>CM028249.1:28995358-29443501 GCA_016432835.1 Brassica nigra | reverse complement strand
GTTTAACGACTTAAGACAAGTCCCTTGAACTTACTACGATTTTCAAATTCAGTCCCAATCAGACTATGGCGGTTCATCCGATTTCCCTAAACGTCGGATAAACATCAAGTCAGCCAAAGGATAGCGGAAAACTTCGAGGATGATTGCGAAGATCGGCGAAAATGGAACATTTCCTGAAGAGATAAGCTTGGGCCCAAAGGCGAGGCCCATCAAAAGGCAAACCGACCTAGAAGTGGGTATATAAGGAGAGCAAGAGCAGAAGGGGCATCGAAAATCCGAGAATTAGACTTAGAGCATCCTGCTAGCTTAGAAAAACTAGGGTTTAGGTGGTTAGACTAGCGGACAAGGCTTAGGGCGTTTGGCTGCCTGCGACTATATTTTTCTTTAATCGCAAATCTCTCTGTCTTTGGAGAATCCTTGTACTCGTTCTCTTTCATCTAATAAAAGCGCCTTCGGGCAAATATTTCAAACTCTTATTTTATCTATTGAACTTTTCGATTTATTGTGGCAGCAGAGAATCCGGACCTTCAAGGAAAGTCGGGTTTACTTGGCTTTCCTCCATAATCTTATTTATCGAAAATTGGCGGTGTGAATTTGGTTCCCACAGTTTGGCTAGAAGGAGGGGACGGATTCTCTAACTTCGAAAACCACCGATCGATCAAAGTTCAGTATGACTTCGTCAGCCCGCAACATCATTATCTTCGAGGATCGAGCAGCGGCCCGTACGGTCAAACCTCACAGCGATCTCCTCGTAATAGAACTCACGATCCAGGACATTGGCGTAGCAAGGGTATTAGTCGACACGGATGCTCGGCCAATATTATCTACAAAAGCACCCTCGAGAGGATGGGCGTCGATCTAAGCATCCTACGGATGACCCCAGCCCAGTTGGGACTCGGGAGAAATTATGACCCTCGGCTCAACTAACCTCCTAGTCAAAGCGGGGCGTCGCCAAAAACGAATTCCTGGTGATCAATGGTCCAACATCCTACAATGCGATAGTTGGAACTCCTGGCTAAACTCCATGAGGCGATCCCATCAACATTCCACCTATGCCTCAAGTTCCCAGCGCTTCGAGTCGAGACAATACATGGTAGTCCGCGAAGCGCAGATCTACCTCGCTACCGAACTAAAGCGGAAAAACTCTGAAATCGAAACCTCTCGGAAAAAGCAAGCGATTCACAACTCGCGGAAACCTTCTGGCAGTCCCAAAGAGCTGAGGCCCTGGAAGGGCGTGAACCAACCTGCGAACCGGTGGTCTCAATCTGTCTCGGCGATTCTTTCCGGAGCGGTGTGTCGAGATCGGAGCTAACCTCCGCGAACCAATGAAAGCGAGCTCATCGCGTGCCTCAAAAGAACCTCGAATGCGTTAGCGTGGGCTGCGGAGGATATGCGAGAATCGACATTAGCGTAACATGTCACGAACTTAACATCGACCCAACTCACAAACCCGTAAAACAAAGAGGCGAAAGTTGGGACCTGGCGTGCCACCGCAGTCAATGAGGAAGTCGAAAGACTCCTCAAAGTAAGTCGATAACAGAAGTCAGGTATCGGACTGGCTTGCCAACCCGTCGTGGTAAAAAGAAAAAGCGGCAAATGGCGAGTCTGTGTGCGATTTCGCGGATCTGAATAAAGCCTGTCAAAGTTGCTTCCGCTCCACATTGACCGACTGGTGAAGCAACCCGGGAAACAAGCTTGTCATTCATGGGCGCTTTTCGGATACAATCAGATCATGATGAATCGGCGACCCGAAAAACTGCGTTCATCACAGACGCGGAGCGTATTGCTACAAGGTAATGCCTTTCGGTCTTAAAAGCGCGGTGCAACATATCAGCGACTTCGTCAACAAAATGTTTGCCGAACAACTTCGGAAAAACTATGGAAGTATACATCGATGATATGCTCGTAAAATCTCTTGGCGAACCGATCATATAGCCCACCTAGAGGAATGTTTTGCACGACTCAACCAGCATAACATGAAACTCAACCCGGCAAAATGTAGATTCGCGGTGGCATCGGAGAATTCCTCGGATACCTCGTAGCGTATCGGAATCGAGGCCAACCCTAAACAAATCGGCTTACTGATAGAAATGGCCTCCCGAGAACCAAGCGAAGTCAGAGGCTAACGGAAGAGTCGCGGCTTTGAACCGTTTCATCTCGCTCCACGGATAAGTGCCTACCGTTTCTGAGACATTGAAGGAAACAAGAAGTTCGAATGGTCGAGCAATGTGAAAAGCTTTCCAACAATTGAAACATTACCTGGCCACTCCACCAGTCCTCATAAAACCCGGTGGAAGGTGAACCTCTTTTCCTCTATATCGCAGTTTCATAGCGGCGGTCAGTGGTGTCTTGATCACGAGAAGAAGCGGCGAACAAAACCAATCTTTTACGTAAGCAAGGCGTTACTGGATCGCGAGCTTCGATACCCTCTAATGGAAAAATTAGCATTAGCTGTCATAACCTCGGCAAGAAAACTAAGACCATACTTCCAGTCTCACACTATAGTGGTTCTCACCGCGTTCCGCTCGCGGATAATCCTGCATAGTCAAGTCAATCCGGTAGGCTCGCAAAATGGGCAATCGAACTGAGTGAATCGACGTCGAATATCGCCCAGGGCGTGTGCAAAGTCCCAAGTACTTGCGGATTTCTTGGTAGAGTTACCCACTAGAAACATGACTAGCGAGGAACCAAACTCAACTTGGGTCCTCCGCGTCGGCGGATCTTCATCCAAACAAGGATCGAATCGAATCTGACTCACCTCTCTAGCGGAAATCCTAGAACAGTCTTTCCGATTGGCTTTTCATGCTTCAAACAATGAGGCAGAATCTGAAGCACTCATCGCAGGCTTGCGGCTGGCCCATGGGTTAAAATCCGTAATATTCAGCTTACTGCGATTCTCAGTTAATTAAGCCAATCAATACAGCGGAGAATATGAGGCAAGAGCGAAAGGATGGGCGCATATCTAAAACTTCGTCCAAGAACTGGCTCGAAATTTCGACCAGTTCGCCCTGACCAAATTCCTCGCTCGGAAAACGCCCAGGCGGCCTTGGCTGCCCTCGCCTCAAGCTCAGATCCGGGGCTCCAAGAGTAATCCCGGTCGAATTCATCGAGCATCGAGCATCGGACCACCAGTGGTCGTCAATCTAATCGGGGCGAGATTGAAGATGCGGAAGAAGTCGAGGATCAGCGGAAGCGGATGTGAACCCGACCGAGTATGGCTCGACAGCCCTTGGTTAGAACCAATCGAGCCTATATCGTGAATGGAACCTTACCGCCCGAAAAATGGAAACTCGTAAAGTAAAACCAAGCGACGCGATGCGTCACGATAGAGGAGAAATTTATAAGTGGTGTTTCTCTGGTCCTCTCATGGCATGCTTGAAGGAAAAAGCGAGAAGAATCATGAAGGAGGTCCATTCTGGATCATGCGGAAATCATTCTGGCGGAAGATCTCTGCGGTTAAAATCAAGCCCGCGGTTATTATTGGCCAACCATGGTAAAGACTGCGAGAAATTAGCCGGAAGTCGCGAAAATGCCAAAGGCATGCTCAACAATCCATCAACCGCGGAGATCCTCTCCTCAATCGTCCCCTATCCTTTCATGCGATGGTCCATGGACATCGTCGGACCTATCACCCATCAAAACAAAAGCGCTTCCTCCTAGTCCTTACGGTTTCTTTTCCAAATGGGTAGAAGCAGAATCCTACGCAAGTATCAAGGACACACAAGTCGAGAACCGTCTGGAAACATATCATAACTAGACATGGGGTCCGTGCGAAATCGTAACAGATAATGGATCTCAATTTATCTCTACTCGATTGAAGCATTCTGCGAAAAATGGAAAATCGACTTACAAAGTCAACTCCCAGATATCCGCAATGCAATGGACAGGCAGAAACCATCAACAAAACCGTCCTTGCGGACTCAAAGCGCCTAGGCGCCAAGAAGGCGATGGGCAGAGAGGAGCTCGAAGGAGTTCTTTGGTGCATCGTACAACCCAAGGCGGGCTCGGGTGAAACTCCATTAGCCCTCGTTTACGGAGCGGAATGTATGATCCCGAGTAGAATTCCCGATGCGGAGAAGATTCCTCCCGAAGAGAGGATTTAAGCGCTATGATGCTGGACAATCTCGATCATCAATGGCGCGCGACCAGGCACTCATTCGAATCCAGAATTACCAGCAGCTGCCGCAGGTACTACAACTCAAGCGTCGCCATCGCGGGTTCAAAGAAGGCGATTTAGTCTTACGCAAAGTCTTCCAAAACACTTGAGCGGCGGAAAGCTGGGAGCAAACTGGGAAGGACCGTACAAAGTCATAAAAGTAGTCCGACCAGGCTCATACCAAATCGCAAACATGCAAGGCGTCAAAATCCGAGAACTTGGAATGCGATGCACCTCAAAAATACTACCACTAAGCGATAAAGCGTGGTACAAAGAACTACTGAGATGGCTTGATCCTAGACAAAGTGCGTAGGCAACTTCATGTCGGCGGATTCAGCTATCCCCAATTTAAAAAGTGGAGTGCGTATACTCGTATACTCCCACAAATTTCGAAGACTCTAAAATTTTGAAACTTTTTCACGACTTTTCAAAATCAGCGGCCACAACGGATCTAGTGTCCACTAAGCGATTATCACATCAAAACAAATCCCGGATGGCCAACACTTCACGAAGCACGTGAATGTGGGCCTTCTCCCTAGGTCAAACTTACGCGACCCCTTGGTCGCGTCCAAAGCGGAAGCGACAGTTTTCTGGCTGCGAACATTAAAAGACATCCCCAAAGCCATAAGCGTTTCAACACGAGATGCGGCATAAGGAAAAATCAACCTTCAGCACTGCGAGCGTCGCTAGCGCTTGAAGGACATTTTTTCATAAAACATTGCAGCGAAATCTTAGTCTCTGAACATACTAAGCGCACCTCAAAGCGGTATCATTTCGTTGTTGCTGATCACAACAAGCGAACTCTAGCGTCCTAAACAGACAAATAGCAGCCCTTCAAGGGTAGGCTCTCTTACATCCGACAAGGATAAACATAGCTATACAAGAAATCAAAATTTTGGTCTAGCTCTTACGTAAAGGAAGTAGCTCGACTCACGCCAAACAAATCATATAAGCCGACAACAATTCGCGGATTTTAAGCGTGCGAGTCAGGTTAAAATCGCAAACAGGCAAAAGCGAAAGCCGATTTGTCATCGCCAAAGCCTCAGTCCGAGAGTAAACCTAGGTCTTGCCTAAACCCAGCCACGCTGGATCTTGACATCTCACAGACATAGTATGGTATCACGAGATCAAAATTTGTCTCTTCACTTAAGCCTATTCGTTTCACGAGTTTTCGCGTAATCGGTAAACGCGGAAAATCTCGCTTTATGCAGACAATAGATGCGGTGATCATCGGGGAACTAGGAATGAGGCGACAACTCACACCCTCTTTCTCATACTTGAAAAACTGAAGTTCATAAATAAATCGAAAACGTTTCATAGATTGAGACTGCGAAATTCAAACAAAACCCCAAAAAGGGGCAGGGATTGAAGCCACCAGCGGCCAGTCGGTAAATACATCATGGCCTCTTAAGCGGCGAAACACATAAAAAACGAAATCCCAGAAGGGATTGATAAACCTAAGCTCCCGGGCGTCATCTTCATCCTCACTTCGCGGCGGGGACAGCCTCGCCGTCGCCTCCCTCGGTCGCATCGCCACTACCGCCTCGTCCGCGCCAACCTGCAATCTTCTCCCACGCGCTCCTGATCTTCTGAGTTTTGGTCGAACTAGGGGAATTCGGCTTGCAGGCGGCGAGGATCGAATCGAAATCTCCCTCGGTGGCGCCCACTCTCCTTTACGGGGCGATAATCTGGCTTCCTCCAAGTCCAAAGGCGGGGCCTCATTACCTCGAAGCAACTCGAGCTCATTCAGACTCCCTCGATCCCGCTAAAGCCAAGTCCCTCTTACGGACGGCTATCAAGGACTCAAACAGGATGGCCATCCTCGTCAGGCGACCATAGAAGTCGTCGCTGGCATCGGCAACCTCCGAGGATCTGAGCGTTCATCTCCTCGTGAGCCTGAACCTTCTCCCGAAGGCGGCGGACTTCGGTTACTCCTCTTCTCTTTCTTCACCTTGAGTAGCGAACTTCGCGGTCTTCCCAAGGTCGCTCAAGATCGCTGATCTGAACCTCAAGCTGGGGCGTCTGGCGGCATGGGTGTCCTCGACGTCTGCAATGCAGCCTAATGCGCTTCAGCGCTTCCTCGGCGACTCAAGTTCCTTCGATAGAGCGAATGACTTCCGACCCGAACTCGCCAAGCATTCCGTCAATCAGAGACACAAACTGTCCGCAAAAAGGAAAGAGTAAGTATCATCGCAAAAAAAAACGGTGCAAGAATTACGGACAAATCGAACCTTGGAACGATGACGCGCCAACGGCTCTGAGAGGTCGCTTTCCTCGCTCTTCGCACCCCGCTTCTTTTACGCTCGGACGCCGCGCCAGCCCTTGCCCTTCCCAGCGGCGCGGCACCAGCCGCTGGCAGTCCCAAGACGAGTTCCCTCTTCGCCGGGGGAAGAGGTGCAGATTCTATCGCGTCCTCTCTTCCGGAGATCACGATCGGAGCAGTCGAAGAACCCGATGGATGGATCTGAACATCGAGAGTCTGTTCAGGAACAATAACCCCTTCTGTAGACGGGAGGGCATCGGATGGGACTTGGGCTGGGAACCAAAGGAGCAGGCAAAGGAGTTGGAGCCGCGGAAGGAACATCGGGCGTCTCAGTCCTCGCCCGCTTTGAGCCTTTCGCAGCACTACGCCGGGATAGCTTAGCCTTGAAAGAATCAAACCCATCAGTCAGGGACGGAATAGCCTCTTGAACGGCCTGAACGGCGGGAGCTTGACTGGCCGGAACCGACGGAGCTTGGCCGGCCTCGCCCATCTCAACATCAGAACCACTCTTTTCAACTTGGGATGAAGACATTTTCTTTCTTGAGAGAGAAGAAGAGAGAATTTGGAAAGATGTGAAGAATGAGAAGGAGGTTGGCTACTTATAAGAAAAAAGGAGGAAGACACAGGTTCTCTGCGGAAAAATCCTTAGCCGAAGATTTGATTTTCAAAAATTCAAATCACTTTCGCCCATAAAATCGTCTCGATCTTACGAGCTGTGGGGCTAACTGTTGGGGTCAAAATGGTTATCTCGAAATCTGGCTAAAGACCTTCCCAAAACTCAAAGATTTCCATAAACGGTAGCGAGGAAAGATCGAACAACGAAAAACCACAGGCGGCAAGGCGGCCTGGCGGCGGCGCGGGGCAGACCCAGCCTGGCGCCAGCGGCTTCCACCTGGCGCCCGGCGGCTGGCGCAGCGGAGCGAGCTGGCCTGCGCCGGCACACCGGCCTGGCGCCGCGGGCACCGGCCGCGGCGGCCTGGCTGGCGAACAGCGGCACCCGGCCTGGCGCCCGGCGGGGCTGGGCTGGCGCAGCGGCGGCACCCGACCTGGCGCCAGCAGCAGCGGGGCGAGGCTGGCCTGGCGCCAGCGGCCCAACTGGCGCCGGCGGCAGCCTGGCGCCCGGCAGCGCAGCACGGAGCTGGCCTGGCGCCAGCGGCACCGACCTGGCGCCGGCGGCCGCAGCGAGACTGGCGGCTGAACTGGCGCCAGCGGCACCAACCTGGCGCCGGTGGCACGCAGGACGCGGACTGGCCTGGCGCCCCGGCACCCCGGCACCAGCGGCAGCGGGGGCGGGCTGGCCTGGCGCCAGCGGCACCGACCTGGCGCCCGGGACCCGATCCGCAGCGGGCGGCGGCACCCGGCCTGGCGGCGGCACCGTCCAGCGAATTGACCTGGCGTCGGTCCAGCGGCCCTCGTCGGTCTCGGTCCTATCGTGCCGGTTCGATCCGTCTTAGCTTGTTGGATCAGCCCTCGTGAGTTTGGTACAATCAAGGCTACGGAATAAACATCTTTCGATTCGGTTGGAATCGTCCTCGATGTTCGGTAGAAACTGGAGGATTGGATTTCGTGGAAGAAATCGTATAAAGCGTTTAACGACTTAAGACAAGTCCATGAGACTTACTTACGATTTTCAGAATTCAGTCCCAATCAGACTATGACGGTTCATCCGATTTCCCTAAACGTCGGATAAACATCAAGTCGCCAAAGGATAGCGGAAAACTCGAGGATGATTGCGAAGATCGACGAAAATGGAACATTTCCGAAGAGATAAGCTTGGGCCCAAAGGCCCATCACCCTAAGGCAAACCGACCTAGAAGTGGGTATATAAGGAGAGCAAGAGCAGAAGAGAGGGCATCCGAAAATCCGAGAATTAGACTTAGAGCATCCTGCTAGCTTAGAAAAACTAGGGTTTAGGTGGTTAGACTAGCGGAGCAAGGCTTAGGACGTTTGGCTGCCTGCGACTCTATATTTTTCTTTAATCGCAAATCTCTCTGTCTTTCGGAGAATCCTTGTACTCGTCTCTTTCATCTAATAAAAGCGCCGGGCAAATATTTCAAACTCTTATTTTTATCTATTGAACTTTATCGATTTAGGTGTGGCAGCGAGAGAATCCGGACCTTCAGGAAAGTCGGGTTTACTTGGCTTTCCTCCGCAATCTTATTTATCGAAAATTGACGGTGTGAATTTCGGTTCCCACAGTATTGCTGCTTTCCACGTCTGGTCAAGCAGGAGTTTATGTATTGCTCCCTGCACGTAGCAGTACTTTTGCAATATGCAAATTCCCTGAATTAACCCTGAGGTGTCACAGTACTCTTGCTTTGGGGCCCCAATATTTCTATGGCTCTAGGCCTATACCGGGGTTATAGGTAGTTTTGACAAGCATACTCAGGCTGATCAGACCCATTCCTCCCTTAAGTCTCATACCCATTAGTATTGTCGCTTCCTGTACAAACTCTGAGTTTGAATACAGTACATTGCGATTGTACTTATGCCTCCTGCGTTATTCCAGGGTTTGGCATGTGTTGTACGATGCTTCCTGCGTAAGAGTTTGAAAAGGTTTTTCATTTCATTTTACCTAGTGTTAGGGATAGAAGCATGGGTCTGAGCCGGAGCTTCGGAGTAGGAGCCGGAGCTTCAGAGTCGGAACATCGGAATTTCGCAGTCGTAGTTGGAACTTTGGAACTTTGCAGTCGGAACTTCAGAGTTAGAATTGGAACTTCGCGGAACTTCGCAGTCGGAGTTGGAACTTCGGAACTTTGCAGTCGGAACTTCGGAGTTAGAGTCGGAACTTTTGATAGACCTTATATTTGACCCGATTTTACCCCTGATATCTGAGAGTTTTAGGATATATCTAGTATGTTTTGGAGTCTATTTAGCATATTTTCAGGTTCGGGATTGGAAGAAAGATGATGTTTTAGGAGCATTTTGGAGCATTTTAGAGATATCACCCGAGGAGGCCATATCAACCCTCTCAGGGTCGACACAGAGAGAGATGCATCAATCGATACACATCCTGTGTAATCGATCGATATTCAAGCCGCTGAAGCCCATTTTGATCACAGCCGACTTGAAGCCCAAGCAATCACCTATTTACCAGAATGCCCTTGACGAGTTTTAACCTAATTATTCCTAAGTATTTAAGTATTGCCTAAGCGTTTTGGCAAAGATATAGTTTTTACATAGTTTTTACAGAGTCTTTCTTACAGCTTTTCTTAGTCTCTCCTACCTTTCTTAGTTTTTGTTTTGTAAGAGAGAGAGTTATATTGCTCACAAGTTTCTTGAACACCTTTATTTCTATTCTATTCTATCTATGCATTTTATTATTATTGTTATGATATTCTACTCAGCCATGTCTGAGTAAACACCTTTGTTGGGTTTAAGATTCAAATAGGTTGAGGGATTAGCCCCAAATATGGATACTTGAGCATGTGATATTCATCTTAGAAGATCATTCTTAATTCTTGTGTAGGAGTAGGTAACCTATACATGAATACAGAGATAAAATCCTTGTATCTATCTTCTCTGAGCTAAGAATTCTGCTGGGAACAAGCGACAGCTGACTTGGCAAATTCTCTAGTGAACTGTATTCAACCACACACTTAAAGCTCCCTAGTATCGTATCGATCGATACTCCTATAGAGTCATCGATCGATATACGAGAGGCATCATCGATCAATACGTGCATTGGCAGGTCGATCGACACCTTTTGGTGAATACTCAATGGAGATTCATCAATTCTAGTGTAAGATAGTCGGCGACGACAGTCGGACTATTGCTTCGTTGGGTTCTTTAATATCATGAAAGCATCTCATATAAGCATTCATACTATTATAATCCTGATAACCTGAATAGTAATCCGAGATCTAACACCGTCACCATCTTAGTTAACACCCAAATCAATCACTTGAGTAATTGTCTTGCTCACCAGTTTTAAGTTATTTGCAATTTGCTGCTTTGAAATCTTTGACCTAGCTTAGTTATAATAAGATCTATTGTGTTCCATCGGTCCCTGTGGATTCGATCCCTAAGTACTACAACTTGACCTCTTTTGATGAGAGTAAGGTTGCTCTAGGGTAATTTGAGCATCGTATCAAATTTGGCGCCGTTGCCGGGGAGCTTTGATCGCCATTAGATTTTATTTAAGTTTAGGTTTTTCTTTTTACTACTTGTTACTGATAAATTTTTGTTTTCTTTTCAAGTGCATGCCCAGCATAACCAGAAGCAAGAAGAACAAGGAACTTTTGTCTACTGATCCAGCTGCTTTGGAACTTTCAATCCGCAAACAGAACCGTTCCGCATCGATCGATACACCAGTTTGTGCATCGACCGATATTCACTCACATCCGTCTTCCGAGTTTCAGACACCGCCGACCGATAACCGTTCATCAATATCGACCGATCTTGTTCATCTGACATCGACCGATAACCGTCCTTCCACATCGACCGATACTTCTCAGTACCCGTCTACCTTTCACCCGATATCAACCGATACCGCAAGTCGTACATCGATCGATACCGAATCACGAAGCATGGTCGCGACACTGATACTTAGGGAAGATAACGATGGTAACCTGCGTGACCAAGAAGGTCACCTGCGTAATGCAGCAGGTCAAAGAATCAATGATCAGGGGGCTGCAATCCCTGATCCAGAAGCTGAAGCTGCTGGAGCAACTGCTCGAGCTGCAGAAGAAGCCAACAGAAATAGATCACTGGCTGACTACAACCGTCCAGACCAATTCTATGCCAACAGATCTGCTATCCGTCCTCCAGACATACAGAGGGCTGACTATGAGGTGAAGCCTCAATACTACACACTTGTCGGACATACACCCTACAGTGGAGCATCCAATGAGCATCCTATGGACCATCTAGAGAGGTACGAGGATCTCATATCTGCTATCAAAGCCAATGGAGTACCAGCTGACTACCTACTTTGCAAGCTTTTCAGGTATTCTTTCAGTGGAGAAGCTTTGCAATGGCTTAAGCAACTACCACCAGGATCTCTTACATCTTGGGATGACATCAAGAATGCTTTCTTGATTAATTTATTTGATGAGGCACGTGCAGAGGAGCCAAGAAGCAAGATTGCTACATTTATGCAGAAGCCTGCAGAACCTTTCAGACATTGTTGGGTTCGTGTTGGGGTCAAAATCGGTCACGACAGAATCGATACCCGAAAACCCTCGGAAAAAAACCAAATCTCGGTCAAAACTTCTAAAAACCGAGAAAACGAATAACTGAAACGGATCACCCGAGAAGTACGGGTCTACTCGCCGGCGAGCATGACCGAAGCACGGGTCAGCTCGCCCGGCGAGCGACTGCTTCGCCCGAGCTCGACCGAGACAAGGGAGAGCTCGCCCGGCAGACCAACTTCGCCGGCGAGCTCGCCCACGACAAGGGTGAGCTCGCCGGCGAGCTCAACCGGGACAGAGGGGAGCTCGCCCGGCGAACACGGGCCAGCTCGCAGGCGAGCTCGGCCCGGCGAGCACGAAGCTTCGCCCGGCGAGCTTCGAGACAAAGCGAGCTTCGCCCGGCAAACCGGAACCAGCTTCGCCGGCGAGCTCGACGAGACAAAGCGAGCTTGCCGCAGGACTTCGCGGCGAGCTCGGCGAACAAGGGCGAGCTCGGGCCAGCTCGCCGGCGAGCTCGATCATGGAAAGGGCGAGCTCGCCCAGCCAGCATGGGCCAACTCGCCGGCGAGCTCGACCATGACATGGGAAAGCTCGCCCGACGAGTACAACCTCGTCATGGGTCAGCTCGCCAGGCGAGCTCGGCCAAGGCACGGGGGAACTTGCCCAGCGAGCACGGGCAACCTATCGACGATTGTTCCTGAACCCAATCTTGTCCCGTGACTATGTGTCCTCGTCCAAAGCTTCCGTAACTCGATCCCCAGGTCTACGGGTATAACACCAATTTTCCTTCTAGAAATATCTTCAAAAGCTTTCGGGAAATTGGGAAGGATGGGTCTCTCAAACGGTTTCCCACTCTTCGTGATAGGACGGGTTACGATTAATTCAACATCAACCACCTCGGCTGTACGAAGAGACGAGGTTCCGTTAGAAGGATCGTACCTACGCCAATGGACGCCAGCGAGTAAAAAACGCTTAAGTCTCAATACGGCCCAAAGAGGGTCCGAATTGCGGACGATGGCCCACTTACGATCCTAAGAGACTTGAGCCCAAAGATTAGGATGATGGTTTATCTCATTCGCAGAAAGAGTTAAATGTCAAGTTTCCGCGAAGATAAGTGTCAAATTTCCGCGAAGATAAATCTTAAGTTTCCGAAGATAATCATGAACGAAATATGGAAAAGCCCGTTCCGCGACAAATCCGGCCCGAGAGGAGGTAGACCGACCTAAAAGGAGGAGTATATAAAGAGGACTTGGGCGAAGAGAGAGGGGAGAGCTTTCTCAGAGCAAACTTAGCACTTAGAGCAAATTAGGCATTTTTCCGTTTTTACTATCGAGCTGCGACTCAACTAGGTTAGAACTTAGATTGCTAGACTAGCGAACTTGCCGACAGCTCTCGTAGCCAAGGCTCTTACCTGTTGTTCACGCTCAAACGCGAATTTGGAAATAAGATCCCCTTTTGCTCTCCCTTCTTTTTATCTTACGATTTTATACCTTAATATTTTCGTCGTACTGATTGTGTTGTGTGTGGCCCAGCAGATAGCCGTGACCTTTAAGGGAGACTAGGTTTACTTGGTTTCCCTCCGATTGACTGAAACTCGACGGTGTGAATTTCGGTTCCCACAATTTGTTTCAAGTCCTACCAGAGAGATTGTCCACACCATGGATTCAATGAAGTGCAGCTGCTCAGCACTTTCTTCAGAGGTTTAGACCTAACCTACCAGACAGCACCAGACACAGCTAGTGAAGGAAACTTCAACACCAGGAATCCAGAGGAGGCTGTGAGACTTATTGAGAACTTGGCAATTAGCAATAGCACCAAAAACACTGATTATGAGAGAAGGAGACTAGCTAATGCTCTTGGGAAGGAGCAGCTAGAGGATATGAAAGCTAAGCTAGACAGTGTTCACAAGCTTCTAAGGAAGCAGGACAGCTTTGCAGAAGATGTAGAAGCTATAGGAACTGATGAAGAAGGATATGAGGAAGAAGTGAATTTCATAGGAGGATCACAGAGATTTGGAAACCAGAGTGGAAACATGAACTTCTATGGCAACAGTCAGAGGAGCAACTACAATCAGAATTCACAGTACCAGAAACCCTTCAGCAACAGCAACTACAACAACAACAAGAATCTCAACAAATCTTTCTATCAGAATCCTCCACCACCTACTCATTAGAGAAAGATTGAAGCAATGCTTGATTCAGTTCTAGAGGGTCAGCAGAGGCTTACTGTGGATTTCAATGGAAAGATAGATGCTGCATACAATAGCCTGAATGTGAAGGTTGACACCTTGAGCACCCATGTAAAGAAGCTAGTGACACAGGTGATTCAAACAGCAGAAGCGATTAAGAGGCAAGAAGCCTTCATAAAAGGGAGAGAGGAAGATCTCATCAGACACCACATCAATGCCATCACAGTAGATGAATTCTGGCATATGGATGGAGATGTAGAGCTTCAGGAGAAAGACTTTGAAACCGAGAGCACCATGAGTATTGACAGCTCTCACTCGCATCGATCGACGCAAGACGAGAGCAATCGATCGACCTTCAAAGAAGAATATCGATCGATGTTCGAGATGCCACATCGATCGACAGAGTCTACCGAGTCTACATCTACGACCAAACCAATCCGAATTATGACACACGCAGAGTTCGCAGCGAGACACCCAAACCCACTCCGCCTTTTCTTCGATCGAACTGACGAAACCGATATCGATCGACACACACCACCAGATGTCGATCGACACACCCAACGAGACATCGATCGATTTACCACCATCAAACAGCGAGTTCAGCTACCAAGGATAGATGCTGCCCTACTCTATGCAAAAAGATCCCGACCCAAACCTGCAGATAACCCACCAGAAGAAGTTGAGGATACATTGGAGCCTATGGAGATTGAAAAGGAGAGTGCAAAAGGAACAACCAGAAAAAGGAAAGAGAAGATCCCTAAGCACCTTAAAAGGGAAGATAATGAGAAAGAGTTGGAAAATTTCAAGAAGAGAGTTCTAAGGATTCCAGCAGAGAAACCCTTTGAAGAAGCATATTATCCACACAGATTGTGGATGTTCTTCAGAGAAACAAAGGTCACAGAGGCTGATATTGAGAAGATGTTCAACAAGATCAGAGAGGATTTCCTAAGGAAGATGACATTGAAGAAGAAGAGTGATCCTGGGGAGTTCATCATCTCATGCCTAGTACAAGGCATTGAATTCTCACATGCCCTATGTGATACAGGAGCATCAGTCAGCATCCTACCAAAGGTTATGGCAGACCAACTAGGTCTAAAGGTGGAACCTTCCAAAGAATCCTTCTACTTTGTAGATTCTTCTAGGAGGAGTTCCATGGGAATCATCAGAGACCTTGAGGTACATATTGGTAATGCTCTAGTTCCAGTTGACTTTCATGTCCTAGACATCAAGTTAAATTGGAATTCTTCTCTACTACTTGGAAGAGCTTTCCTAGCTACTGTGGGAGCCATCTTGAATTTGCAAACCAGCCAGTTGTGTTTGACACGCATTAACCCAGAGGTTTACTTTGACCCAGTCAAGGTTATAAGACCTCCAGCACCCTACCAGAAGCCTCAAGATGAAGCAATACTCATAGCTACATGTTACTGTGAAGAGTATGAGACAGAGTACTCGGAATCGATCGGCACAACAGCAGATGCATCGGTCGACCCTATTGATCTCACATCAATCGACGAGTCTGTTATCACATCGATCGATACAGGGAGTTGGGAAACAGACTACTATCAGCCAGCATATGCAGTGGAGACAATAGAAGATGACTATGATGAGGATTTCATGAGGGAAAGAGATATTGAATACAGAAAAGAAGTGTATGATGAGGACTACAACAGGAACATACCATATTCATACATCCGTAGAGAAGAGAATGTGTACCTCCATATAGTGGAGAGAGATTATGAAGCCTTATGGGAAGACAAAGAAAGTCTCTACTTTCATGAAGATAAAGGGCCTACTCAGTATGCTCCTCAGCAGTTCATTCCATCCAGATCATATTCATCATGCTACACCAACATTCAACCAATTCCGAGATCAAGCAGAGCTATATCGATCGACACCAACATATACGAATCGATCGACACGACATTTTCAAGGACGAGAGATGAATGACCAGCACAATGCGATCCAATTTTTGCTCTAGAGACTACTACACCTTCCCAACAAGTGGAAGAAAGCAATGAAAAACGTGAGGAAGAGCCAGCTACAAACTAGCAGGAAAATCTCACTAGAGATGGATCCAGTTCACATGGAACCATGCTACCGACATCGATCGACGACATCACCAGAATCGATCGATACTAAACCAAGACGAGGGCCACACGAAGAAGAATCGATCGACACACCAGAAGACGTATCGATTGATACCAGTCAAACCGACCAAGATAAGAATGGAAATTTCAAATTTGGAAACTTGGTGGATGATAACCACTATATTAGGAGCCACGGGGTAGAAGCAGTTTCTCACACCAAAGAAGAAACCAATTCAAAAACCCTAAAAGAAGAAAAGATGCATCAGCCACCATCCAACCCTAAGCCACATGGAGAAGACTTCAGTTGCAATCTTCCCCATCGACTCTACAACACGAAATCGATCGACGGGAGCCCTACCGCATCGATCGATACTTAACCTTTACCATTCGATCTTAATAAAGATAATGATTTAGATCATGCATCTTTAACACCTGATGAGTTTGGTGTTTACAGAGATCCAGAAGGCAATGCAAGAGCTAAGGATGGACACCAGCTTACACCAGAGCATCGCAAAAGATTCACACCAGCTACACAGGCAGATCCAGATCCTTACAGCAGAGCAGAGATGAATGATAAGCTCAATGATATCTACACCATTCATTATGATTCCATGAATGATTTCAAGTGGAAGCTTGATAGTGTCTACCATCCACTCAATGACAAGATTAAATACCTCACTCAGACAATGGAGAATCTTGTAGAAGATGTCAACACTTTGAGAAGAAGAAGACCACAAGGAGCTGCAGCATGGAAGCAATGGAAACTCTCCACCTCCCATGAGTTTCCACACCACACATCGACCGATGAGAGATGGACTCCATCGACCGACGCTCATCCTACATCGATCGATAGTCACTACAGGCAATCGATCGACATACGCTTTACCAGATTGGAAGAGAAGTTAGATTCCTATGAGGAGAAGTTTGGTAGTTCCTACTACCCAATGATTGATGATGTGATTGCACTAGAATCACGTATGGATGCTTTCCAGCAGGAAATGGGCTCGATTCAGAACCAGCTTGATTTTCACCTAAAGACATCGCCATCGACCGACATGCCTACCAGCACATCGATCGATCCTGACCAGGAACCAGCCGGGCATAAGAAAGAATTGATCGACAGCAAGGACAACACATCGTTCGATACCTATCTCAAAGAAGAATTCAACACCATGAGGACGAAGATTCTAGATACTGCCAAGACAGACAACAAATGGGAAGAATTCGCATTGGAACATGCTCTTAATCTATTCTACGCAACCCTCAGTTCCAACCTCAGATGGACAACCGATGGCATTACATTGCTGCAAAAGGAATTGCATGTACTTCTCAACAGGCATAAGTGGTCAAAATCGATCGACACCACACACTACCGATCGATCGATATGGACGATGGATGGAACAAGGAATTCCATTACAAACCAAAGTATGGAGCTAGAGCCTATGATACTTACCAGAACAAGAAGAGACGTTGGTCGGACACTAGAGAAGAGCCAACCTTTCACAGAAGAGAAGCTACCTACACCAAGATAGAAGTCAACAAGATGATAGCTGAGATCTATGAAGCTTTAGATCATTCAGAGACACAATCCTACAAGAGGTATGATGACCTCTACTATCCTTTTGACAACAGTATTGCACATCTGCAGACAAGAACAGAAGAAATAGAAGAGAAGATCACAACTATCCAGAGACAACTTGCAACTCGCCCATCACACTTCACATCGACCGATATGGCACCACGTGCAACGATCGACGAGGGCATCAAGACATCGATCGACGTCGAAGCAACTGCATCGATCGATACTGATACACCATCAGTCCGAGAAGAGTACCTTACGGACAGAATGGATGTGCTACATGAAGAACTGCCAGAAACATCATTGAAGACATATGATCAGCTTGAAGAGCAGCAGTTCAACATTGATGATCTACAGGAGAGGCTACACTTATTGAAAGAGGAGTTAGAAGACATGAAGAAGAGATGGACCAAGTCAGATGATGCCACAAGAAGCTTCTTTGCCACTAATTCCACAGAACCAGAGGATGTTTGCACACAAGCAAACAACTCCTTTCACACCAACTAGCCATTCAACCTCCAAAGTCAAGCTAAATGACTATAACAAAGCGCTGAGTGGGAGGCAAACCACTACTATTAGGTACTTTATTTTCTTTCATTACTATCTATGCAAAAAAAAAAAATAGTGTAGACGTTTACCTTCACTATCGACCGACACGACCAAGTCGACATCGATCGACGATGCTACATCCGCCACGATCGACACGAGTTCATCCACATCGATCGATATGGTATCAGTCAGGTATAATGTTCTAACTTGTTCAATTTTGCATTTATGTTTTGATTTCTTAAAACTCTGACTAATTTACACTGGGGACAATGTAATTTAAGTCTGGGGGGATTACTAATGATTATCTATTGTTTATCTACTATTTTGAGTCCTATTTGAAATTTTTATTAAGTTTAGAAAGGGGCAATGATCTATTTAGTTCAATACTTGTCATCTAATCACTTTCTAGTCCAGTCTTAGATTCATTTGATTGCAAAAGTACTAGAGATACTAAAGTGGATCAACCAGTCTACTATGCTAGCACTTGCTAAGAATGTTTGAAGGAACCAAAGCTAACCTCCAACCTAATACTGACATTACCTGCTTGTCTTTGGGCTTGGTATACATTGGATCGGATTCCTCATGCAAGTCCTGGAAGGTAATAAAAAGTCTGTGTGTTTCTGATTCCTTCTCTTCTCTCTTCAGCATCCACCAAAGATGAAAAGATTGAAATGATTTCTTGAGATGAAGAGGGATAGGTAAATTACCAAGGACCCCATTAATCTGATTCAAAGGAATGATCAGACATTGTGGAAGCAAGGGATAGGTAAATTACCAAAGTCCCCATTATTTGCCTACACTTTGTCAATAAAAGAAAAAGATATAGAGGTCAATAAGATGAACAAGATGTACTCCATCATTGTTCATTGGGATTGAAACCATTTGGAATCAGAGAAGAGAGAAAGGGAAAAAAGGAATCAGAGAAGACTACCTGTGTGTTCAGAAACTTGTTTGAGTAAGAATCCATGTGTCCTCTGATCGATATTCCCAAGGTAAAGCCTACATTTTAATTTATGCAAAGAAACGAGGTTAGTAGAGGGGTGAGTCATTCAGGATTTGCTAAGTTGCTGGCTAGATGAATTTGGTTGCTATACTAGGATATGGTATAATGTACCTTTCTAGTTAGGATGACTTTGATTTGGTTTGCACTACTAGAAAGAAATGACTAAGATCTTTGAATTCTTTTGAGTCCCTGTTTTTCCTAAAAGCTTATCAGAGAGACTACCATTGTCTTTGCTTGAGGACAAACAAAAGGTTAAGTCTGGGGGAGTTGATAGACCTTATATTTGACCCGATTTTACCCCTGATATCTGAGAGTTTTAGGATATATCTAGTATGTTTTGGAGTCTATTTAGCATATTTTCAGGTTCAGGAGCATTTGGAAGAAAGATGATGTTTTAGGAGCATTTTAGAGATATCACCCGAGGAGGCCATATCGACCCCCTCAGGGTCGACACGGAGAGAGATGCATCGATCGATACACATCCTGTGTAATCGATCGATATTCAAGCCGCAGAAGCCCATTTTGATCACAGCCGACTTGAAGCCCAAGCAATCACCTATTTACCAGAATGCCCCTGACGAGTTTTAACCTAATTATTTCTAAGTATTTAAGTATTGCCTAAGTGTTTTGGCAAAGATATAGTTTTACATAGTTTTTACAGAGTCTTTCTTACAGCTTTTCTTAGTCTCTTCTACCTTTCTTAGTTCTTTGTTTTGTGAGAGAGAGAGTTACATATATTGCTCACCAGTTTCTTGAACACCTTTATTTCTATTCTATTCTATCTATGCATTTTATTATTATTGTGATGATGTTCTACTCAGCCATGTCTGAGTAAACACCTCTGTTGGATTTAGGATTCAAATAGGTTGAGGGATTATCCCCAAATATGAATACTTGAGCATGTGATATTCATCTTAGAAGATCATTCTTAATGCTTGTGTAGGAGTAGCTAACCTATACATGAATACAGAGATAAAATCTTTGGATCTATCTGCTGGGAACAAGCGACAGCTGACTTGGCAAATTCTCTAGTGAACTGTATTCAACCACATGCTTAAAGCTCGCTAGTATCGTATCGATCGATACTCCTATAGAGTCATCGATCGATATACGAGAGGCATCATCGATCGATACGTGCATTGGCAGGTCGATCGACGCCTTTTGGTGAATACTCAATGGAGATTCATCAATTCTAGTGTAAGATAGTCGGCGACGATAGTCGGGCTATTGCTTCGTTGGATTCTTTAATATCATGCAAGCATCTCATATAAGCATTCATACTATTATAATCCTGATAACCTGAATAGTAATCCTAGATCTAACACCTTCACCATCTTAGTTAACACCCAAATCAATCACTTGAGTAATTGTCTTGCTCACCAGTTTTAAGTTACTTGCAATTTACTGCTTTGAAATCTTTGACCTAGCTTAGTTATAATAAGATCTATTGTGTTCCATCGCTCCCTGTGGATTCGATCCCTAAGTACTACAACTTGACCTCTTTTAATGAGAGTAAGGTTGCTCTAGGGTAATTTGACCATCGTATCAACTTTGGAACTTCGCAGTCGAAACTTCTTCGTGCGGGAATTTGAAGACTGGGTCTTGCTCGGAAGAATCTGAAGACCTGGGTTTTGCTTGGAAGCAGGAGTAATATCTTCCTAAATTATTTACTCCCAATTGGTTGCCCCTTATCTTTCGATTTCATGGGTGAAGTTGAGAGATAACTAGTGCACTTTGGTCAACCAGAGTCGTTCTATCTCAGCAGGCTTGTCGTGAGCAGGACCTCGCTTCTCTGATGCCCCTTTTCCTAGGTTCTTCTTAGGCACGGGCCGTGTTGGAACCTAGAGGAGAGTAGTTTTTCCAGATGGTAGACCGGGGTCTTGATAAGTACTCCCAGGTTCTGGACCTGTTCGAAGGTGAGCTTGTAGGATTCGAGACCTTGATCTTGTACCTCTGTAGACGACAAGATTTGCTTTCAGGTCTTATAACCAATGTAGAACTCCTTCAGTGATGCTGGTTTTGACAGAGATGGACTTGATGAAGCTTCAGTGATAGTTGACATTGTCTGCTGGATGGAGGTTCCTTAGATCTGTAGTAAGACTTCTGGGGGGGTGACGAGTTTCGTCTCTTGGTAAAGCAGTACGATCCCGCTTGTTTTTCTTCTCTTTTAGCTTAATCCTTTAGCGACGTACCCTGACTCTAGGCAGGAGAAGTTCTGTAGGAGATAGTAGTCGAGTGGAGACCATGATTCTTCTCATTCCTTTTCCAGGAATAATGAGACCCTTGTTGAGGCGTGGAGGCTGGTTCTTTGTCCTATAACTTGAGGTATTGAAGTACGTCGCATAGTAACTGCTTCTTATCTTTGGGAACCAAGTATTTGAAGGGCTTCATGTTCTGACCTTGGATGACCCGTAGATTTATTCTTGAGAATCTGGAGGCTCCTTGGAACTAGTGCTCTGGCACATGAGGATCTGTAGATATTCTCTTTTGTCGATGTCGTTTAGTAACTTCTTCTGGCTGCTCTCTACTCCCATTTGGGTGAGCCACTCTCAGCGCTTCTTGGATGTCACTAAATGACCCGTCGCTTTGTCTTGAATCCTCCCTTTAGTGGGCAAGCAAACGAGATTTGTTGACGCATGTTTGCCACTTGGGTTGAGTGTTAACTCGTTTGCTCCCTGCTTTCCTCTCAGTTATCTCTTTCGTAGAAGTTCAGGAAGGCACGTGCCTTGGACCTACTTCCTTGGAAGCTTGTAGACTGGCGTATTCTTGACTCCTTCACTGGGAATTTCTGTTTCTTAAAACTTGACGAGGGGTGCAGCCTTGGATACTTGGAGATGCACGTGGCCTTAGCTTCCTCAGAAACTTGGAGAGGCACGTGGCCTCGGAAAATTGTAAAGACACATGTCCTGAGTTTCCTCGGGAGTTTGTAGGGAGTAGAAGGCCTTAGTGTTCTTTTGAGGTATAACAGGGTTTGTTGCCGGGAAAAGCGATAGTAAGGTGGTCGGAGCTTTCTTTCTTGTGGAGCCATTGGATTTCACCTCTATGTAAGGTGGGTAGCCGGAGACCCGTGACCTAGAATCTGGGACTTGGAAGCTGGAACCCGGAACCCATAGGTGAAAAGTAGCTGAAACCTGTGTTCTCCGTCTTCTTTTACTCTCCTTTGCTCTAATTGGACCCAAGAATCTGAAGGCCAGCATTTCTTGACGTAGAGTTCGCGTTTTTTTCGGCTCCTTTGCAGGAGGCAGAGAAGCAGTGTTCCCGGCGCTTAGGCAGGGATCCTCTCGCGGAACAACTCCAATGGAATTTGATGAGTACTAAAAGGCGTCCTATCCACCCAGCTATTAGACTTACCTTGGATTCCACTACCACTTAGATACTAAAGCCTAAAGAGAAAGGTGGTTCTCCGGTTACCTCTTAGTGGTTGCCTGGTACGCCTGCAGTATTTCCAGGAGCTCTTCTTCTGACTCCTCTTGTCTTTGGATGTCCAAGTTGAAAACCCGGCCGGAAAATGTTGTGTCCCGCTTGAGAACCTTGCATCTTTCTCATATGAGGCGGAGTAGTGAGTCTGGAAGCATGGATGTCGTCTAGGGCTTGCTTGGTGATGGCTGCCCCCATTGGATCCGAAGGTTGTTGAGACATGATGTGTAGTGAAGACCGAGAACTAGCAGGAGTCAATAGTTGTAGACATCGGTTTTGGGTTGGGGCCCGGAACTGGCGGATCCGAAGACTGCGGGGATCTGATCTGAGGATAGGACCTAGAACCAGCAGGAACCAGAGACTGCAGGACGTCTGATCTGAGGATAGGACTCGGAATCAGCAGAAACCAGGGACTGCAGGAAGTCTGATCTGAGGTTAGGACCCGGAACCAGCATGGACCTTCGGTATCCTACAGTGAGCATGGCCGGAACAGATTGTAGTCTTGTCGGTATATTACATTGAGCCTGGACCTTCGGTATGCTTCAATGGGCATGGAGTATTCCTGCTGATGAGGAGGAGAACGTGGTCTGAGCCAGTAAGCCGAGTTGTAGATGTGCTGCAGTGAGCATAAGACGTCATCTTGTTGATAGTAATCGCAGGGATTCGTCGGTTGTAAGCACATCGATGAAGGTGGTCTTCTAGGTATGTAGTCTTACCTTGGCGGCTGTAGAGATGATGAGCTCTGTAGATGGACGTGTTGGCCTCCTCTTTAGGGTTTATCAACCCCATATTTATAGCCGAGGTCGTGCCTTGTTCTTAGGATTTGGAAATATTCACCTTCTTCATCGGTAATAGAATATCTCCATTTATCTTCGAGGAGAGCATAAATATTTGTATATTTTTGTTTTCCTTTGGAATCAAAGGGTAACCGTCCATATCCTGAGATATATGACGGTTTGTACTCATAATGGAAGTTTTCTTTTTTGCTTAGATTAAAGAGTAGTTCCCGAGGTAGTTTCCGATAGTTCCCGAGGGTAGTTTCCGAGGGTAGTTCCCGAGGTTCTTTTTGTGGGGACTCGGAGGTCTAGGTCCTGGAACCCGGAGGAAGAAACCTGGTAGCTGGAGTAATCTCTTCATGGAATATTTTTCCCCAACAGATAGAGTTTTATTATTCTCATTCATCTTATATAAACAGTGTCCAGACTATTACCTCGGAAGTCTGGAATCGTCAGTATAAACGGCCGAGAAATTATGATAACGATCTTCGATGTGGTTCTGTGCAACGGTCTTCCCTCTTTGTGATACCTTTTGGAACCTGCCTGAAAGATACTAAAATTGCTCAAAAATAGACTATTAGAAACTTTATCCCACCGTTAAATCTTGAGCATGTAGAATCCGACAGAACTACACCATATTTCAGTAAGATAAGAACACCTACGAGCCTCTTACGATCTTTTAAAAATGCTACAAAATAGCAATTTTCTGCATGTTGTAGCAATTGTTTTATATATATATATATATATTCAAATCATTTAGATCAACTTGAAAAGCATTTTAGGCATTGAGTTTAATTCCGATTGATAAGATTTCACTTTATGTGTCTTCCTTGCATTAATATCTTTCCATAGACATTTTAATCACCATTTTTCTTTCTCTGGGCCGCCATTAAATCTTCTTGAAAACCCCTTTGATGAGACTGTAAATCTTATTTTGTGAAACTCCGGAGATAATTAAGAATACAGTGACCTTCTCTAATTGCATATCAAATTCGGGATGAAGTTTATCTTGGAATGATAAAACGTCTAACTGATATGGATTCTGTGCAATGTGTTGTTACCCTATATAAATCGATCATGATATGGTTCTATTTTCTAACCAGCACACTTCCAAATTTGCTTTCACACACTGATATTTTTGAGTTCATGTTGCATGTTTTACAGAGGCTTCTTGTCCATGAAGCAATGAAGGTTAAGGCTTCGTCTCAATTCTAATTACACAACACAACATTTTTTTCTGGCTTTGTTGACATGTCCATATATGCAACTTCGATCTGACCTATGTGGCTTTTGAAATATCAAAAATGCTGATGCAAAAACCCATTTCGAAACTATTTTATTATTTTCTTCTTCTCTTCTCCACTCTGTTTCCTTCTCTCCTCTACTGTGGCCCTGTTCGTTTCGTGAATTCGATGAGAATTCCAGACGCGGCATCCGCGCGCAGTAATTGGATGCAGCAATCAGATGTTGTTCGTTCGCGATTCTGGAAATTTTGGATCATACGTCTGGAAACTGTATCTGGATGCAGTTACGTTCGTTTTGAATTTCTGTATTTTGTATCTGGATGAGTTTTATGTCAAATGACCAAAAACTCCTTTATCTTTTTTTTTTGTCTAAACATGTATATAATTATATCTAAAAATTCAATTTTTATGTTTTAACTTGTAAAAAATTATGTTTAACTTTAAATAAAATAGATATAAATAAAAATAAATATCAAATTCAATTTTTCATGTTTTATAACATTATAAAGTAACAATAACAAACATTAAACTCAAAACTCAAAGTTTTGAAATAGCAAAATAAAAACTCAAAGTATAAACTCAAGTCTGAACAATAGTAAACAACAATACTTTAAAAACTCAAATGACATTTTAACCAAGGCAATAAAAATCAAATATAAACCTCTTCATACGTGAATCTAATATGGAAGTCGACTTCCTCTTGCTATCCTTTCAGTGATTGCATCTAGTCGAATCTTCATTGCTCTATCAAATAACAACCATCACTCATGTTTCTACTTAGCATAAACCTAAAGTGTTTAGCTGACAGATTCTAAAGTGTTTGGTATATACCTTACAACGCTGCTCCCACCAATCATCACTCATGTTTATTGACCCATTTGGATGATATCCAAGTCCAGTTCTATTGTGAGTCAACCTCTTCATAGCTCCGTATTGCTTCTTGCAAGAGTTAAACTTGTTCCTAAACTTTATCCATGGATGCCTCACCCCATATGTATCATAAAACTTATCTGCAATTGTCTGTCTCGCAGTTTCATGGAGAACCTTATTTTTCATATTGCCTTTCAGTTCTTCTTCAATTATTAGTTGAAGCAAAAACCTTGTTTGTTCATCGTTCCACACTACAGTCTATGAACAACACAAGAAGACCATCTAAGTCAAGACTAACTAAATTCAATACATAAAGACCATCTAAGTCAAGACTAACTAAATTCAATGCATAAAGACAATCTAAGTCAAGACTAAACTCAACTAAATGCTAACTAAATGCAACACAGAAACACCAAAATAGCGTGTTGAGAATGACTTACATCCTTTCCAGGGACAGTTGCCATTGAAGCTTGAACAGATAATCACTGAAACAATAATAAAAACAAAAACGAGTTAAGTAAACTAATAAGAACAGATTGCCAAAATACAATTCAGCCAAGCAAACAAGAAACAAAACTAAACGAAGCAGCAGAAAAGAGAACAGGGCAGTGATAATGCATTAGAAATGAATACACAAGCTCTACAAACCAACACACAAGAGGCATTAGAACAGAGTTGTACAATAACCATTTCAATATGTTTTTAAGTTCTTTTTACAGTATGTTTTTAAGTTCTTTTAACACACCAACACATTAACTTTCCTATGTGGACAATGAATCCCCTTAAGAGTCTGGGCTTAGATTGAGATACACACAAACTAATGCACACGAATAATAAGAGAACACTAGTGATATTGAATGCAGAAAAAGCAAGAAAGAAAGCTGGACTTGCAGTGAAACAAGAAGACCATACTAAAAGACTCTTAAGAAAATGTATAAGACCACAATGAAAGCAACAGAAAAGAGAACAGAGCAGTGAGAATGCATTAGAAATGAATACACAAGCTCTACAAACAACACACAAGAGGCATTAGAAATCTCAGATAACATTAGAAATCTCACATAACATTTCAAGCTAAAACAGATTTCATCACAAAGCTAGGGATTGAGGGAAATAACATCAGAAACAAAAAAAAGCTCAACACAATACAGCTTTACTTTTCAAATCACAAGAGAAAAGACTCTCTAATATCCTGCAAACATCAAAGAAGATGAAGCTTACAAGATGAGATGAAGCTTACGAGATGAGATGGGTTCGAGATGCGTCGGAGAAGATGGGTTCGAGACACGTCGGAGAAGATAAAGCTTCAAAGCTTGAAACTTGTTGTTTCTGAGAACTCACGGGCGACCAAAGCTTGAAAGAGAGACCACTCAAAGCTCCATTTTTATGCTAAGAAAAACAAAACAAATGAGATTTCCAAAAGGGTATCTAAGTTACATAATTAAATGTTACGAAAACAACAGAAAACTTACCAATAGAGCGTGAGAGAAGGAGAGACAGCGTGAGAGAGAGAGAGACTGCGGGAGAGAGAGAGAGAGAGAGAGAGAGAGAGAGAGAGAGAGAGAGAGAGAGAGAGAGAGAGAGAGAGAGAGAGAGAGAGAGAGAGAGAGAGAGAGAGAGAGAGAGAGAGAGAGAGAGAGAGAGAGAGAGAGAGAGAGAGAGAGAGAGAGAGAGAGAGAGAGAGAGAGAGAGAGAGAGGAATCAGATTTGTTTGTTTTACGGTGACAAAAAATTTTAGGTTTAGAAATCAAAGGTAAAACTTTGTAATTCTTAAAATAAATTAAGGGTATTATCAACTTTTAATACTTTTGAATGAGTTTACTGTTTCTGGAAGCGTTTAAAACTCTCATCCAGAATTCCCGAAAAATCCGGATGAGTTGTGAAAATATATCCGGATGCTGCGTCTAACTTAACCTCCTATTTCGCACCAAACGAATATCGGCACGCGTCTGCGTCTGGATGCTTCGTCCAGTTCACGAAACGAACAGGGCCTGTGTATATATATATATATTGAAAATCATACAACCATGCCGTGACCACTACTGCCTCCTGGTGACTCAACTCTACTGTTAAGATCGCTCGCCATTACCATGGCACTCTCCACCTTATTCCAACAACTTTCATTAGACTCACACCTCTGCAATAGATAATATCCATCCTTGAGATGAAAACTTTGGCATTGATTCACTTTTGTTGCACTAACTTATTTTTTTTTCTTGAGTTGACCCAAATTGATGGCGGTGGTCGCTTAGCTTTCTATCATTTCCAAAGAGCCATCAGCCATGTGATGGTACCATCCCATGCGGCAATCCCGCACCTTTTCGTTGTATCCTTGTCTAAATTGAAATTAAGATCAACTTTCATTAATTTTTTGCTATTCTTATGAGAAATTGTTTTATATGTTTTATAATTGTTTTATAGTATCTTAAATGTTTCTGCTGCCGTTTAACTACTATTTGGTACTAAACTATGAACATGATTTAGTTTAATATTCCACACGTTGGACAAATTTTAACTACTCGATCGTAGGCTCGTAGCATTGTGTTTGCATTATTAGAAACTGCTTTAGATTAACTTTTTTTTTTCTTAATATCTTGAGATGTCAAAGTATTAACTTGAGAAAACTGTGAACTTTTTTATAATTTGAGTATTGGTTGAGTTGAGGCTTGGCTGATCATTGCTTCTCTGTAGCTTTAACTATATACATTAGAATATCGACATAACTACTGGCTGTAGATACGTTCTAGGTATGTTCCTACAGGCTAAGGCTTTTCATGACTCTCTGGATTGTTGGGGTCAAAATCGGTCAACGACGAAATCGTCACCCGAAAGTCCTCGAAAGAAAACCAAGTGACGATCAAAACCAAGAAACGGGTCGTCACTCGATGAACTCACAAGAAGGCATGAACGGACCGTGAGCCCCGGGGATCAACGAAGGCAAGCAACAGCAGGCACCGGCGGACGCAGGACACGGCACGGGCGGCAGGCTTGCCCTGTCCCGTCTGGCGCCGGCGGCAGGCCTGTCGTCTCCCGTCTGGCGCCGGCGGCAAGGGTCCTGGTTCCCATCTATGCAATCGTCTCGTGATCTCGGGCAACGGCAGCATCTTGGTCCCTTAAACCCATGTCCGGATTGTCCGCAAACTACAATGATTCTTCCGCAAAGCCTTCTCGATTGTTTAAAAGTTCATATTTTAAACGTCTAAAGTTCGAAGCCTCATTACTCAAACCCTTGAAAACGGTTATCTCGAAATCTACGGCTAAAGATCCTTCGAAACTCAAAGATTTCCCGCACGAACGACTAACAGAGGAAAGATCGAACAAACGGAAAACCCACGGGCGAGCGGCCTGGCGCCCGGCGGCATCGCCACGACCGGCCTGGCGCCCGGCGGCCAGCGCCACGCCCTGGCGCGGCATGCGTCGCGAGCGGCCTGGTGCGCCGGCACCTGGCGCCGGCGGCACCCGGCCTGGCGCCCGGCACGCGTTCCACAAGCGGTCTGGCGCGGCAAGCCCTGACGTCGGTCGGCGGCCCTCGCCCTGGTCTCGGTCCCATCATGCTCGGTCTGATCCCATCTTGGCTTGTTTGGATCAATCTTCGTGAGTTTGGTACGATCACGGTTATTCTAAACACCAAACATCGACTATACGAGGAATTGGGGTTCCTTCGAAATACGAAACCTTCAAAGACTATTCTTTCGAAAAACCGTAAAAACGTCTAAACGGCCCGACATGGCCAAAACGGCCCACTTACGATTTTCCGAAAAGGAAGGATAACTATGACGGTTTATCCTTATCCTCACATAAGAGATAAATGTCAAGTTTCCAGAAGATAAATGTCAAGTTTTCCGAAGATAAATGTCAAGTTTCCGATAAACACGAAGATGGACGAAAATGGAAAAAGCCCGATTCAGCCCGCAAGAAGATAGACCGTCTTAAGAGGAGTATATAAGGAGAGCTTTGGGCGAGGAGCAAATCATCACAAAATTTCCAGAGCACTTAGCACTTAGAGCGTTTTAGCATTCTTTTCTGTTTTCACTAGCGAGCTGCGACTCAACTAGGTTAGATCTAGGCAGCGGACTAGCGGACCTTCGAAAGCTCTTGTAGCTTATTTCTTTACCGTTGTTCACGCAAAGCGAATTCAGAAATAAGATCTCCTTTCACTCTATTTTACGATTTTTATTTTACAACTTAAACTCCCATTGATTGTATCGTGTGTGGCCCTGCAGATATCCGGGACCTTCAAGAAAGATCGGGTTAACTCGGTTTTCCTCCACAAATCGTTTATCGGAAATTGACGGTGTCAATTTCGGTTCCCAGATTGGCTAGAAGGAGGGGGTTACGGATCTATCTATCTCTGCACACGCCAATCATGTCTACTGGCGTCACCAAAGACCAGCCAACGCTAGACGGAACACCCGTCGGCGCCAGCGTTGAAGACTCCAACTGGAGATCGTCCACAGTCACTGCTGACGCAAACACGAGCGCCAGACAAATGAAGGAACTGTTCACCTCCGCCGAGGAACGGCGGAACAACAGACAAGCTAATAACCTCACTCGCAAAATAGGTCGACACCTTAACTGCGAGGAGAAAGTTTCCACGAATCCACCAAGGCGCGCGGCAAAGACTCGACTTCGGATCTCGGCACGAAAAGATGCCTCGAAAGAGCCCACTCCCGAGGAAACGGCTCCAAAAGGACAGCAAACGACCTCGCAGAACCTTCCACCCCGCCACGGAAACAAGGAAAGCGGCGTCGAACGCATCAATCTGGATATCAGCGACCAATCGGATCCTTCCGATGAAGACGCTGACATCCACCTAGAGGACCGAAGCCAGTCCGCTTCGGCAGACGGTATCCTTCGAGGCCCATGACAGAAGAGGAGGAAGAACTCTACTGGATGGAGCAGGAAGAACTCGTGGAGGATCAAGCTCGGATCCATCGCGACCAGCGCCGACAAACTCGGAGCGCCCGGTAGCAATAGCGAGATCCATGATCTCCGCGAATCTCTCAAGAAGACCGTGGCCGAAGTGAAAGCGGTGAAATCGCAAATCCATCAGGCGACCAGTTCCGCCCCCGAGATCGATAGACTTCTCGAGGAAGCACGGAAAACACCGTTCACCGCTCGGATCACGGAAACACGCATCTCAGACCCAGGGAAAATCAAAATCCCGGTCTATGACGGTACGACGGATCCTAAGTCGCACCTGCAATCTTTCCAGATCGCAATGGGTAGGTGCAAACTCCCGGAGCGCGAACGAGACGCGGGTCATTGTCTTCTCTTCGTCGAGCACCTCAAAGGCGCTGCGCTCGAATGGTTCTCCCGGCTCAAAAGGAACTCCATCGGAAGCTTCCACCAACTGGCCTTGGCGTTTCTCAAACAATACTCCATGTTCATGGACAGAGAAACGTCCGAGGTGGACCTGTGGAGTCTAGCTCAGAAGGAGGACGAGTCGCTCCGCGACTTCATGCGAAGGTTCAAACTGGTGATGGCCAGAGTAACGGGCATCAGTGTCAATGTCGCAATCGACACCCTGAGGAAGACTCTCTGGTATAAGTCGAAGTTCCAAAAGTGGATACTACTGGAAAAGCCGCGGACAATCCAGGATACCCTCCACAAAGCAACGGACTTCATCATCATGGAGGAAGAGATGAAGCTTCTATCGCAGAAGCACGGACCACAGAAAACGTCCTTGAAAAAGAAACCCTCTCGTAATGACAAAAACGTCCATGACGAAGGGGAAGACGCCCAAGAAGAGCACAACTACGCCATCAACTCGGAACAAGGCAAAACCTCCGGAAACACCTGGACCAGGAACCAGTACAAGGATAATTCCTACTGCGAGTTCCACGAAACCAGAGGTCACTCCACTGCGAACTGCAAGGTTCTCGGCGCCCGGCTCGCCACAAAGCTCCTCACCGGCGAACTATCAAAGGTCAAGAGTATAAAGGACTTGCTCCTGGACTCCGACCGCCCAAAGACCAACAAAACTATCTCCGAGGACCGCGCGACCGAAAATCAATCGGGTGAAAAACGCGGAAGGAGACAGGACGACCAAGGGAACAACAACAGTCGCCAGAGGGTTAACATGATCATCGGAGGATCACATTTCTACCAAGACTCAGTCTCGTCGATAAAAGCCTACGGGCGAAAAGCCGAGACAAGTTCCAACTGGTTTCCGGATAGCGATATTCCTAACCACGCGATCACTTTCGAGGAACAGGAAACTATCGGAATCGACAAGCCTCATTGCAATCCTTTGGTTATCGACCTGGTAATCCAGGATCTCGAGGTCGGCCGCATCCTCGTCGATACAGGAAGTACGGTCAACGTTATCTTCCGCAACACCCTCTACAGGATGAAGATCCCACTTGGGGAAGTCGTCCCTGAGCCAAAACCTTTGACTGGGTTTTCGGGCGTCACTTCCATGACCCTCGGGAGAATTAAGCTCCCGGTCATGGCGAAAAAGTCACAAAAATCGTCGAGTTCGCAGTGGTCGACAACCCGGCCATCTACAACGCCATCATGGGAACCCCTTGGATTAACCTCATGAAGGCAGTACCATCCACATATCACCTCGGCATCAAATTTCCGACTCCCACCGGAATCGCAGCCATCCGGGTAGTCAGAAACAATCGAGACTCTGTTACCTAGCCGAGTTCAAACTGCGAAAAGATCGGGCAGCCCAACCCGAAGCGAGCAAAGGAATCACACAACATTCCTGAAGACTCGAAAAAAGATGATCCAGAATCATCCAACAGGCAACGATTCAAGACAGCGACAAAGCCTCTGAGTCCACCGCCATAAAAGCAGACAGCTCGACCCCCGCACAAACCGTCGATCCGACCAGCACAATCAAGCGGCAACGCACGGGGAGTAAAAGCGTCTGCGGCAACTATCAGAACTCTGAGATGGCTTGATCCTCGGAAGAATGCGTAGGCAGCTCGTTGAAACCCGCGAGTTCAGCTATCCTCCTCACCAAAAGGGGGTTATACTCTATACTCCCACAAAAACGCGAAATATCCATATGTACTCAAAATGTTTCAAATTTTTCAAATAAAATTCTTTCTATCTATTTCTTACGCTCACTTAATTTAGCGCGTAAACACTACGGAAAACGAAAATCATATCTTGAAAAAGCGAGGCGTCGCAACTTCTGAAAAAGATAACAAAACTCGTATCATCCACTAAGACAGTCAACCTGCGACTTAAAAACAACTTATGCCAGTCGATTGGCCCCGACGCACGCACTCAGAAACGTTTCACTCAAATACAAACTCGTAGTCAGACCTACAAGGTCCTCTTACATCCGACAAGGATATCATAGCGCGCTATACAAGAAACCCAAAATTTTGGTTTAGCATCTCGGATAAACTCCGAAGATAGCTCGATTCTTTTAACACAAGTCATATAAGCCGGCGACTAGTCGCGGACTTTAATCGAAAAGGATCAGGAAGAAATCACTAACAGGCAAAACGAAAGCAGATCAGTCATCGCACAACCTTAAAGCTGAGAGTAAGCCTAGGTCTTGCCCTAAACCCAGTCTTGCTGGATCTTGACATCTCACAGACATAGTATCGTATACGAGATCCCAAAACATGTCTCTTATCGCTTACACCTAAAACGCTCGCTAAAAAGTAGCATACGGACCAAGCGACAAAAAAGAGTTAGGATACGAAGTGACTACTCGCATTCTTTCCTTTACACTTGACGAAAGTATAAATCAAAGCAAAAGACAAAATTTTGCAAATTTTCATATTTATAAAGTCTGCAAAAGACGGCGGGATTCTAAGCCACCAACGGCCAGTCCCAAAACATAAAGATGCAACCTCCGACGGTCGCAGAATAAAACCCCTAAAAATGGCCACACACGGCCAAAACATATGATTCACAAAAGGAAGTCAACATCGAGAAATCCAGATGCGGAAATCCCGAATGAACCTGCAGGCTGGTCCATTTCCTCGTTCACGCCTTGAGCATTCCCACCACCCTCGGCGTTCTCATCGGCTCCGGCCTCCACCGTATCCTCGGAAACCTCGATAGGTTCTCATAGTCTCCGGACTCTTTCCTCGACTGGAGGAACCAAGGACTCAGCATGAGCACACTCGGCCATAAAGTCCTTCATCTCAGCGATCTCGGAATCAAAAGAGAAATCCGGGTTCTGAGACTTGTAAAGGTTTACGACCGAGCCCCGGCACTCGCGGAAATCGCCAACAAACTCCAAAGCTTCTTTAAAACATTGAAACTCAGCAGCGAACGATTCCGCCCGTCTCGCCACCTCAGCTGCGACCATCCTCCTTCCTCTCCTTTCCGCCCGAACAAGAGCTCGAGCATGAAGCTCAGCTTGCTTTTGTTCTCGCCTTAACCTCTTGTCGGAATCGGAAGAGCTCTCGCTCAGCTTCCTTGGTCTTGAAGTTAGCAATCCTAGACTTGCGGAAACTTGAGTCGAGCGCATTGCCAAACACTCTTAGTCCCTGCACAAATTCAAGATCAATAAACATACATATATGCGGATTCAAGAATACGGTTAAGAAGTTCAAAGAACAAAACCTCATTGATCCGCTGGGAACCCTCGGCAAAAATCCATTACCTCTTCTCTTCCTCCAGCGATTCGTCAGTAACAAACTCCGGAAGAAGGCCGTCAAAGAAATTGCTGGGAAGTGGAAAATCGGTGGCTCGCCTTTTCCGTTGGAACAAAATTAGGGTTTTCCCCAGCGGTGAAGGATTTTCGAACCTTCCCCACCATCGATTTCTTTCCCTTTACGGGATCTCTGTTTACACCTCCGAGTCGGGGCTTCGATAACCGGTTCGGCATCATATGTCGGGACAGAGTCTCGGGACCGGTAAAGCCTTACTGCGTCTCGAATCCGTTCAAGAGTGAAGGACTTCCAGAAAAACGGCCTTTGACGAAGGAGATCCCTCTTGACGAAAAGATCGCCATGCAAATGCGCAACAGCCCCGTTCTCTACAAAGCGAAACTTTTTCATTAAAAACTCGCACTTCCAGAATAACAAAATAGACAACGAGTTTTCATCATATTACCTCGGTTGAAGTTCCATGCATGCGGAAATAGATGGAGGCAGCTCTACTCGACAGAATCACCATCTATTCGGACAAAGAAGAAACGTTCCTGCCACGACTTAGGGTTCGAAGTAGTCCCCTGAATTATGGCCATATCCTTCTTAGGCAGCATGGAGTAGTTGCCATCGCTCCCCCTCGGCCGAGTGCTCCAAAGGCCTTGAAATCACCAGGACTGAGATCGATCCCGAGCTCGTAAATTGAGATCAGTACGCCAAGCCAACTCTCTAAAGCAGGAACGCTGAGCTGGCTGATCGAGAGTTTGAACTGACCAAGCGCACGAACAGTGGTGCCGGGGATCGGGAACCACATGCGGAAATACGTAAGGAAAGCCTCGTAACATGTAAAGAAACCTTCCGGAGGATTCCTCGCACTCGTTACCAACGGGATCCGAATTTGACTCGTCAGAATCTGGTAAAATCTCGAAGAATCCTGAGATATTTCGTGAAACCAGGCTCGGCGTAAAGGGAGCACCAGGCTGCCTCAAAGGTCTCTTCGGAACAGGGACATCTGGCAGTGATGGGGGCGAACCCACAAGGGCTCGGTAATACGCATTCTTCGCTTCCTCCTCGACAAACTCCTCTTGCTTCACCGTCACATGGGCAGGAGAGTCACCCGAGGATGAATGGGAAGAAGAATTTCTCTTTGAGGATCTTGAAGACATTATTCTTAAAGAGAGAGAAAGGATTCTTGAGAGAGATGAATTTTTTATGGTGAAGTAAGAATGAATGAGATTTCTTACTCCCTCCTTATAAAGGAGGTAAAATCACTATTTACCCCGACTTTCGGCAAACGATTACGTCTCTACACCTTCCTATACGGCTATACCGCAAGCCAGGACCCAAAAGACATTACGATTCCTAGCAAGCTGGGGGGCTAACTGTTGGGGTCAAAATCGGTCAACGACAAAATCGTCACCCCAAAGTCCTCGAAAGAAAACCAAGTGACGATCAAAACCAAGAAACAGGTCGTCACTCGATGAACTCACAAGAAGGCATGAACGGACCGTTAGCCCCGGGGATAACCGAAGGCAAGCAACAGCAGGCACCAGCGGACACAGGACACGGCACGGGCGGCAGGCTTGCCCTGTCCCGTCTGGCGACGGCGGCAGGCCTGTCGTCTCCCGTCTGGCGCCGGCGGCAATGGTCCTGGTTCCCATCTATGCAATCGTCTCGTGATCTCGGGAAACGGCAGCATCTTGGTCCCTTAAACCCATGTCCGGATTGTCCGCAAACTATAATGATTCTTCCGCAAAGCCTTCTCGATTGTTTAAAAGTTCATATTTTACACGTCTAAAGTTCGAAGCCTCATTACTCAAACCTTTGAAAACAGTTATCTCGAAATCTACGGCTAAAGATCCTTCCAAACTCAAAGATTTCCCGCACGAACAACTAACGGGGGAAAGATCAAACAAGCGGAAAACCCACGGCGGCGAGGCGGCCTGGCCGGCGCGCAGCGCCACGCGAGCGGCCTGGCGCCCGGCGGAGCGTCACGCGCCTGGCGGCGGCGCGCAGCGTCCGCGCGGGCGTCCGCGCCAGCGACGCGTCTGGCCGACCTGGCACCGGCACCCGGCCTGGCGCGGCGCAGCGTCACGGACCGGCCTGGCGCCCGGCACCACCTGGCGCCCGGCACGCGTTCCACAAGCCGGCCTGGCGCGGCGGTCGCCGGTCGACGGCCCTCGTCCTGGTCTCCGTCCCATCATGCTCGGTCTGATCCCATCTTGGCTTGTTTGGATCAATCTTCGTGAGTTTGAATACGATCACGGTTATTCTAAACACCAAACATCTCGACTATACGAGGAATTGGGGTTCCTTCGAAATACGAAACCTTCAAAGACTATTCTTTCAAAACCGTAAAAGCGTCTAAACGGCCCGACATGGCCAAAACGGCCCACTACGATTTTCGAAAGGAAGGATAACTATGACGGTTTATCCTTATCCTCACATAAGAGATAAATGTCAAGTTTCCAGAAGATAAATGTCAAGTTTTCCGAAGATAAATGTCAAGTTTCCCGATAAACACGAAGATGGACGAAAATGGAAAAAGCCCGATTCAGCCCGCAAGAAGATAGACCGTCTTAAGAGGAGTATATAAGGAGAGCTTTGGGCGAGGAGCAAATCATCACAAAATTTCCAGAGCACTTAGCACTTAGAGCGTTTTAGCATTCTTTTCTGTTTTCACTAGCGAGCCGCGACTCAAGTAGGTTAGATCTAGGCAGCCGGACTAGCGGACCTTTCGACAGCTCTTGTAGCTTATTTCTTTAAGTTGTTCACGCTCAAACGCGAATTCAGAAATAAGATCTCCTTTCGCTCTATTTTACGATTTTTATTTTACAACTTAAACTCCCATTGATTGTATCGTGTGTGGCCCAGCAGATATCCGGGACCTTCAAGGAAGATCGGGTTAACTCGGTTTTCCTCCAAAAATCGTTTATCGGAAATTGACGGTGTCAATTTCGGTTCCCACATGGATAGAAGTGAAGCGCCTCAACTCCCTGAGACCAAAACTGGTTTGTATATGTCTCCTACATTGATACTCATTGCTTGCTGACAGTGGCGGACCCAGGATGTTTTTTTAACATGGGTCAAAAAATTTAATGGGATTTTAAATCACTAAAAAATTGGTTAAAAAGAGTGTCAGGGGAGATTCGAACCGTGGTTAATGGGTGTCACCTTGAGAGAATTTGCCAACAAAACTATCGAATCTATTCGTTTCTATATAACAAATAAGAATTTAATATTTAAGGGATGTCAGCTGACCCACTATTAATACACGTGGATCCGCGTCTGCTTGCTGATGATGTTTTGCTTAGCTGAGCTGTTTGTTCGCGTTTATGAATAACTTGAAAGTTCTTGATGTTTTGCTTAGTTGAGCCTACAATGGATTGAAACTTGCTGTAAAACTTGAAATAAAATATTATTTTTTATACTATAATATGCACTCCGTTATCATCATGACATCCCAAGCACTACAGACAGTTCTTCATAGTCCCAGTCTGTCGGGAAGGTTGACAAAGTGGGCAATTGTGCTCAACGAATACGACATAGAATGCAAACCTTGAACAAGCTTGAAGGGGAAAGTACTGGCTGACTTAGTCGTCGAACTTGTTCCGAAAGATGCCGTTGCAGAATCAAACACCAAAAATGGAAAGTCCAAGTCGGTGAAGCATCCTTAAAACAAGGATCCAGAGTTGGAATAGAGCCCGAATCTCCAATAGGAGAAATGATAGAACAATCATTCTGCCTAGGGTTCGACGCATCGAACAACGAAACAGAGTATGAATCTCTACTCGCAGGGCTCCGCCTCGCCCAAAGCATCGGCACACGAAAAATTAGCCCCTTCAGCGATTCACAACTCAACACAAGCCAGTTCCACCTAGAATACAAAGCAAAAAACAAAAGAATGGAGGCGTATCTCACAACACTACGAGAAATCACTCAGTAATTTGACGAGTTCGAGCTTACAAGAATCCCCAGAGGAGAGAACACCTAAGCAGACGCCCTTGCCATGCTCGCTTTGACTTCAAACCCGACCATAAAAAGAATAATACCAGTAGAGGGAATATAAAATCCCAGCATAAATCTTCCTCCCAAAGAATGTGACGTCCGAGATAATGACCCTCCTCGGATTGGTTTTATCACAACTCGAAATAGAGGTCGAAGAGCCGCCCAAAACCATGAGGACGGAGAGCCCGAAATGTCGCAGATCGGTGAAGCCCAGGTCGAACTGACGAAGAACATGTCGAGAGTCTTGAGGATCTTGTAAATAACAACGACAATGAGCCTCCAACCGAAAAAAGGATGCCAACGATCCCGACACCCCCTTAGAGGAAGCCGATCATGAAGCCAACAGCGAAGCTCACGAAGTCTTTCAACAGAGCTCAAAGCAAGACCCGATTGGAGAACACCGATAATCGACTATATAAAGAACGGCGACCTCTCAGAAGAAAAATGGGAAGCGTAAAAACTAAAAGCCCGGAGCTCGCGTTACTGTGTCATAGACGAAAAGCTGTAGAAACAGAGTCTAAACAAACCATTTAGTTTGCGTATCTGCCAAGGACGCTTTCACAATCCTGAAACACACGACAGATCATGCAAAAGCCACTCCGGCGGACAATCACTAGCAATCACGATCAAAAGACATGGATATTTTTGGCCGACTATCGCAGGTGATACCGAATGATTTGCACTTAAATGCAATAGATGTCAACGACATGAACCCATGATTCACCAGCCAACCCATAGGCCATCATCCATATCCTCACCTTATCCTTTCATGAAATGGTCTATGGATATAGTAAGGCCTCTAGTACCTTCAAGTTTGGCTAAGCTTAGATTCCTCCTGGTTCTAACAGACTATTTCACCAAATGAATGGAGGCCGAAGCATACCAAAAGATCACAGCAACGACAATGAAGAAAATTTTCTGGAAGAATATCGTGTGTCGGCACGGCCTACTGAACAAAATAGTGACAGATAATGGATCGCAATTCATCTCAAAAACGTTCACCGACTTCTACACCAAGTCAAAAATCAAACTAACAACTGTGAGCCCCATGTACCTAAATGCAACGGTCACGCCGCAGCAGGGAACAAGACAATAATGAACAACCTATAAAAGAGACTCGACCTCAAAAAGGAAAGATGGAGCGAGGAGCTGCATGGCGTGCTCTGGGCCTGCCGAATGACACCCCACACAGAAACTCAAGAAACCCCATTTTCTATATCTTATAAGGTCGAAGCTATAATCCCAGCCGAAATCGAGGTCCCAAGCCAAAGACGAATAGTATGCCCGGAAAATACTGAACTCAACGAGCAAATGTTAATCGATCGACTCGACATGATCAAAGAATTACGCGAAAGAGCAGCAATACGCATACATAATTACCAACAAGTTGTCTCCCGCTATTACAACTCTAAGGTTAGAGATTGAGCTTTCATCGTTGTCGATCTAGTCCTATGCAAAGTATTCGATGGCACCAAGAGAACGAGGGGCCGGAAAATTGGGAATAAAGTGGGAAGGACCATACATGATAACAAAGGTAGTACGCTCCGGAATCTATGAACTAGAAAAATGCAAAACAGAACTCCCCGAATGAAGACCTTGGAACGCCTACAACCTAAAGAAATATTATCTCTAGCAAGCTCGATGCTGGACTTCGAATATCGAACATTAAACTGGCAGCCACAATCATCCACAGCAGAATCCGCTCAAAAGAACCCAGAAAAAAAATAAAAAAGAACTGCGAAAGGCTTGGGCCCTCGAAAAGGGTATGTAAGAAACTCTATCACAACCCGAATTCCAAAGCACAAACTCACGCCCTTAAGCCATCATCGGCTCGTGAATTAGGTCCCTGATCAGTTCCAAAGTTCACCAAACAACACAATGACAAGCAATAGTTAAATTGCTCACAAAATGAACTTAAAAACATAAAAATTTGAATTACCACGTGCATTTTGCCCTTCAGTGTCAACTGAACAGCTCGTTAAAATTATACTAATACTTTTAACACCATCGCACGAAATAAAAAGAGCAAGTTGCCAAACAAAAATCTACATGTCTGTCATGAAACAAAAAAAGGGGACTACTACATAAATCTCCACCTCACATAAACAGACCCACACAAAGAACACAACCTAGGAATTGACCATCTCCTCAACTAAATATGGTCCCGGCTTGATCGAGTCATCAGTCACTTAAGTAAAATCAAGGCCAGCAACTGTAAAATCTGAGGTCGCAACCAAGCCATACTCGATTTCAAACTCACTCTCTTTCGCTTCGAGATGTTCCAGCTCTTTTATCCTCCATAAAGCCCCCTCCTTAAACTAAGCTAGGAAATGGATGTTAGCTACCACTTCCTGAAGACGCATATCTGCCTTTGCCTCAACCTTCTTCTTTTTAAACGTGTCTCTCACCTTGTCTAAGTCCACGACATACTCCTTAGCAAAATCTCGACGAGCCAGGCGACAAGACTGGCGAACAACGCGATCTCGACCTTCCAGAACCTTTTAACCTTTATTCTCCATCTCGCTAACCTCAGCAGAAGCCAACGACTTCTCTTTTTCTGCCAACTCGAGGTTCTTCTTCAGTACGCCGACCTCGTTAGATCGCTCTCGGTCTCTGTTTGTTGCAACCTCCAGATCGGATCGAAGCTTCTGGATCGTTCCCATGTAATTCTTTATTTCTTCCTTACTAGGAACTCAGATCAGCCTCTGTTCCATCAATACGGCGAATTTGTTGCTCGTCTCCATATCCTAAAATGAGAGAAGAGATGAGAGGCATTAACAAAAAGAAAGGGGAATAAGGGAGCGAAACTCTGTCGCAGAAACATTTACCTTAGCATTCGCCAAAGACATCCGAATTTAGGCATCCCGCTCTGTCATGCCATCGAGAGGAAGCACACACTCGCAGGATCTTCAATCAACGGACTATCCTTACTATGTGAGAAAGTCCAGGAGGAATGGTCGTCAACTAGCGATCCTTGATTAGCAAACACTGCATCCGAAGCTTTTTCCTCCTAATCAGCCATGTCCTGCCCCACGGAATTGGATGCCGCATCACTCGGTGCCACTGAATGCAAACTCAACTCCACAAGGCTGTCCAGAACAGTCCTACGGGTTCGGCGCGCTCCCCTACCAACACGTCCTGACAAAGCTTCCTCGTCGGATGAATCCTCAGAAGCCCTCACCTCTACCAGAGCAGCATCGGGATTCACGACCACGGTGACAGGTTTGGCCATGATCCCGGGAGATCGCACTGTCAAACCCAAACAGAAGGACTCTCTCCTGGGGACTAATTGAATCTTCTTTGCGGGCTCGGTCTCGGTTGACGAGCTAGCACTTCCAGAAGTAGATGTCCCCCTCCTTGTCCCTACGAATAAGCACCAAACATAACGACTCAGCAGCAAACCTACAGTTGAAATTCCTTGAAAATAGATAGTTAAAAGTCAAGGAAAGGAAGGATAACCTGCTGGACGACGACCTGGAGATCCTGACGCAGCAGGAGCAACGAGCTCGATGGCCCGAGCCTGACCTTGACCAGGAAGCAGCTGGTAGGCAGTCTTGATTCTAGGATAACCATCGAATCTGGCCTCGACGAAGCATCTTGCAATGTCAGAGTCATTGGAGCACTTCCGAAAAGATCTGCAAAGTGACACTCACTATGATGAGACTGGTTACCAACAACACAAAGAGGAAGAGTTGTCGAAAAATAATCTTATCAATATCTTCAGACCACTCTCTCGGAATTTTTTCAAAGTCAAAGTCTTCGACATATGCTTGATTTACTTTGAAGACAAAGAACTTCTCTCTCCACCGGTCGTCGCGGTTTTGGATACCTTCAACAATTGTTCGACCAGGGCGAGGAGACATGAGCATAGTCCCCGGGAAACCGTTGTTGTGCTTTGGATGCAAACTTACTTCAACTTGCAAGACCAAACTTTAATCCTTCCTCCCTACCTCGAACTGATAACGCCAAGAAGTAATGCACGAAGTTAGGGCACATTTGGACGAAAGCCATCCCAAGCTCCACAAGGGCCTCGAGGATAAATGACGGGATCGGAAATGATAATCGGTAATCTTGAAGTATGGCATATACACTCCACAATATTTGGGGCTCACAATTTCAAGATTCTCCTCGTCGGTCGGATGAGATATTCTCGACCTCGTAGCTAACACCCCACAGCTTGTGAATCTCGTCTAAGTGATGACCCACGAGGATCGATTTAGGATGAGGACCAAAATCTTCGATAGCCAATAAAGCAGATGTAGAAGAGAAAAAGAAAAAGCTTTTTCATGAACGAAATGCAAAAAAAAAAAAGAAGAAGAAGAAGAAGATAAAAAAAAAGTTGAGGAAGAGAATAAATATATTACACGCAACGGTTCAAAAACAGTTCTAAAGGAGACATAATTATAACTTCCCACTATCCGTCAATCTGAACCACACGATTTGGAAAAATGGCCAGAAAGTCACGTCAGTCGTGGACACGTGGAGTCAACCATTTTAAAAGTTGATTAAGTTCCCTATAAGAGAAAGATTAGTCTGGATCTCACACTATTTCAAATCTTGAGCCGCTGCAAAAAGGGCTGGAGGACAATTGTTGGATCAAATAATCGACCAGGCTAAGCAGGCCCGATAGAATGAATGAAGTAAGGTCCATTACTCTTTTGAAGGAAGCACGCAGTTAAGGGGGACAAGGTCAGAAGAGGATCTGAACGACCTCGGAATGACGGAGGAAATCTCGGTAGGAAGTGGGTATAAGAAACCAAAAAACGCAAGATAGAGACACACTCTCACTCTCTATCAAATGAAGCTCAAGGATGGAGCTATTGAGTACAAGATCAAGTGCAAGGGAAGGTCTAAGCCATTCTCAAGTGCAAGGGCCATCATCACTCCTCAGCTCAAAGATGACCCAATCAAGCTTCAAGATCTCCTCTCTCAGGTCTTCATTATGTCACTCAAATTACCCTAAGGAGTGAATTACTTTCTCAAATAAGAGGTTCAGTTGTAGTACTTAGGGATCAAATTCACAGGGAGCTAGGAAACACAAAAGATCGAATCCTTAGTGACTAAGCTAGGTTGATTAAGATTAACTTTAAATTACAGGTTTGAGCAAGGCAGTTGCTCGGTGGGTTTGATTGAGGGTTTTAAAACAATTAAAGAATGTAGCTAGACTTAGGGTTTCTATTCAGGTGATCAGGATTATAAACCTAGATATGCCTATCAAGTTGCATGCATGATATTAAAGAGCTCAACACTTATGAACAAATTGATCAGCGTTTGCTTTCTAGATCTGTCTGATAATTAGATCTAATGATCTCACCTATCGGGATGATCAACTAGAAAGTGTCGATCAATGACTCTATAGGATTACCGATCAATACACCTTTTGCTCCGTCGATCGATTATTCTATAGGAATATCGATCGACACACTTCTAGTAGGCTTTATGCGCGAGTTGAAATCAAGCTCACCAAGACTATAGATCAGCTCTCGCCTTTCTCTAGTAATCTTAGCTTGATATGCAGGATGAAGTCAGGTTAACAAACAATCATAGGTCAAGATTCTAATTAGCTACTCTAGAACACAAGCATTAAAAACATCCTAACAATGAAAATCAAAACTTTGCAGTCTATAGTGGGGGCTAATCCCTCACAACCTATTTGAACCCTAATTCTAACAATGAAACTACTCAGACATGGCCAAGTAATTCATAGCAACAAGATGAAAGAAACTCATAGATAGATAGATAGAGAAACAATAAACTAGAACAAAGTAGGAACAATAGAAAGTATAAAAAGCATGATTTGCCTTAAGCACATAGGAAAGCTATAAATATTGAGTTCATTAGGTTAAAAAACTTGTCAGGGGCCATCTTGTAGTTTGGTGAAGACATGGGCTTTTAGTCGGCTGGAACCATTTTGTCTATGTGCGACTCGGTATCGATCGATGTCACTGAACATGCATCGGTCGATTAAAATCTTGATACGTCGACCTTTGGATATTGATGTTGATTGATGACACAGAGTGTACATCGATCGATTGTTGTCTCTGATATCGACCTCTGGTCTGGTTTAATTGTCAGCTCGGATGAAATCTCTATTAAGCTCCAAAATACTCCAAAATCATTACTTTACTTCAAAATGCTCCTAAACCTGAAAACATACCTAATAGACTCCAAAAAATATATATATATATATATATATATATATATATATATATATATATATATATATATATATATATCTTAAAACACCTATATACCATGGGTAAAACAAACAGACATTCTCTCTGAAAGAGGTTTTAAAAACAGCAGAGACTCAAAAAATTTCTAACTAGAATCATCACCTCTACAATGTTGCAAGCCACATCAAATATCTCCTAACCACATAAGTACTTTATACCATATCCTAGCTTAGCAACCAAATTCATCTAGCCAGCAACTTAGCAAATCCTGCCTGACTCACCCCTCTACTGATCTCATTTCTTTACATAAAATAAAAGTGCAAGCATTACCTTGGGGGTATCGATCACAAAATGCAAGGCTGCTCAAACAAGTATCTGGACCTGCAGGTAAAAGAAGTTCCTTTCCTCTCTCTCTCTCTCTACTTATTTCCTTTTATTGCAAGACATTGACTAAGATTGGACAGGCTTCCAAGAATCAAGTCTTAATGATTTTAGCCACCAAGCCCTGTTCACTTCTTTTAGACCTATATCCTTGGATTCTTTGTGAATCAAGCCTTAATGGTTGTAGCCACTAAGTCCTATTCGAACCGTTTACCTATATAATTCTTATGAATCAAGCCTTAATGGTTGTAGCCACCAAGTCCTGTTTGAATTCTTTTCCTAAGTAAATATCTAACTAATGATTTTTTTTTATAGACTAAAAATTTAAATCTAAATTTAAAAATTTGAGAGAGAGAGAGGGTAATATATCTATCTACACAAGGTTTTACCTTCCTGACTTGTTTGAAGCATCCGACCCCGTGTATACCAAGCCCCAAGACAAGCAGATGTAGTCAAGTTTGGTTGGAGATGAGCTTTGGTTCCTTCAAACATTCATAGCAAGTGTGGTTCTAGTTGACAGGTGATCCACTTTAGCATCTATAGTACATTCTGTAGTCACAAATCTAAGAGTGATGTTAAAGAGTGGTTAGATAACAAGTAAGGATTGAAAAAGATCATTGTCCCCTTCTTGACTCAATAAAACTTTTGAAAACATATAATGAGATCAAAAGGTAGAGTAATATCAGCAACTTCCCCCCCCCAAGACTTAAATCATACACTGTCCTCAGTGTACAACCAGTCAGAGTTAATGGGATAACATAAACCATAAGTAATAGTTTGAAAAGTTTGAACGATATACCTGGCCGAAGTCAGTGTCGATCGATGGCAAGTGAAGGCCATCAATCGTTTTGAAAGTGGCTATGTCGATCGATGTCGACATGGTTTTTCGGTCGATGTCTTAGGAAATCGTCTATTCTGGTTCATCATCCTCTCTTCTTCCTTTTTTCTGCAAGTAAAAGTTGAAAATCAAAAATAGGTAACTAAAATGAATAAATCTAAGTAAAATTACCTAATAGTGGGTTGCCTCCCACTCAGCGCTTTGTTATAGTCTTTTAGCTTGACTTGGGAGTGGTTGGGCTAGTGAGGTGCAAAGCAGCTACTTGTTGGAAAACAAGTATCCACATTATCTCTGTTCATCTGAAACCATGTAGCAATGAAGCTTCTTGTGGCATCATCCCCTCTGGTCCATCTCTCATTCATCTTTGCTGCTGCATCTGTGATGATCTGTAGCCTCTCTCCAATGTTGTCAATGCTGAATTTGTGCTTTCCAATCTTGTTATAAGCATAATCTAATAATTCCTTTAGTTCTTCATGCATTGAATCAAGCATATTCAGCTTCTCTGTTAGTAGCTTGGCGTCGACTGAATGTGACTCTGCGTCGATCGATGCTGATCTTGTTGTGTCGATCGGCGCCAAATGTAGTCCGTCGATTGATTTGTTGTGTCCTTTGTCAATCGATGCTGATGTTGAAGGTTGACTCGCAAGTTGCCTCTGAACGACCTTGAGTTCCTTCTGCAGTCTTTTATGTGCATGATTCTAGTCCATCAATGCTGTTGTTGATTGGGAAATAAGTTTCATCGTGTCTCCTGTAAGATACCTCCTCCGATCTTTCTATGGCAGTGTAGATTTCTTCTGCCATCTTTTCCATATCAGCTCTGGTACATAGCTCCGCGGGCTGAATATTGATCGATGTGACATGTTGTCCATCGGTCAATTTTTGTGTCTGAATGATCTTGTAAAGCTTCTCACTGAATAACTTCATCTGGCCTTCGAGTGCCATGAAACGTCTATCGATCGATGGGTGGTTGTCCATGTCATCGATGAGACTGTTGCTGCTTGGAAATCTAGCTGTCTCTGAATGGTGTCTACTTCTTGCTGCAGTGCATCAATTTGAGAATTTACCATCTACTTCTTTGTTCATTGGGTAGCGGATTCCATCAAGCCCTTCTTCAATTCTACGTAAGCGAGCTTTTACTGGTTCAAACATGTTTTCGATTAGAATCCGAGTGATTATAAATCGAAGTCAATGTTCCTGTGTCGTCTGTGCGCTGCTTCTGAATTCTGGTTATGGATTTCTTCATCTGGTCTGTGCGTATTCTCAACCATGATAGACTGTTGTTGAGGGGAAGGTAGACATCATCGAGGTCCTTGGTGAAGTGGTACTCTGTTGTTCGTAGATCTTTGTAGATACTCTGGACAAGCTCATCAATCTGCTCCTCAAGGTCTCTTATGATTCCTCCTGAGTTACTTTGAGAACAATCCACAAATACAAATGAATCGTCTGAAGGCTCTATCTTCAGACCTAGATGGTCTGCCATTACCTTGGATAAGATGCTTACTGCAGCTCCTGTGTCGCAGAGGGCACGTGGGAAAGTGATACCTTACACTGCACAGGGTACTGTAAACTTCCCAGGATCACTCTTCTTCTTCAATGTGATCCGCTGCTTCATCTTTTCTCTGACCTGATGGAACATTCTTCTAATGTCTTCTTAAGTCTCCTTGTTTCTCTGAAGAACATCCACAACCTGTGGGTAAAGTAGGCTTCTTCAAAAGGTTTCTCAAGTGGAATTATGAGAACTCTCTTTGTGAAGCTATCCAATTCCTTCTCATTGAATTCCCTTTTCAGATGCTTGGAAACCTTTTATTTCCTCCTTCTTAAGGTTCTCCCTTTTGTAGCTTTATAAACTTCCATAGGCTCTGGTGCATCTTTGGGTTGAGTGCTGAGGGTGTCTGCTGGTATATCTGAAGGTATGGATTGTTTTCTGAGTGCATTTAGTCATTCTGCATCAATATTTGGTAGCTGCACTCGGTATGTGAGAGGTGCACGTCGATCGATGGGTACTGGAGAGTTGTCGATCGATGTCATCATCTCACTGTCGATCGTTGGCTTGTTCTTGATGCCGATCAATTTTGACGCAAAAAGGGCTGGGTGGATGCGGGTGTCTTGCTGCGAACTCCTTGTGAGTCATTATCCTCACAACAATGCACAAAGCACTCGACTCTTCTGATGGCGTCGATCGATGCTCGTCAAAGCTCGTCGATCGATTCGGTGCAGTCTGTCGATCGATGGTCACTGGTCGACGTCGGTCGACACCAATGTGACTTGCCGATACTCATGGAGCTTTCTACTTCGAAATCTCCTTCTTGCTGCTTCTCATACTTCACCACTTTCCAGAAATCATCATCTATGATAGCATTCACGTGGTGCTTTGTTGCTTCTTCACCTATCCCCCTTGTTAACGCTTCTTGCTTCTTAAGAGCTTCTCCTGTCTGAACCACCTGAGTCTCCAACTTCTTCACATCAGCGCTTAAAGCTTCAACCTTTGTGTGCAGGTTGGTGTAGACATCATCAATCTTCCCATTGAAATCCACTGTTAGCTTCTGCTGACCTTCAAGAACCTGGTCAAGCATGGCTTCTATCTTGCTCTCCTGAGTTGGTGGTGGTGGATTCTAGTAAGATGAATTTCCATAGTTCCTGTTGTTGTTGAAGTTGCTGTTGTAGTTGTTGTTGAAGGGCTTCTATGAATTTTTGTTGAAGTTACTTCTTTGTCCAAAGAAGTTCCTGTTTCCTCCTTGGTTTCCAGACCTCTGAAATCCAGTTCCACTGATGAAGTTCACATCATCTTCTATGTTATCATCCTCTGCATCTACAGCTTCTTCATCTTTTACTGAGCAAACTTGCTTCCTTAGCAGCCTATGAACACTATCCAGCTTTGCTTTTACTTCATCCATCTGCTCCTTTTCAAGGAATGCTCCAGATTTCCTTCTGTCAAAATCAGTGTTCTTGGTGCTATTGTTGGATGCCAAGTTCTCTATAAGTATCACAGCTTCCTCTGGATTTCTGGTATTGAAGTTGCCTTCACTAGCTGCGTCCAGAGCCCTCTCATATTGCAGTATCTCTGAAGAAAGTGCTAAGTAATTACACTTGGATGAATTGATGGTGTGGACAATCTCGCTGGTATGACTTGAATCTGATCCAGGAATTCTTGAATGACTCTCCAGGTTCCTGAGTAAATGTAGAAATTTTGCTCCTCAAGTCTTCAGCGCGTGCGCCATCAAAGAAGTTACGCAGGAATGCGTTCTTGATGTCGCTCCAGGATGTAAGATATCCTGGGATAACTGCTTAAGCCACTGCGAAGCTTCTCCAGAAAGAGAGTACTTGAAGAGCTTGCAGAGCTTGCAGAGATGATAGTCCTCAGGGACTCCGTTGGCTTTGATAGCAGATATGAGATCTTCGAACCTCTCCAAATGGTCCATAGGATGCTCGTGAGATAACCCACAGTAGGGTGTCTGTCCCACAAGTGTGTAGTACTGCGGCTTCAACTCAAAATCACCTCTCTGAATAGCTGGAGGGCGAATGGCTGATCTGTGGGCATAGAACTGATCTGGACGGTTGTAGTCAGCCAAAGTTCTTGTAGCTGCAGCATCAGGTTCTGAAATTACAGTCCACTGAGCATCTAACTTTTGACCTGCTGCATTACACATGTGACCTTTTTGATCACGCAGGTCCCCATTCTCATCTTGTCTGAGAATCAGTGTCGCAACCATGTCTCACGGCTGAGTATTGATCGATGTAAGAGCTGGGGTATCGATCGATGTCTGATGAGTGATGTCGGTCGACGGAAGAGTGGTGTCGGTCGACGGTGATGAACGAGTATCGGTCGACAGAGAAGATGTCTTGGTCGATGTTGGTGTGCGAGTATCGGTCGAAGAACTGGTGTTGATGTCGATCCATGTGGAGCGTTTGTCTTTGCGGATCGAACGTTCCAAGCTGCAGGATCTATTGAGTATAGTAGCTGAGTTTCCTTGTTGTTTCTGGTACTGCTGGGCATACACCTGAAAAGACAGAAAAAAACTTTTTATCAGAAAACAATTAAAAATAAATAACCTAGACCTAATCAAATTAAATCTAATGGCGATCAAAGCTCCCCGGCAACGGCGCCAAATTTGATGTCACTCAAATTACCCTAAGGAGTGAATTACACTCTCAAATAAGAGGATCGGTTGTAGTACTTAGGGATCGAATTCACAGGGAGCTAGGGAACACAAAAGATCTAATCCTTAGTGTCTAAGATAGGTTGATTAAGATTAACTTTAAATTACAGGTTTGAGCAAGACAGTTGCTCGGTGGAATTGATTGAGAGTTTTAAAATAATTAAAGAAAGTAGCTACTTAGGGTTTCTATTCAGGTGATCTGGATTATAATCCTACAGATGCCTAACAAGTTGCATGCATGATATTAAAGAGCTCAACACTTATGAACAAATCGATCAGCGTTTGCTTTCTAGATTCGTCTGATAACTACATCTAATGATCTCACCCGTCAGGATGATCAATTAGAAAGTGTCAATAGATAACTCTGTAGGAGTATTGATCGATATACCTTTTGCTCCGTCGATCGATTATTCTATAGGATTATCGATCGACGCACTACTAGTAAGCTTTATGCGCGAGTTGAAATCAAGCTCACCAAGACTATAGATCAGCTCTCGCCTTTCTCTAGTAATCTTAACTTGAATAGGATGTATCCAGGATGAAGTCGGGTTAACAAACAATCCTAGGTCAAGATTCTAGTTAGCTACTCTAGAACACAAGCATTAAGAACATCCTAACAATGAATATCACAACTTAGCAGTCTATAGTTGGGGCTAATCCCTCACAACCTATTTGAACCCTAATTCTAACAATGAAACTACTCAGACATGGCCAAGCAATTCATAGCAACAAGATGAAAGAAACTCATAGAAAGATAGATAGATAGATAGATAGATAGATAGATAGATAGATAGATAGATAGATAGATAGATAGATAGATAGATAGATAGATAGATAGATAGATAGATAGATAGATAGATAGATAGATAGATAGATAGATAGATAGATAGATAGATAGATAGATAGATAGATAGATAGATAGATAGATAGATAGATAGATAGATAGATAGATAGATAGATAGATAGATAGATAGATAGATAGATAGATAGATAGATAGATAGATAGATAGATAGATAGATAGATAGATAGATAGATAGATAGATAGATAGATAGATAGATAGATAGATAGATAGATAGATAGATAGATAGATAGATAGATAGATAGATAGATAGATAGATAGATAGATAGATAGATAGATAGATAGATAGATAGATAGATAGATAGATAGATAGATAGATAGATAGATAGATAGATAGATAGATAGATAGATAGATAGATAGATAGATAGATAGATAGATAGATAGATAGATAGATAGATAGATAGATAGATAGATAGATAGATAGATAGATAGATAGATAGATAGATAGATAGATAGATAGATAGATAGATAGATAGATAGATAGATAGATAGATAGATAGATAGATAGATAGATAGATAGATAGATAGATAGATAGATAGATAGATAGATAGATAGATAGATAGATAGATAGATAGATAGATAGATAGATAGATAGATAGATAGATAGATAGATAGATAGATAGATAGATAGATAGATAGATAGATAGATAGATAGATAGATAGATAGATAGATAGATAGATAGATAGATAGATAGATAGATAGATAGATAGATAGATAGATAGATAGATAGATAGATAGATAGATAGATAGATAGATAGATAGATAGATAGATAGATAGATAGATAGATAGATAGATAGATAGATAGATAGATAGATAGATAGATAGATAGATAGATAGATAGATAGATAGATAGATAGATAGATAGATAGATAGATAGATAGATAGATAGATAGATAGATAGATAGATAGATAGATAGATAGATAGATAGATAGATAGATAGATAGATAGATAGATAGATAGATAGATAGATAGATAGATAGATAGATAGATAGATAGATAGATAGATAGATAGATAGATAGATAGATAGATAGATAGATAGATAGATAGATAGATAGATAGATAGATAGATAGATAGATAGATAGATAGATAGATAGATAGATAGATAGATAGATAGATAGATAGATAGATAGATAGATAGATAGATAGATAGATAGATAGATAGATAGATAGATAGATAGATAATAAACTAGAACAATGTAGGAACAATAGAAAGTATAAAAAGCATGCTTTGCCTTAAACACATAGGAAAGCTATAAATATTGAGTTTGTTAGGTTAAAAAATTCGTCAGGGACAATCTTGTAATTTGGTGAAGACTTGGACTTTAAGTATGCTGGAACCATTCTGTCTCTGCGCGACTCGGTATCGATCGATGTCATTGAATGTGCATTGATCGATTAAAATCTTGATACGTCGACCTTTGGTTATCGATGTCGATCGAAGACACAGAGGGTGCATCGATCGATTAATGTCTCTGAATATCGACATTTGGTCTGGTTTTATGGTCAGCTCAGATGAAATCTCTATTAAGCTCCAAAATGCTGCAAAATCATCACTTTACTTGAAAAGGCTCCTGAACCTGAAAACATACCTAATAGACTCCAAAACATAATATATATATATATATATATATATATATATATATATATATATATATATATATATATCTTAAAACACCTATATACCATGGGTAAAAATGGGTCAAAAATCCATGGTATATCACCTCACCATCACTCTTGAAGGTGGGAAGAATCCTCCTTCTCACTAGCAAAGAGAAAAGGAAGTCAAGCTAGTGACTTAAAACAAGCTCACTTGGGAGGAAGTCCTATGATTACCCTTGTATATACTCTTGCTATTTCTTTCCTTTATCTTATTTAATAAAGTGTTGTCGATGTTTCAGGCCAGCTCCTAGCACCAGCTCTAGAAGCCCATTACCACACCCCTATCTCCATTTGAGGTATTACTCCAACCTTTCTTTGTACATACCATTGCTTTTATCATATTTTTGGTATCTCCTTTTCTCTTAATCACACAGAGACTGTGTGACTTAAGTTTGGGGGATGTACCAAGTATTTTACCATGTTTTCTTTGATGATTTTGAGTCTCATGCATTGCATTGTACATACATATTTGCATAGAAAAACCAAAAAAAAAAAATTGAAAATTTTGAAAAACACAAAAAGAAGCATGTAGTTGCATAACTTGCATTCTTAGGATTGAGTCTAGAGCATATAGGTTGCATTCACTTGCATATGGAGCAGCAATTGAAAATGCCTTTTAAAGAACACTTGTCTTGCACTGAAAGTGACACCCTAGTTAAACATATCAAGCAGCTTAAGCATCTCTTGAAAGCCTTGCACGCTTGGAGCCTTGAAAACACTTCTTGAAACATGTTTGCTTCCTTGATATTGGCATTGTTCTTGAAACCAGCTCTAACCTGAATCTGTACTTGAATGAACTTAATCTCTCTTGATCATGGATCCCATACACATTTGGGTTATCTTATTCCATTCATTACCCTTTGTTAACCCAATGGCACTCCCACCCTTGAACCCTAGCCATTCTTTGAGACCAAACATTGATTTGCATGAGTGAGGCCTCTTCTGATAGCTTGTCATGTGTGTTGGGGAAAAATACTTAGGTGTTAGATTTCTCCAGACCCTGGGCAGGACACCGGCTCCAGTTTCCTGCTACGAGATGGCACCCGGGTCCGACCTCTGCATCGGTCCCTTCCCCCGGTGAAAATGGAAAACTTCCGATTGGGAGAACCTTCCATATTTCCAGATATGAAAGATTTCCATGGGCTCCAAACCGACTCCCAGCAGCCTACGAATACTATATAAAGGGAACCTAAACCCTAAAGCAAAGGATGGACTCTTCAAGACTTAGAGACTAGGGTTAGGCGGCTAGAACTAGGGTTCTTACTCGATCTGTTGTAGTTCCTGCCCTATTATTCAATAAAACTTCTCTTCAAGTCTATTTCTCTCTAAACATCTTTCAAACTCCCAATACTTCTCACAAAATACATACGAAATACCAGCTTATCCATCGTTCTGTGGTACTCACAAAGAACCTACACAAAATCTCCTAACAATGTGCAAAATCTTGAGAGTATTGGAGGCGACATAGATTTGTTCTCATCTCTTGCTAGCATAGGAACCTCGTTTGAGCTAGCTTCTAGGATGGTGAGTGGATTTATGTTTCTTGCATTTGGGAAGTGAGAAAGATGAGAAAGATGAACAAAAGAGTGTCATGAGAAAAGAAAAAACCCCAGGGAAAAAAGAAAAGAATGAAGCTCTAGATTGTGTACAAAGGAACCTTCCCCCTTATAAAAAGAAAAAAAGAAAAAGAAAAGAAAGATTCAATAAGATAGGGGGGAAAGGAAAAGAGAAAGAGTTAGAGCTAAGTGTTGTAAAAAGTGAATAAGAAGTTCCTAGTTGGTTAAGTTATAAGAAAAAGAGAGTTGTTCATTGGGTGAGTGATGTGAGTGGGTGCTATTTTGGTTATGGGAATGAGGATGAAAATGGTAGAGCTTGTAATCACTTAGGAAAAGGGTAGAATGATGAGAATGGATCTATGTATGCATGAATTGCTTCTAGTCTTAGATAAATTTTGCATAATGATCAAGCTCCTTGTTCTTGAGTGATAACCACCTTGAAATGATGCATTTGAACCCTTATCTTCATTCACATTAGACCATTTGCTTACCTAGCCAAATGATTGAGATCATGTGCCCATTTTTGAGAATTCACCTTGTGTGTGTGTGTTGTAAGTTTTATGAAGAACAGAGTGAGGAACACTCAAGAACAGGAGAGAGAGAGTGCCTTTGATCTGAAAAGTATAAAAGAGAGAGAGAGAGGAACACTCAAGAATTGCTTCTAGTCTTAGATAAATTTTGCATAATGATCAAGCTCCTTGTTCTTGAGTGATAACCACCTTGAAATGATGCATTTGAACCCTTATCTTCATTCACATTAGACCATTTACTTACCTAGCCAAATGATTGAGATCATGTGCCCATTTTTGAGAATTCACCTTGTGTGTGTGTGTTGTAAGTTTTATGAAGAACAGAGTGAGGAACACTCAAGAACAGGAGAGAGAGAGTGCCTTTGATCTGAAAAGTATAAAAGAGAGAGAGAGAGAGAGAGAGAGAGAGAGAGAGAGAGAGAGAGAGAGAGAGAGAGAGAGAGAGAGAGAGAGAGAGAGAGAGAGAGAGAGAGAGAGAGAGTTGTTTGTGTCGCCAAGAATAAGAGAGAATATAGAAGGAAGATGTTTCCTTAACTTGGACATAAGAGGTTACAAAGTATTTAAAGACAATCAGGGAGGAATGAGAAACAATAAACAATGTTGGTGTGGTCGATGAAAGCGACCTGACCCAACGGCACACTCCCCTTAACCCAAACATGTGACTTATACAAAAAACTTTTCCCACTTGGTCTTCTCAGCTCAAACGATCTCCTCTTGGTTCTGGAAGTCTTTAGTCGATACTTCCATCACTTGCTTTGCCTCCAAGACACGCTATGTTACTTGAGAGAGTTAGAGTGGTCCGTACAACTTGTACGGACTTCCTTGTGCTTCAAGCTTCTTCTTCTCCTCTTCTGATCTCTTCATACTTCTAACCATGATCCTCCATGTTATCTCTTATTCTCTTTATGCTCAATACTCCCCCTCAATCTTGATCCAATGCAATATTCTAGCTTGGAGAACCATGAAGTCTTCCCTCATTAAAACCTTAGTATGCAAAACCCAGTGGGATAAAAACATACAAAGGAAAAAGAGTAGAAGTTCCATGGCATAAGGGGATTACTCATGAGTGATGTCAATGAGTCCACGTCTGGGATACACGGACTCACACACCTTTGTACTTGCTGCCTCAATGAAGATGTTTGCTAGTTGATCTTCACTCCTGGTATAGCATGGTAAGATGACTCCTTGTATCATCATTTGCCTCACTTTGTGGCAGTCTACTTCAATGTGCTTTGTCCTCTCATGGAATACTGAGTTTGAGGCTATGTGTATTGCTGCTTGGTTGTCACAGTGCATAGTGATTGGTGAAGTGATCTCTATACCCAAGTCTTTAAGAATTCCTTTGATCCATACCAGCTCGTTTGTAAGCTTTCTCATGGCCCTATATTCATCTTCAGCAATTGAGCATGACAAAACCTTTTTCTTCTTGCTTTTCTATGTGACCAGATTGTGGAGGCGGGGGTAGGTACATTACCGATGACCCCATTATTCGTCTACGCTTTGTCAAAAGAAAGAGAAAAAGAAAAGAAGAAAAAAATTGATAGGAAGATGAACAAGATGGACTGCATCAGCATCACTGTTCATTGAAATTGAGATAAAAAGATTCAGAGAAGAGAGAAAGAGGGAAGAAAGAGATCAGAGAAGACTACATGTGTGTTAAGAAACTTGTTTGAGTAAGATTCCATGTGTCCTTTGATCGATACTCCCAAGGTAAAGCCTGCACTTTTATTTATGCAAAGAAATGAGGTTAGTTGATGTGGGAACCAAAATTCACACCGTCGATTTTAATGAATAAGATTGCGGAGGAAAGCCAAGTTAACCCGACTTTCCCTGAAGGTCCGGATTCTCTGCGACAGCCAACGACAAGTGACCGAATAAATGCGGAAAAGGTTTTGTTAAGATTTGGGACTGGACCTTAAGAAAGGCTGCCTACGCACCCCTTTTGAGGATCAAGTCGGACGTAGTTCAGTTTAGAAAGAATTGAACAAGAGATCGAACCATCTGGGCGGGTTCGTCTAGTATGAGCGTTTGTAATAGAAACAGGCATGTCGAAGATAACGCCTAGGGTTTTTATGTGCAGAGCTCTGAAGTAAAAGAATTGTCCGATCCTTCCGAGAGGAGCGGAGATTTGCGAGCAGGAGGCGGCCAGACGTTCTAGGGCCTGCCTTGCTAGTCTAACCGCCTAAATTCTAAGTTCTATCAGCTAACAGGAGCTCTCTAGGTCTCCAATCTAGGATTTTCGGATCCCCTTCTCTTCTGCTCTTGCTCTCCTTATATACTCACTCCTAGGTTGGTTTGCCTTAGGATGATGGACCTCGCCTTTGGGCCCAAGTTTATCTCTTCAGGAAATATTCCATTTCCGTCGATCTTCGTAATTATCCTCGAGTTTTCCCCTATTTTTCGGTGACTTGATGTTTATCCGATGTTCGGGAAATTGGATAAACCGTCATAGTCTGATTGGGCCTGAATTCTTAAAATCGTAGTAAGTCCGTGGACTTGTCTTAAGTCGTTGAACGCTTTATACGATTTCGAAAAGACTATCTTTCTCGTAAAATAAACCGTATAGCCTAAAGGATCGATGTTCAAGTTAATCGATCTTTGTTTTATCGATATCTTCTACGAAATCCAATCCTTCTAGTTTTGTCGTAAAACATCGAGGACGATTCCAACCGAATCGAAGATGTTCATTCCGTAGCCGTGATCGCACCAAACTCACGAGGATCGATCCAAACAAGCCAAGATGGGATCAGACCGAGCATGATGGGACCGAGACCAGGGCGAGGCCGTCGACCGGCGTCAGGGCTTGCCGCCCGGTGCCAGGCGGCTTGGGGCGTGCCGCGGTGCCAGGCTGGGGTGCCGCCCGCCAGGCGGCCATGATGCGTGCCGCCAGGCGGCTCGCGTGGCGTGCCGCGGCGCCAGGCCAGGTGCCGCCCGGCGCCAGGCGGCTCAGCGTGACTTCGTGCCGCCCGGCGCCAGGCGGCTTACGCCGGCGCCAGGCGGCTTACGGCGCCAGGCGGTCCAGCGTGGCGCGTGCCGCCGGCGCCAGGGTTCTTGCCGCCCGTGGGTTTTCCGTTGCCTGATCTTTCCCCCGTTAGTCGTTCGTGCGGAAATCTTTGAGTTTGGAAGGATCTTTAGCCGTAGATTTCGAGATAACCGTTTTCGACCTCACCGGAGAGTGGATATTCTAATTTGAGAAAATCTCGTATAACTTCTTTTCAAATTATCCAAGACTTTTTGTTTTAAGAAATACTTTCCAGAGACTTTCAGTCATTGATTCCGTCGTGACCGATTTTGACACCAACAGTTAACCCCCCAGCTCGTTAGAACCTTCGTGATGTTCTTGCGAGCGATAAGACATGTCAGGTAAGATAGGCGGAATTAATGGTTAAAACTCCGTTGAAAGTGGTAAGATTGGGGCTGCGCCTTCAAGGCTGCTACTACCCTTGTTGTAGGGATCAAGCCTTCCGTAGTTCGTTTTGGAGTTTAAGACCCTTGTGATCTGTTTTCCAGAGAGACTTATATGGTCTGGTTATGTGTCATGAGAGACTTTCGAGCATGATGTTGTTGATGTATTTGTTTTGGTCTGGGCGTTGTGAGGCCATTATGTGTTTTTCGATTTTTTATGAACTTCAGTTTTTTCGAAGTATGAGAAAGAGGGTGTGAGTTGTCGTCTCATTCCTAGTTCCCTGATGATCACCGTACCTATTGTTTGCATAAAGCGAGATTTTCCGCGGTTTACCGATTTACGCGAAAAGTTCGTGAAACGAATAGGCTTAAGTGAAGAGACAAATTTTTGGATCTCGTATACCATACTATGTCTGTGAGATGTCAAGATCCAGCGTGGCTGGGTTTAGGGCAAGACCTAGGTTTACTCTCGGACTGAGGCTTTGCGATGACAAATCGGCTTTCGTTTTGCCTGTTTGCGATTTTAACCTGACTCGTACCGTTTAAAATCCGCGAATTGTTGTCGGCTTATATGATTTGTCTAGGCGTGAGTCGAGCTACTTCCTTTACGAAGAGCTAAACCAAAATTTGGATTTCTTGTATAGCGCTATGTTTATCCTTGTCGGATGCAAGAGAGCCTACCCCTTGAAGGGCGGCTATTTGTCTGTTTAGGACGTTAGAGTTCGTTTGTTGTGATCAGCAACAACGACATGATGCCAGTTTAGAGGCATGTTACCGTTTAGAGGTGTGTTTGTATGTTTTGAGGAAAAGAATGTCCTTCGAGCGTTAGCGACGTCTCGCAGTGCTGAAGGTCGAGTTTCCCTTGTGCCGCATTTCGTGGTTGAAATGTTTGCGGGCTTTGGAGATGTTTTGCGAATGTTCGCAGCCAGAAACTGTTGTTTCGGTTTGGACGCAGGACCAAGGGGTCGCGTAAGTTCGACCCAGGGAGAAGCGTCTACATTCACAGTGCTTCGTGAAGTGTTGGCCTTCCGGGATTTGTTTGTATATATTAAGGATGACTCGTATAAGTCTTGGAGCTCTGTCACGAGTGTTTCTTTTCATGCCGTGTTTACGGGGTGTATATAACTTAATCGATTGACGATGAGTTTAAAACTTCCTTTAACCAAATGGTTGTTAGGACTGAGTTTTGGTATGAAGAGTTTATCGTATGATTTCCGATTCTGGGTTATGCGACAAATTGCTTGCGTAATAGTCACTTGGCGTTCTATGAACAAATCGTGGATTGTTGTTTTTAGCCGTTAAGTGATTGGAGCGGTGCTCGCTCAGTAGCTTTGGATTGGCATGGAGGCTAGATTCAGCCGTATCGCCAAGGAAGTTGTTGGTAAACGATCAGACCATGACCCTTATTAAGGTCATGTTAGTTTACGATTGTCCTTAATGGGGATGCCGAATTCAGGTCCGGGCTTTACGGAAGGGCGTAGTTGGCCGAGGGCCAAATAGCGTTTGCCGAGATTGACATGCCAAGCATAGCGGAGTTTTCTGAGTTATGGCTGATGGCTTTTAGAAACGATCTTCCACATTAGGTCTTAGTTATACGATGAATGGCTCGTATAAATTCTTTTTTGTGCATGAAAATCGTTTCATTTTATCCGGGGAAAAGTTTCAGGGATCGATGCAGGACATGTGGGTTCGCCTGCGTGATTACTTCCTGCTCGGACGTAACCCGGGAGTGAAAGCAGGAGCCAGAAACCTTGTGGAGCAAAACTGTCTATGACAGTTACTCGTTGGACCCATTATGTTTATTTTCGAAAGTTGCTTTGTATGAATTGACTCGACCATACAGAGGATTTTTCGTAAAAGTGATGTAAGAGGGTTTTCGCAAAGGTAACGGAGAGTGTTTCTCACAAATTACTTGCGATATTAGCGACCACGGATTATGTTTTCCTCATTCACTTTTGCGTACTGTGAAATCGTTTTGCATGAGACCGATCATGTTTTTTCCATAGGCTGTTTTGTTTTAAAATGTTCTTGTTATACGAAAGTAATGGATGACCGGTTTCATGGAGATAGAAAATCGCAGATTGTTAAAGTAGCAATGTTTCCGCGGATTACGGGAGATGTTTCGCTATGATTTCGACCTTTGGACAAAAGCTGCTTGAACTACTCATGGATTTTACGAAGGTTATTTAGTTATTTTCGTAGTTCACCGTCGTGCTATTAGTCTGACGTTGGTACACGTTTCTAGTCACGAGTTTGCGACGAGAGACGACGTAGAATTTTCAAGACTATGTTTGTAACGGTTGGGCTATGCCGCTAGCGTCTTTCAGACGAATCTTATTGCTGCGAGAGTTTGCTTTGTCAAAAGCGTTGTCTTGATGCTGAAGCAAAAAGTTTTCGAAGATGGGATTATACGTACCTACTTCCGAAGGCTTGAGTACGTTTTTTCTTTCTTTTAGGAAGCGGGATGAGTATGCTTTTACAACGCGGGGTGATCGTGTCTCGGTTTTTCGAGAGACTAGATCGGTTTGCATGTTCTGCCTTAGTCTCATCGATCGTTCAAGGCTGCCTCTTGCCCGTTCCTCTTTGTTTTTGTGACTTTTAACGATTCATCGTCAAAGGACTTTGAAAAGTTTGATACCGAACGAGAATCGGTTTTTTGATGAAATTCTGACGAGAATATCATAGCGAAAGAGAGATATGAACGCCCAAGTTCCTGTTCTCGTTTCTTCGTACTGCTGGTTAAATTGACAATGTGTCCGAAGGAACATTTCAGAATCGTTGAAACAAAGGGAGGAGAAGTAGGCGATAACTCGAAGAAGGCTAAGGTGGGTGCTTTAGACAAATGGAGACATTGGGCAAGACGCCACTCGAGTGAGGCTCTTAGCTCGTCAGGCTATGAGCGAACTGGTTAGGTCCTTATCGTTTCATATGATCTTGTATGACTTTACGAATGGTGTTTCGTAAAATATTGCCGAGCTTGATTTTAAAATTTGAACTTTATTAAACAATCGAGAAGGCTTTGCGGAAGAATCGTCGTGTTTCTCGAACAATCCGAACATGGGTTTAAGGGACCAAGATGTTGCCGTTGCCCGAGATCACGAGACGACTGCACGGATGGGCGCCAGGACCCTTACCGCCGGCCAGACGAAATGACGGAGCCTGCCGCCGCCGCCAGACGGGAGAGGACGAGCCTGCCGCCGGCGCCAGGCACGGCGTGGTCGGTCTGCCGCCGGCACCAGGCGCCCTGCCGTCCGAGCCGTGTCCCGCGTCCGCCGATGCTGCTGTTGCTCGCCTTCGATCCCGGGGCTCACGGACTCAAAGATCGAGTTACGAAAACTCAGGCAAAGATGCATGGTACTGAGACAGGACCGGTCTCGTCCTATGACGGGACAGAGAGATCCTTCTCATGGGCGAGGTGGTCGAGACAGCGACATTGTTTTCTTTGTAAAATCTCAACGGAAGCTCCGATTGAGACGAAACGAAAACCATCTTGACCTAGACTCAAAGGAGAGCAAAGTGAGGTTTCCACAGGCGAGGTGGCCATGGGCGAGGTGACCTTGGTGATGGTTGTTCTCGTCCACGGGCGAGGTGGCCGGGAGAGTGATTTTTTTCCCTTCGTAAAATCTCAACGGGAACTCCGATTGAGACGAAACGAAAGCCACTTTGATCTAGAATCAAAGGACAACGAAGGTGAGTTCGCCCTGTGGCGAGGTAGCCATGTCGGAGGTTGAGGTGACCTCGGTAATGTTTGTCCTTGCCCACGGCGAGGTGGCCGGGACAGTAACTTTGTTCTCTTCGTAAAATCTCAACGGAAACTCCGATTAAGATGAAACGAAAGCCATTTTGACCTAGACACAAAGGAGAACAAAGTGGGCTCATACTAAGGCGGACTGGGAAGCCTGATCTTACCCTATGGCAAGTCTTCCTAGTAAGATCAAGCTCCGACCTCCTTTCGTTTTCCCGTTTGTTCCTCGAGAGTTGTTTGTAAGAAGTATGGCAGTGGGAATCGGTGAACCGATTTGCCGTACTTCTGTTCCGCGAGTAATATAGGGTTCCCCCAAGGTTTCGAGGAGAAAAAATTTTATTTTTCCGAGAGGTTCTCGAAAGAAACATTTTTCGTAGAAACCTTGCTCGTTGCGATTTCTCTAACTTGGTAACAAGACGAATTTTTGGGGTTTGATAGATTTTATCGTTGCCCTTTCTGTTTACATAGAGAAATTGCGAGCTCGTTTTCGTGCTCTTCCTGTGGCGGAAAGCCGCGGCTAGGTTTTTGATTTGCTCGAGCACCGTGGCATTTGCGTAAGCGTTGGCCGTATGAACAGTCGCTGCTGGAGTTGTTTTACCATCGTTGACGCAAACTGCAACTTTTTCTTTCATATTTCCGGACATCGGTTCGATCAAGCTTTGCGGCCGTATGAGTAAGAGTAATCCGTCCCCACCCTCCTTAGCGCCAAACTGTGGGAACGAAATTCACACCGTTGATTTTAATGAATAAGATTGCGGAGGAAAGCCAAGTTAACCCAACTTTCCTGAAGGTCCGGATTCTCTCGACAGCCAACGACAAGTGACCGAATAAATGCGGAAAAGGTTTTGTTAAGATTTGGGACTAGACCTTAAGAAAGGCTGCCTCGTACCCTTCGAGGATCAAGTCGGTATTTCAGTTTAGAAAGAATTGAACAAGAGATCAAACCGTCTAGGCGGGTTACTAGTATGGCGTTTGTCATAGAAACAGGCATGTCGAAGATAGCCTAGGGTTTCTATGTGCGGAGCTCTGAAGTAAAGAATTGTCGATCCTTCCGAGGGCGGAGATTTCTTGGCAGGAGGCGCCAGACGTTCTAGGGCCTGCCTTGCTAGTCTAACCCTAAATTCTAAGTTCTATCAGCTACAGAGCTCTAGGTCTCAATCTAGGATTTTCGGATCCCCTTCTCTTCTGCTCTTGCTCTCCTTATATACTCACTCCTAGGTCGGTTTGCCTTAGGATGATGGACCTCGCCTTTGGGCCCAAGTTTATCTCTTCAGGAAATATTCCATTTCCGTCGATCTTCATAATTATCCTCGAGTTTTCCCCTATTTTTGGTGACTTGATGTTTATTCGATGTTCGGGAAATTGGATAAACCGTCATAGTCTGATTGGGCCTGAATTCTTAAAATCGTAAGTAAGTCCGTGGACTTGTCTTAAGTCGTTGAACGTTTTATACGATTTCTCGAAAAGACTATCTTTCTCGTAAAATAAACCGTATAGCCTAAAGGATCGATGTTCAAGTTAATCGATCTTTGTTTTATACGATATCTTCTAGAAATCCAATCCTTCTAGTTTTTGTCGTAAAACATCGAGGGCGATTCCAACCGAATCGAAGATGTTCATTCCGTAGCCATGATCGTACCAAACTCACGAGGATCGATCCAAACAAGCCAAGATGGGATCAGACCGAGCATGATGGGACCGAGACCAGGGCGAGGGTTGTCGACGGCGTCGGGGCTTGCTGCGGCGCCAGGCGGCTTGCGGAGCGGGATGCTGGCGCCAGGCGGCTTACGCCGGCGCCAGGCGGGTGCCACGGCGCCAGGCTGGCTTCGTGGCGGCGCGCCCGGCGCCAGGCGGCTCGCATGGCGCGTGCGCCCGGCGCCAGGCGGCTCCGCGTGGCGTGCCGCCGGTTCCAGGCCGGCTTACCGCCGGCGCCAGGCCGGCTTACCGCCGGTGCCAGGCCGGTCCACGTGACGCATGCCGCCGGCGCCAGGGGTTCTTTACCGTCCGTGGGTTTTCCGTTGCCCGATCTTTCCCCTGTTAGTCGTTCGTGCGGGAAATCTTTTAGTTTGGAAGGATCTTTAGCCGTAGATTTTGAGATAACCGTTTTCGACCTCACCGGAGAGTGGATATTCTAATTTGAGAAAATCTCGTATAACTTCTTTTCAAATTATCCGAGACTTTTTGTTTTAAGAAATACTTTCCAGTGACTTTCAGTCATTGATTCCGCCGTGACCGATTTTGACACCAACAGTTGAGGGGTTAGTCACACATAATTTGTTAAGTTACTGGTCAGATGAATTTGGTTGCTAAGCTAGGATATGGTATATATAGTACTTCTGAAGTTAGGAGATATTTGATGTGTCTTGCAACATTGTAGAGGTGATGATTCTAAGTTTAAATATTGTGTGAGTCCCTGCTGTTTTCAAACCTCTTTCACAGAGACTGCCTGTTTGTTTTGCTTGAGGACAAGCAAAAGGGTAAGTCTGGGGGATTTGATATACCATGGATTTGATCCACTTTTACCCATGGTATATGAGTGTTTTAAGATATATTTATTATGTTTTAGAGTCTATTTAGAGTATTCACAGGTTCAGGTACGTTTTGGAGGAAAGTGGTGATTTTGGTGCCTTTTGGAGTCCTTCGAAGTGCAGAACTGCACAGACGCGTCAGATGTTTAGTTATGAATGGAAATCTTCCTAAAGTTGGATTTAGCTCATCTTTTGATACAAGATAGATCTTTGAGTTATCTTTCCAAAGCCACCAGTTCTGGGTCAATCAGAATCATGTAGCAGAAGTTATGCTCGATTTACTGAAGAGTGGCCAGTCTGCCTCACAAGAGGAAGCTGTCGAGAAGATGAACGCATGTCGATCGATGCAGCACTCTTGACATCGATCGACATGGATGAGAGAATGCGGGCCGAGCCTAATTTATGACCGACTGAAGCCCACAAGTTACCACAAATTACCAATATACCCCTGCACGACCTAAAACCTATTTATGTATTTTCTAAGCCATTGTTGACAGCTACGCTTTCTTTACTTCATTATTCTTGTTTTAGGGTTGGAGAGAAGATCAATTCTCCTTCATAGATTGATTGGAATTCCATTTGTTTTATCATTGCTTTCTATTCTATTATATTATTCAGACTATGATTTGTGTTACTGCTTGCACGTCTGAGTAATTCATCTTGTTAGATTTAGGGATTTCATGAGCTTAATGTCAAACTGATAATCAATTAGGATTGCTAGGTTGTCTATAGACTTCTACATCAGGGTGATTTGTAATACTAGGATCTGGAATAGTTAAAAAATCATGAAAGTGTGACTGACTATTTGAACCTAGAATCATAGGACAATTGAGAGCACGAAAGTGCAATCAATTAATGGAACCCGAATCCCGTTGGACTAGATATCTAGGCGCATATGAGAGTTTGTCTAGGAATATAGTTGAACATAATCGATTAGGTCGTTAATGCTTGTCTAAGGAAGCATCGATCGACACTCTGGCCATATCATCGATCGACGCTCGCCCCTTGTTCGCATGCGAAAGCTGGAACAAAGACTTAGACATATGATTAGTAATTGCATGCAAGAGCTGAATTACTTGCTTATTAAAATCGAGTTCTAGAATTGAATCTATAAACCATTAGCATCCTTGAATTGTAGTTTTGAATCTCTTGATTGATAAATCCCTAGGTCTAGCTATTTCTCTTTATTGTTTACAACTTCAACCAACCGAACAACTGCCTTGTTCACATTGCTTTCATTTATTTACTCTTTTAATATTGATTGCCTAGATTAATCTTGATATCTATAGTCTAGTGTGTGCCCACGCTCCCTGTGGATTCAATCCTCAAGTACTACAATGAACCTCTTATTTGAGAGAGTAGCTTGAAGGTTAATTTGAGCATATCACCCTCCAATTATATTTGCACCCAACATATGTTTATCCCCATATTCTTGGCGATCCAACACAGAGTCTACAGTTACCAGGTCCCATTTCCTTTCTAGCACATGTAACTCTTGTAGTAATCCGTGATAGATTCAGTGTTCCACCTTTATTGACTAATATGCCTCCACTATGGAATCCATGAAACAATATCCTTACTCATCTCTTCCTATGGATCTTCGTCACCCGGAACAGTCACTCGGTTCTTGAGTTGAAGTGTGTAACAAGTCCAAAAATTCCAGTCCATGGTTGTCCTCTTGCACTAAATTTCATACATGTGCAACTTCCAAAAATCATCGCAACTTCCAATTGCGTTGGTGTATACTAACAACGGTATTCCATGCCAAGATAGTAAATATCCACGTCCTATTCCTTGTTACACAAAGGGATTCCTATTGTAGAATTTGGGCACATGCTCTGGGAAAATTATTTATGACCTGCCATATTTGTCTCTAAGGTCTCCTCATCATTGGTACGTCTCTAGACTTTCATAGTTGTCATTTGTTCTGGAACGACAGCCTCGATTCTTGCATTCTCTGGTTTTGAGAATCTTTGAAGGTCTATAGCTTAATAATTTGAGGCTCACGAAACTATGGGTTGTTCAAATGGGGTATGGGCATTTACTCTCTCTATCACTCCCAATCCCAAAAAACACACTAGGACTACACTACTAGGCTTAGGTGCACACTTATTCAACTTATCAAATTTTTAATGCAAAAAGTTATACATAAATACATACCCGCGATCGGCTCGGCTCAATCATGATCCTCAACAACAAAGACCCTCGCCCCTTGTGCTTGTCACTTGGGTGGTGGTAACATTCCACCTGCTATCCTTGCCTTATGAAGTCTACACTCCTTTACTATATGACCTTGATGTCTGCAGCGAAAACATCCAGTATCTGGTGGTTGTCAAAGCGGACAATTTTTCTTACGGTGTCCTGGCTGCTTGCACCGGAAACACACCCCATGCCAACACTCCTCTAGGTGTTTCCTTCCACATATTTCACACAATTGTTTAAGAATACCTGAGGTTGCTGAACTTAAGGTTTCCCAAGTCCTTTTCACAGTTGTGACATGCACGCTCTTAGCTTGCTTACGCTCTTCTTCCAGTCCAATCTCTTGTTCGGCAGCCTTTTCTATCAACTCATTGATGTCGTGATAATCTCGCACGTTAGAACGATTCCTGAGCTCAATCCTCATCCCTTTCAGAAATCATCGAATCAACTCACGCTCTCCTAAGTAGCGGCCTGTAAATCTTCTCAAACGATTGAAATTTTCCCCGTACTCCCTCACATTCCTTTTTCCTTGGTGAATGTCCTGGAATTCACTTTCCATATGATCCATGGCCTCTCGCGGAAAGTACTTTTTGTTGAAACCTTCTAAGAAATCTGTCCATGTCAGTTCGTGGTGTCCTTGCACTGCATCCACTACTCCCTCCCACCATACCAAGGCGTCGTCCTTTAAATAATGCACAGCCAAGTCCTTGCGAAACTATGGCGGGCAACTCGCTGCATTAAAATTCCTCTCCAACTTTTTTCTCCAGTTGTCTGCAGTGATAGCATCTGCTTTTCCACTAAAGAGTTCCATCTGGATATCTCTCATGTGTTTCATCATATTCCAGTAGGTAGGTCCTTGCACTATCAATGGTTCTAGAGGTGGGTTTGCAACTGGTCCCGGGGGAGATGGTGCAGCTCCCCCTCATGAGGAAACCCCATCATTGGGCAGATGAGCCTCATACGCTTTACGGTACCTTTGCAATTCCTCTAGAGCAACCACATTCACAGTAGTCGGGTCCTGTCCTATCCCCCTTTCGGCCTGATTCCCCATTGATGGTTTTATGGCTCCAACTCCTATAGGACCACCATTCTCTGGCATTCGCCCTTGGTAGGCCTCTCGGTACATCTGCAACTCCTCCAACACTGAAACATTCACAAGAACTTGACCCTTCTTTGGAACCCCTTTTGGTGTGTCTCTCAACTCTTTCTCTACTTCGGTACAACTTTCACTCAAACTTGTAGCACGAGATTCACCTCTAGAAGCACGCCGAGCTGCTCTTTGGGCCGTGGTCATTGTTGAGGTAACCTTGGTATTCTTTGGTGGCAACCTGATACAACGAATGGCGCGTTAGACTCTGATTGCAAAAGAGTTCACTAACCTCGTCGAGTAAGAGAGAAGCTTCTGTCCGAATGGTGCTTTATATTAATCTTTTGAAAATCCCCATTTTGTAAAAGTTTGAAAACACTTTGAAACCCGAATATAAATACTCTTGATCTACACCTACCCATCCGAGACAGCACCGGATGAGTTTAACCCCAGCTCTGATACCAATTGTAACATCCCTGTCCCTAGGATCTTGCGTTTAACCTTAATGATACGTGCTCAAATTACCCTAGAGCAACCTTACTCTCATCAAAAGAGGTCAAGTTGTAGTACTTAGGGATCGAATACACAGGGAGCTAGGGAACACACTAGATCTTATTGTAACTAAGCTAGGTTGAAAATTTCAAAATAGTAAATTGCAAGTGAACTTTAAAAACTGGTGAGCAAGACAATTACTCAAGTGATTGATTTGGGTGTTTAACAGATATGGTGAAGGCGTTAGACTTAGAATTACTATTCAGGTTATCAGGATTATAATAGTATGAATATGTTGGGGTCAAAATCGGTCAATGACGAAATCGTCACCCGAAAATCCTCGAAAGAAAAACCAAGCGACGATCAAATCCAAGAAGCGGGTTAAACCGATAAAATTCGGAAGGCTCGTCCACTCCCATCTTAGCACGGCGAGGGTCCTGGCGCCCATCCGTGCGATCATCTCATGATCTCGGGCAATGGCTGCATCTTGGTCCCTTGAAACCCATGTCTGGATCGTCCGAGATCTACAATGAGTCTTCCGTAAAGCCTTCCCGATTGTTTAAAAGATTCATCTTTAAACACGTCTAAAGCTCGAAGCCACATTGCTCGCATCCTCGACGACGGAAAATCTACAAATCCAAGTCCATCTCAAATCCGATACTCGCGAATTTCATTGGATTAGAAACGATTATCTCGAAATCTACGCTAAAGACCTTCCCAAACTCAAAAGATTTCCATAACGACGACGGAGGAAAGATCGAACAACCCACGGACGGAAAGATGGCCTGGCACCCGGCGCGTCACGCGAAGCCAGCCTGGCGCCGCGACGCAGCGGGGCTTGATCCGCCTGGCGCCCGCGACACCGCCTGGCGGCCGCACGCGAGACACGGGCGGCTGGCGCCCGGTAACCGCGCTGGCGCCCGGCGGGCGGGGCCTGAGCCAGCCTGGCGCCGGCACCGGCCTGGCGGGGACAGCGGCTGCCGCCCCGGCCTGGCGCCTGGCGCAGCGCATCCATCAGGCGGCCTGGCGCCGGCGGCCGCCGAGGGCTGGCCTGGCGCCCGGCGGCGGCGGACGCGGCCCGCCTGGCGCCGGCGACACACGTCACAGCGGGCGGCCTGGCGCCAGCGGCACCAACCTGGCGCCCGGCGCACCGGCCTGGCGGCGGCCGCAGACGCTGGCTGGCCTGGCACCAGCCCAGCGGGCGAGCGGCGGCCTGGCGTCAGCGGCACCGCCTGGCGCCAGCGGCACCATCGCAGGCGGCCTGGCGCGGCGGCACCGGCCTGGCCGGCGGCACCGTCATCGCGGGTTGGCCTGGCGTCGGTCCACGGCCCTCGTCTCGGTCTTGGTCTATCGTGTCGGTTCGATCCCATCTTAGCTTGTTTGGATCAATCGCGAGTTTTGGAGCGACCACGGTTATTCTGAAACACCACTATCTCGACTTCGAGGAATTGAGGTTCCTTCGGAGACACCGAAACCTTCAAAGACCGTCCTTCGAAAAAACCGTAAAATGCCTAAAGCCCAGCGTGGTCAAAGCGGCCCGTCGATTTTCGAAAGGAAGGATAACTATGACGGTTTATCTTTATCCTCACATAAGAGATAAATGTCAAGTTTCAGAAGATAAATATCAAGTTTCAGAAGATAAATGTCAAGATTTCCGAAGATAAATGTCAAGTTTCCCGATAAACACGAAGATGGACGAAAATGGAAAAAGCCCGACTCAGCCCGCGAGAAGATAGACCGTCTTAGGAGGAGTATATAAGAGAGCTTTGAGCAAGCAAACCAGATCACAAACTTTCAAGCACTTAGCACTTAGGCGATTTAGCATTCTTTTCTGTTTTCACTAGCGAGCTGCGACTCAACTAGGATAGACTTAGGCGATCAGACTAGCGGACTCCTCGGCAGCCCTTACGGCGGTTTCTTTTCTTGTTGTACACGCTCAAGCGAGAATTCAGAAATAAGATCTCTTTCGCTCAACTTTTACGATTTCTATTTTCGCTTTATTTGATTGTTTCGTATGCGGCCAGCAGATATCCGGGACCTTCAAGGAAGATCGGGTTAACTTCGGTTTTCCTCCATAAATCTTTATCGGAAATTGGCGGTCGAATTCGGTTCCCACAGTTTGGCTAGGAGGGGGGGTTACGGATCTATCTATCACGCGCAACTGCACACGCCGATCATGTCAGCCGGCGTCATGCCAAGGATCAGCCAGCTAGGCGGAACACCCGTCGGCCAGCGCTGAAAGACTCCAGCTGGAGGCGTCGCAGTCACTGCTGATGCAAACACTGAGGCGCTCAGGCAGATGAAGGAACTGTTTACCTCCGCCCAGGCGGAACAACAGGACAAGCTGATAACCTCGCTCGCCAAAACAGGTCGATACCTTAACTGCGAGGAGCAAGTTGCAGCGGATCCACCAAGGCAGCGGCAGGAGACTTCGACTTCGGATCTCGAAGCACCAGAAAAAGATGCCCCGAGAGCCCACTCGAGAAGCGGCTCGAAAGGACAGCAACGACCTCGCAGAACCTTCCACTCCGGCTGCGGGGAAACAAAGGAAGCGGCGTCGGCGCATCGATCTAGATATCAGCGACCGATTGGATCCTTCCGATGAAGGCGCTGACATCCACCAGGAGAACCGAAGCCAGTCCGCTCGGCGGACGGTATCTTCGATAGACCCATGACAGAAGAGGAAGAAGAACTCTACTGGATGGAGCAGGAAGAACTTCGCGGAAGATCAAACTTCGGATCTATCGCGACCAGCGTCGACAGGTTGGAGGAGCGGCAGCAATAAGCGAGATCCATGATCTCCAGCGAATCTCTCAAAAGACTGTGGCTGAAGTGAAAGCGGTAAAATCGCAAATCCATCAGGCGACCAGTTCCGCGAGATTGATAGACTTCTCGAGGAAGCACGGAGCCGTTCACCTTTCGGATCGGAAACGCATCTCAGACCCAGGAAGATCAAAATCCCGGTACATGGCGGTCCGGATCCTAAGTCGCACCTGCAGTCCTTCCAGATCGCAATGGGTAGGTGCAAACTCCGGGTGAGCGGGGCGCAGGTCATTATCTTCTCTTCGTCGAGCACCTCAAAGGTGATGCGCTCGAGTGGTTCTCGGCTCAAAGGAACTCCATCGGAAGCTTGCCAACTGGCCTCGGCGTTTCTCAAACAGTACTCCATGTTCATGGACAGAAGCGTCAGGCGTGGATCTATGGAGTCTAGCTCAGAAGGAAGGCGAGTGCTCCGCGACTTCATCGCGGCTTCAAACTGGTGATGGCCAGTAGCGGGCATCAGCGACAATGTCGTAATCAGCATACGAGGAAAACTCTCGGTACAAGTCGAAGTTCGAAAGTGGATACTACTGGAAAAGCGCGACAATCAGGATACTCTCCGAACAGCGGACTTCATCATCATGGAAGAAGAGATGAAGCTTCATCGCTGAAGCGGACCGCGAAAACCGTCAGAAGAAACCCTCGTAGCGACAAATCGTCCATCGAAGGGGACGCTGAAGGCGAGCATAACTTCGCCATCAACTCAGACAAGGCAAAACCTCGGAAACACCTGGACCAGGAACCAGTACAAGGATAACTCCTATTGCGAGTTCCACGAGACCGAGTCACTCCGCTGCGAACTGCAAGGTTCGGCGCCCGGCTCGCCCGCAAAACTCCTCCGGCGAACTATCAAGGTCAAGAGTATAAAGGACTTGCTCCTGGACTCCGACCGCCCAAAGACTAACAAAACTGTCTCCGAGGACGCGACCGAAAACCAATCAGGGAAAAGCCGGAAGAAGACAGGGCGACCAAGGGAACAACAGCGATCACCAGAGGTTGTTTACGATCATCGGAGAGTCAGTTCTACCAAGACTCTGTCTCATCGATAAAAGCCTACGGGCGAAAAGCGAGACCAGTTCCAACTGGTTCCCGGACAGCGATGTTCCTAACCACACAATGGCTTCGAGGAACACGAGACCGTCGAATCGACAAACCTCACTGCGATCCTTTGGTAATCGACCTGGTCATCCAGGATCTCGAAATCGGCCGCATTCGTCGATACAGGAAGCACGGTCAGCGTCATCTTCAGCGACACCCTCTACAGGATGAAGATCCCCTTGGAAGTCGTCCACTGAGCCAAAACCTTTGGCCGGGGTTTTCGCGTCCTACCATGACCCTCGGGAGAATTAAACTCGGTCATGGCAAAGGAAGTTACAAAGATCGTCGAGTTTGCGATAGTCGACAACCCGGCCATCTACGCCATCATAGGAACCCTTGGATCAACTCCATGAAGGCAGTACCATCCACATATCACCTGGTATCAAGTTTCCGACTCCGACCCGGAACGCAGCCATCACGGGGTAGTCGAAACAATCGAGACTCTGTTACCTAGCGAGTTCAAACTGCGAAAGATCGGAACGCCATGCGTAGCCGAAGCGAGCAAAGGAATCACACAACATTCCGAAGACTTCGAAGAAAGATGATCCAGAATCATCCGAACAGGCAGCGATTCAAGACAGCGACAAAGCCTCTGAATCCCGCCGTAGGCGGACAGCTCGACCCGCTGAAACCACTGATCCGACCAGCACGGTCGGGCGGCGACGCCGGGGGTAAAGCGTCGGCAACTATCAGAACTCTGAGATGGCTTGATCCTCGAAGAATGCGTAGGCAGCTTGCCGAAACCGGCGAGTTCAGCTATCCCCTCACGGGGAGCTGAATGCGTATACTCCTATACTCCTGGCGCCGGTAAGCCTCGTCTGGTCGGTCCTCGTCCTGGTCTCGGTCCCATCGTCCTCGGTCTGATCCTGTCTTGGCTTGCTTGGATCAATCCTGCGTGGGTTTGATCACGATCCACGACTCGGAATTAACATCTCGATTATTTCGATTGGAATCATCCTCGATGTTTTACGACAAAAATTAGAAAGGTTGGATTTCGTAGAGATATCGTGTAAAACAAGATCGATTAACTCGAACATCGATCCTTTAGGCTATCTGGTTTATTTTCGAGAAAGATAGTCTTTAGAAATCGTATAAAGCGTTCAACGACTTAAGACAAGTCCGCGGACTTACTTACAATTTAAAGAGTTCAGGCCCAATCAGACTATGGCGGTTTATCAATTTCCCGAACATCGGATAAACATCAAGTCACCGAAAAATAGGGAAAACTTCGAGGATGATTCACGAAGATCGGCGAAAATGGAATATTTCACGAAGAGATAAACTTGGGCCCAAAGGCGAAGTCCATCATCCTAAAACAAACCGACCTAGAAGTGAGTATATAAGGAGAGCAAGAGGAGAGGAGAAGGGATCAAAATTAGACTTAGAGCACTTTGCTGGCAGAAGAATTAGGGTTTAGGTGGTTAGACTAGCGGAGCAAGGCTTAAGGCGTTTGGCTTCCTGTGACTCTATCTTTTTCTTTAATGCAAATTTCTCTGTCTTTTCGAATCCTTGTATTCATATCTTTCATTTAATAAAAGCCGAGGCAAATATCACAATTTTATTTTTGTCATCTGTTAACTTTCGATTTGTGTGGCGCGGAGAATCGGACCTTCAAGGAAAGTCGGGTTAACTTGGCTTTCCTCGCAATCTTATTCATTAAAATCGACAGTCGCGAATTTCAGTTCCCACAGTTTGGCTACAAGGAGGACGGATTCTCTAACTTCGAAAACCACCAATCGATCGAAGTTCAGTATGGCTGCCGTCAGCCCGCAACATCGTATCCTTCGAGGATCGAGCAGCGGGCATGGCCAAACCTCACAACAATCTCCTCGTAATAGAACTCACTATCCAGGATATTGGCGTAGCAAGGGTATTAGTCGACACGGATGCTCGGCTAATATTATCTATAAAAGCACCCTCGAGAGGATGGGCGTCGATCTAAGCATCCTTACAGATGACCCCAGCCCGATATTCGGACTCGGGAAAAGTTATGACCCTCGGTTCGACAAACCTCTCAGTCGAGCTGGGGCGTCGCCAAAACACGAATTCCTGGTGATCGAAGGTCCAACATCCTACCTAGCGATAGTTGGAACTCCTTGGCTAAATGCATGAGGCGATCCCATCAACATTCCACCTATGCCTCAAGTTCGAAAACTTCGAGTCGAAGCGATACATGGTAGTCCGCGGAGTGTTAGGGTCAGCGGTTATCTAGAAATCAACGGCTAAAGATCTTTCCAAACTCAAAGATTTCCTGCGAGCGGTCAGCGAGGAACCCACAGGCGGAGAATACCTGGCACGGCGGCAATCCCCTGGCACCGGCGGCAGGCCGGCCAGCGGCCTGGTGCGCAAGCCCTGGCGCCCGGCAATAGCGCCCGGCTGGCGCCGGCAGGTCCCTGGCGCTGGTCGTGATCCTCGTCTGGTCTCGGTCCTCGTCTGGTCTCAGTCCCATCGTGCTCGGTCTGATCCTGTCTTGGCTTGGATCAATCCTCGTGGGTTTGATCACGATCACGGCTCTGGAATTAACATCTCGATTCGACTTCGATTGGAATCATCTCTCGATTGACTTCGATTTCATGGATCTGAATAAAGCCTGTCCAAAGGACTGCTTCCGCTCCACACATCGACGGCTGGTGAAGCAACTCGAGGAAACAAGCCTATCATTCATGGGCGCTTTTTCGGATACAATCAGATCATGTTGAATCCGGCGACCCGCGAAAAACTGCATTCATCACAGACCGCGGAGCGTATTTACAAGGTAATGCCTTTCGGTCTTAAAAGCGGGTGCAGCGTATCAGCGACTCTTCAACAAAATGTTTGCGAACTTCGGAAAAACTATGGAAGTATACATCGATGATATGCTCGTAAAACTCTTGCGAACAAGATCATGTAACCCACCTAGAGGAATGTTTTGCCGACTCAACCAGCATAACATGAAACTCAACCCGGTGAAATGCAGATTAGCGGTGGCATCGAGAGAATTCCTCGGATACCTCGTAATATCGCGAATCGAGGCCAATCCTAAACAAATCGGCTTTACTGATAGAGATGGCCTCCCGAGAACCAAGCGAGAAGTCAAAGGTTAAGCTGGAAGAGTCGCGGCTTTGAACCGTTTAATCTCGCTCCACGGATAAGTGCCTACCGTTTTGAAGCGTTGAAGGAAACAAGAAGTTCGAATGGTCGAGCAATGTGAAAAGGCTTTCCAACAGTTGAAACATTACCTGGCCACTCCACCAGTTCTCGCAAAACCGGTGGAAGGTGAACCTCTTTTCCTCAATATCGCAGTTTAACAGCAGTGGCGCGTCGATCGAGAAGAGCGGCGAACAAAGCCAATCTTTTCGTAAGCAAAGCGTTGCTGCTGGATCGATACCGCTAATGGAAAAATTAGCATTCGCCGTCATAACCTCGGCAAGGAAACTAAGACCATATTTCCAGTCTCATACTATAGTGGTTCTCACCACATTCCCTCTGCGGATAATCCTGCACAGTCCGAGCCAATCCGGTAGCTCGCGAAATGGGCAATCGAACTAAGTGAATCTGACGTCGAGTATCGCCAAGGACATGTGCAAAGTCCAAGGTGCTTGCGGATTTCTTGGTAGAATTACCCACTGGAGACATGACTAACGAGGAGCTGAATTCAACTTGGGTCCTCCACGTCGACGGATCATTGTCCAAACAAGGGTCGGAATCGAATTGACTCACCTCTCCAAACAGGGAAATCCTAGAACAGTCATTCCGATTGGCTTTCATGCTTCAAACAATGAGGCAGAATACAAGGCACTCGTCGCAGGCTTGCGGCTAGCCCATGGATTAAAATCAGTAATATTCACGCTTACTGCGATTCTCAGTTATCACCAACCAATACAGCGGAGAGTATGAAGCAAGGGACGAAAGGATGGACGCATATCTGAAACTCGTCCAAGAACTGGCTCGTAGTTTGACCAGTTCCCTGACCAGAATCCCTCGCTCGGAAAACGTCCAGACCGGCGCCTTGGCTGCCCTCGCCTCAAGCTCAGATCCAGGGCTCAAAAGGATAATCCCCGTCGAATTCATCGAACATCCGAGCATCGGACCACCAGTGGTCTTCAATCTAATCCGAGGAGAGATTGAAGATGCGGAAGAAATCGAGGATCAACCGGAAGCGAATGCGGACCAAACCGAGTATGGCTGCGACTGCCCTTGGTTAGAATCAATCCGAGCCTATATCGTGAATGGAACCTTACCCCGAATAATGGTGCCCGTAAAGTGAAAACCAAGCGTCATGGTATGTCCGCGATAGAGGAGAAATTTATAAGTGGCGTTTCTCGGTCCTCTCATGACATGCTTGAAGGAGAAAGGGCAAGAAGAATCATGGAAGAGGTCCATTCTGGATCATGCGGAAATCATTCTGGCGGAAGATCTCTCGCAGTAAAATTCAAACGCCACGGTTATTATTGGCCAACTATGATCAAAGACTGAGAAATTAGCGGAAGTGCGACAAATGCCAAAGGCATGCTCCATCAATCCTCTCCTCTCAATCTCGTCCCCTATCCCTTCATGCGATGGTCCATGGACATTGTCGGACCTATGCATCCATCAAAACAAAGCGCTTCCTCCTACTCCTCACGGATTTCTTTTCCAAATGGGTAGAAGCAGAATCAAAGTATCAAAGACACACAAGTCGAGAACTTTGTCTGGCAATATATCATAACTAGACATGGGGTCGTGAAATCGTAACAGACAAGCGGATCTCAGTTTATCTCTGCTCGATTGAAGCATTCTGCGAAAAGTGGAAAATCGACTTACAAAGTCAACTCCCAGGTATCCGATGCAGCGGACAGGCTGAAACTATAAACAAAACTATCCTAGGCGGATTGAAAAAGCCAAGAAGGGTCGATGGGCGAAGAACTCGAAGGAGTTCTCTTGTCTCACCGAATGACTCCTAGGCGGCAACGGGAGAAACTCCTTTGCCCGGTCTGGAACAGAATGTATGATCCCATCGGAAGTAGAATTTCCGGCGATGCGGAAGATTTCTCTCGAGCGGGAAGATCTGAACAACGCCATGCTGCTGGATAATCTTGACCTTATCAACGAATGTCGCGACCAAGCGCTCATCAGGATACAAAATTACCAGCACGCTTCCGCCAGACGCGACGCAGCCGGCCTGGCGCCGGCGGCAAGCGCGATGCAGCCGGCCTGGTGCCTCCGGCAGCTCCCCTGGCGCCGGTCGACAGTCCTCGTCCTGGTCTCGGTCCTCATCCTGGTCTCGGTCCCATCGTGCTCGGTCTGATCCCGTCTTGGCTTGCTTGGATCAATCCTCGTGGGTTTGATACGATCACGGCTACGGAATTAACATCTCTCGATTTGACTCGATTGGAATCATCGTCGATGTTTTACGACAAAAATTAGAAAGGTTAGATTTCTCGTAGAGGATATCGTGTAAAACAAGATCGATTAACTCGAACATCGATCCTTTAGGCTATACGGTTTATTTTACGAGAAAGATAGTCTTTCCGAGAAATCGTAAAAAACGTTCAACAACTTAAGACAAGTCCACGGACTTACTTACGATTTTAAGAATTCAGGCCCAATCAGACTATGACGGTTTATTTAATTTCCCGAACATCGGATAAACATCAAGTCACCGAAAAATAGGGGAAAACTCGAGGATAATTACGAAGATCGACGAAAATGGAATATTAATCTTCAACCAAATTTCCAAATTTTAGAGTTCCATTTTTCTCAATGTCGGTCTGACTCACATCGATCGATACGTCTTGATGTATGTCGATTGATTCTTCTTCTTTCTGCCCTCGTCTTGGACCGGTATCGATCGATTTCGACGTTGTTTTGTTGATCGATTCGTCTAGCATGGTCCCATGTGATCTGGATCCATCTCTAGTGAGAACTCCTTGGTGGTCTGTAGGTGGTTCTTCCTTGCGGTTATCATTGAATTCTTCCACATATTGGGAAGGTGTAGTAGCTTCTAGGACAAAGATCGGATAGCAGTATGCTGGCCAATCATCTCGCGTCTTTGAAACAGTCGTATCGATCGACATGAAAATGTTGGTGTCGATCGATGTGATGACTGACTGGTCGATCGATGTGATGACTGACTGGTCGATCGATTTCAGATCAGTAGGATCAATCGATGTGTCTGCATTGGTGCCGATCGATTTCGAGTACTCTGTCTCGTACTTTTCTGCACAGTAGCATGGTTCTACGAGTTTTGCTTCATCTGGAGGCTTTTTGCAGGACGTCTTTGGCTTGACAATTCTGACTGGATCATAGTGAATCTCTGGGTCAATGAGTGTCAAACACATCTGGCTTGTTTGCAAATTGTAGACGGCTTCCACAGTATCTAGGAATGCTCTTCCAAGTAGTAGAAAAGAATTCCAATTTAACTTAATATCTAGGACATGAAAGTCAACTGGAACTAGGGCATTACCAATATATACCTCAAGGTCTCTGATGATTCCCAATGAATTCCTTCTGGAACAATCTACAAAGTAGAATGATTCCTTGGAAGGTTCCATCTTCAGACCTAGTTGGTCTGCCATAACCTTTGGTAGAATGCTGACTGATGCTCCTGTACCACATAGTGCATGTGAGAATTCAATGCCTTGCACCAGGCATGAGATAATGAACTCTCTAGGGTCACTCTTCTTCTTCAATGTGATATTCTTCATATCTTCTCTGATTTGATTGAACATCTTCTCAATAGCAGCCTCTGTTACTCTTGTCTCTCTGAAGAACATCCACAATCAGTGTGTGAAGTATGCCTCTTCAAAGGGTCTTTCTGCTGGAATCCTTAGAACTCTCTTCTTGAAGTTTTCCAACTCCTTTGCATTAGCCTCTCTTTTAAAGTGCTTAGGAATCTTCTCTTTCCTTTTCCTTAGGGTCCTCTTTTCACTTTCCTTTTCTATCTCCATAGGCTATGAAGTATCCTCAATTTCTTCTGGTGGGTTTTCTGTAGGTTTGGGTCGGGATCTGAGTGCATATAGTTGGGCTGCATCTATCCTTGGTAGCTGCACACGCTGTTTAATGGATGTATATCGGTCGATATCTGGTGTAGCTTGTCAATCGATGTCTGGTTGGGGTTGGCGGTCGATTTCATCCTCGTGAGATCGATCGATGAAAGGGTGGAGTGGGTTTGGGTGTCCTGCTGCGAACTCTGCGTGTGTTATAATTCGGACTGGTCTGTTCGTAGCCGTAGACTCTGTCGATCGATGTGGTATCTCGAACATCGATCGATAGTCATCTTCCCATGCCGATCAATGACTATCTTCAGGTGTCGGTCGATACCAGTGAGAACTGCCGATACTCATGAAGCTCTCAACCTCAAAGTCTCTTTCTTGAAGTTTCTCATGCTCATCCACTTGCCAGAATTCATCTACTGTGATGGCATTGATGTGGTGTCTGATGAGATCTTCCTCCCTCCCTTTTATTAAGGCTTCTTGCCTCTGAATAGCTTCTGCCGTTTGAATCACCTGTGTCTCTAGCTTCTTCACATGAGTGCTCAAGGTGTCAAACTTCACATTCAGGCTATTATAGGCACCATCTATCTTTCCATTGAAATCCACAGTAAGCCTCTGCTGACCCTCTAGAACTGAATCAAGCATTACTTCCATCTTACTCTCCTGAGTAGGTGGTGGTGGATTTTGGTAGAAAGAATTGTTGAGATTCTTGTTGTTGCTGTAATTTTTGTTGCTGAAGGGTTTCTGATATTGTGAATTCTGATTGAAGTTGATCCTCTGACTGTTGCCATAGAAGTTCCTGTTTCCATTCTGATTTCCAAGCCTTTGAAATCTTCCTATATAATTCAGTTCTTCTTCGTATCTTTTCTCACCAGTCTCTATAGCTTCTACATCTTCTGCAAAGCTAAACTGCTTCCTTAGAAGCTTGTTGACACTGTCCAATTTGGCTCTCACAACGTCCAACTGCTCCTGCCCAAGAGCATTGGCCAATTTTCTTCTCTCATAATCAGTGTTTTGGTGTTGTTGCTAGTTGCCAAGTTCTCAATAAGTCTCACAGCCTCTTCTGGATTCCTGGTGTTGAAGCTTCCTTCACTAGCTGTGTCTAGTGCTGTCTGATAGGTCAGATCTAAACCTCTGAAGAAAGTGCTGAGTAGCTGCACTTCAATGAATCCGTGGTGTGGACAATCTCTCTGATAAGACTTGAAACGAACCCAACAATGTCTGAAAGGCTCTGTAGGCTTCTGCATGAATGTAGCAATCTTGCTTCTCAACTCTTCTATGCGTGCCTCATCAAAGAAATTAATCAAGAAAGCATTCTTGATATCATCCCAGGATGTAAGAGATCCTGGTGGTAATTGCTTAAGCCTTTGCAAAGCTTCTCCAGTAAGAGAGTATTTGGAAAGCTTGCAAAGTAGGTAGTCAGCTGGGACTCCATTGGCTATGATTGCAGATATGAGATCCTCGTACTTCTCTAGATGGTCCACAGGATGCTCGTTGGATGCTCCACTTTAGGGTGTCTGTCCTACAAGTGTGTAATATTGAGGCTTCACCTCAAAATCAGCCCCCTGTATGTCTGGAGGACGGATGGCAGATCTGTTGGTGTAGTATTTATTTGGATGGTTGTAGTCAGCCAGTGATCTGTTTCTTGTTGGCTTCTTCTGCAGCTCGAGCAGTGGCTGCAGTAGCCTCAGCTTCTGGATCAGGGATTGCAGCCCCCTGATCATTAATTTTCTGACCTGCTTCATTACGCAGGTGACCTTCTTGGTCACGCAGGTTGTCTTCGTCGTCTCGCGTGAGTATCAATGTCGCGACCATGTTCTGTGGCTCAGTATCGATCGATATGCGGATTGCGGTATCGGTCGATGTCGGATGAAAGATGTTGGTCGACGGGTACTGAAAAGTATCGGTCGATGTGGATGAACGGGTATCGGTCGATGTCAGATGAATGAGATCGGTAGACGTTGGTGAGCTGGTATCGGTCGACGGTGTTTGAGACTCGGTAGACGGTTGTTGATGAATATCAGTCGATGCTAAGCTGGTGTATCGATCGATGTGGAACGAATCTTTTTACGGATTGAACTTTCCAAAGCAGCTGGATCAGTAGACAAAAGTTCCTTGTTCTTTTTGCTTCTGGTTATGCTCGGCATGCACCTGAAAAGAACAGAAAATTTTTATTAGTAACAAGTAGTAAAGTAAAAGAAAACCTAGACTTAAATAAAATCTAATGGCGATCAAAGCTCCCTGGCAATGGCGCCAAATTTAATACGTGCTCAAATTACCCTAGAGCAACCTTACTCTCATCAAAAGAGGTCAAGTTGTAGTACTTAGGGATCAAATGCACAGGGAGCTAGGGAACACACTAGATCTTATTGTAACTAAGCTAGGTTGAAGATTTCAAAATAGTAAATTGCAAGTAAACTTTAAAAACTGGTGAGCAAAACAATTACTCAAGTGATTGATTCGGTGTTTAACAGATATTGTGAAGGTGTTAGACTTAGGATTACTATTCAGGTTATCAGGATTATAATAGTATGAATGCCTATGTGAGATGCTTGCATGATATTATAGAACCCAACGGTAACAATAACCGTAACTGTCGTTTTCTGGATTATCTATTACTAGGACCAATGATATACCGCTGCAAATCATCAGAAAGGCATCAATCGACTTTCTGTCGCACGTATCGATCGATATAGCCTCACGTCAATCGATCGATGTCTCTATAGGAGAATCGATAGATGCGCCACTAGTAAGCTTTAAGCGCGGGTTGATAACAGTTCATCAGAGATTTACTAGACCATGTTGTCGCTTGCGCCTAGCAAATTTTGACTCAGAGAAGATAGATCCAAGGATAATATCCTCTGTCATCATGTATAGGTTAGCTACTCCTATACAAGCATTAAGAGCAATCTTCTAAGATGAATATCACATGCTCAAGTATTCATATTTGGGGCTAATCCCTCAAAACCTATTTGAATCATAAATCTAACAAAGGTGTTTACTCAGACATGACCAAGCAAAACATCATAACAATTAAATAAAACTGCATATATAGAATAGATAGAAAATAAAAGTGTTCAAGAAAGCTCTCAATTGAACCTCTCTCTCTCACAAAACAATAGTATGAAGAACTTTCAAAAAGACTCTCTCTAAAAAAACCTCTCTTTGCCAAAACACTTAGGCAAAACATAAATACTCAAAATTAGGTTAAAATCGTCAGGGATATCTTGGTAAAATGGATGAAGTCTTGGGCTTCAAGTCGGCTATGACCAAAACGGGATTCTGTGTGTCTAATATCGATCGATATCACTAAAGTTGTATCGATCGACGCGTCTCTCTCCGTGGAGACCTTGAGTGGTCGATATGGTCATCTCGGGTGAAATCTCTAAAGTGCTCCAAAATGCTCCAAAAACATCATCTTTTCTCCAATTGCTCCTGAACCTGTAAATATGCTATCTAGACTCCAAAATGGATTAAATATATCCTAAAACTATCATATACCATGACTAAAATCAGGTCAAATTCATGGTATATCACTTAACCATTCCACTTTCAGTTCAACAACTCATTTTAATCAAACTCAAATCGTCTTACATGAACTTAACTTAAAAACAAAAGCTGAATAACCGAATAATAGTCTTAGAAGAAAACATAGTGAAAGTTTTAAAGATAAAGTAAACCCAAATATATGGCACCATCCTGACTCCGCTCATGCTCCTCTTCGATCATACCTACAAGAAGGAAGGGTGAGTAATTGGGATTACTCAGTGAGGGTAGGTTCTATGAACCTACAAACTCATCTCAGATCACATAACACGCAAAGCATAAGTCATAAGTTAATATCACCTAACATGCATCTAACAAGATTCTCTATACTCGGTATACCACGAGTGTCCGAAGCCATCCGCCCGGACACCCCACAGTCTTGCATGGCTTTTCACCATTCTCTGCCCAACTGGCACTCACCAAACAAGCACTCGCCAAGATGGCACGCCAAACCGGCACTCGCCTAACCGGCACTCGCCAAACCGGCACTCGCAAACCCGGCCGCCAAACCGGCACTCGCCAAACTGGCACGCCAAACCGCCACTTGCCAAACCGGCACTCGCCAAACCGGCACTCATTCACATTACTACACATCCTCATGGATGGTAACAACAAGTCATTCATCTCATTCACATGACTTTCATTCTTATCACATCATTTTCATTCTTATCACACATCTCATTCATTCATAACACTCAACCGGTTTATCCTTTAACAACCTATCATTTACTAGGTCCTTTCATCACAATCAACAATCATCATACGTTCATCGCACCAGCGCAATTCAACAGCTAGATCTAGGTCAATATTAGCAAAGGACTAAGACTAAGGTATTATACAACATGGAAGGAGTTCACGACCAGCTCCTCACCTTAGCCTTCTCGACGTTGCAGATCCAAATCAAGAAGAAGTACACAGCAACACAACCACAGATCTGTACTCTCATACTCAAAAGAAGATGGGAAACGAGATTAGTATCAGATCTATCACACCCAGTGAAAAATCTCTAAGAGAGAGAAGGACATGTAGATCAAGGGCTTACCGATAGATCTGAAAAATGTGAGATTTAGATCTCAAGAATTCCAAAAACGCCGATCTGGTCTGCTCACAACCACCACCACCACCAGTTCCGATCGCCGGCGAGGAAAGAAAGGAAGAGAAGAGAGAGGCGTGAGAGAGGAAGAGAGAAAGAGAAAAGCTTGACGGCTAGGATTTCCTGGTCTCTCTAAATCTCTGCAGAGCTTTGCTCTAGTTTCAGAAAATGAGAGAAAAGAAGGAGGAGGCAGCTTTATTTATAGGAAAAGGAGGGAACCCTGGGTCATTTACCCTAATGGGCTGCAGACAAGACCTTCTTTTTAAGAAAAGTTTATGAGCCAGGTTTAGGGATGTTACTGGTTTGTTGAGGAGGATCCCAGGATCTTGGAGTGGGGCGGTCATAATTTTCTTATATCAACCATATCAACGTTTCCGACCCTCTCGAACAGCTGAGCCCTATCAAAATTGAAAGAAAGGTTAACACATAAGGAGCTGTGCTTGACTGGTTGCAGATCTGGAACAGCTGACCTAGCTGAACACCGACATAGAAAAATGAAGAATCTACTGGGGCTCTATCATCATTTCTCTGGAAACAAAAGTCGTGAGAAGGATGACCAAGGTCCAGAAAAGAAGAAGAATTATGTCCATTAGATTTAGTTTTATCGACGATCAGAAATAAAATGTGTTCCGATCCTCATCCTCGTGGATAAACCAATAAGATATAAGAATATAGTTTTTTTTATTAATTCACATCTCTTTTCCCTATACCCTAAATCCTTTGTACCATATACCCTAAATATACACTCTGTGACTTATATACTTAAACACCAACTTGGAGATGTTTATGGATTTAGATGTTAACACTTAGGTTTATCCAATGACTATTGGTGATAGACAACTCCTAAAACTCACATATTTAATTATTTTAATCTCACATTTTAAGTTTTATTTAAATTTTAATATTTTTGATAAAAATTAAAATCGTTAAACATTGTAGTCAGTCTAAACCCTATATATATGTTTTCTATATCCTAAACATAAACTTCAGAACTTCAATCCATTCTTAAACCTAAACTCAAAATTGAATCATTTTAAAAATCTAATCTTCAATTTAAATTATAAACCTCAAACCCTAAATCTTAAATCTACATTCTATATCAATACCCTATACCCAAATTTAAACTTTACATAGAAAATCATAAATCCAATCTTTACAAACTTATAATAGAAACTTTAAATTTAAATTCCAATTATATTCTAAAACTCAAATCACATACTTAATCCTAAATTTTAACCCTAACCCCTAAACCACATATCTCACTTTAATATATATCATAAAACATTAAATCTTGATTTTAAATAAATTATAATTCCATAAATAAATTAAAATTTCAAATACAAAAGTTAGATTTCATAAACTAAACATCAAATCTAATCATATACCCTAAACCATAAATCCTAAACATTAAATCTCAAACACTAAACTTCAAACTTAAACTGAAGAACATGCAAACAAATTTTTTTCCTATAATTACCACAAATTTGTTACATAGTTTTTTCGTGGCTATGCAAAACTCTAAACTCTAACACGAAGGTTAAGATTCCAATCACTAAATATAAAAATTAGATACTATAATATAAGTATTTTTAAGAAACTATAATTTTATAAATCTATCTTTTAAAATATATGTCAAACCTTAAATCTAAACTCAAAACTCATTTCCATAACTCCAAACCCTGAATCATAAACCCTATTTTCATAACCCTAAAACTTGTTAAAATATAACTACTAGAATTATACTATAAATCATAAATCAATATATTCAAATATAATCATTACATATATGTAAATACTTAATATCATTCGCATAATTTATATAAGATCAAAATTGTAGGTAAAATCATTAAGAAACTTATAGGTTAAACACAATTAATATGGATTACACAACTTAAAAAACTTTAGTAATAAATGGCTGAAAAGTGAAAAAAAGTAACGGAGAAGTAATGAAAAGAAAATGAAAGAGTAAAGAAATGTCGTTATTGGCTAATCCTAAAAGACATGGATAGCTACTTGTCAGATCCGTTCCTTCTTTTTCTCCTCACCACACCGTGTGTTTCTTTCTTTCTCTTATCTCTTCCCTAAATCCGAAGGGTCAATTGCTCTCAATTCTCCAATTCTCCTTCTTCTTCGTTTATGTCAATTTTTTGCTTAACCTTTGAAAACTAAACACGTTTGCGTCTTTCCTCTGCTACCTTCTCTCTCCGGCGTGTCTTTAGCTGCCGACCCTTTAGTGTCATTCGACTTCAAAGTCTCGGCGTTCCTCAACAGGTGTGACTTCGTTCCCTACTTTACTTTCTCCACGGAGATTTCTGATTCGGTTTGTTGATAAGATTCTCACCAGCTTCTCGTTGTTAATTAAGAGATCTCGGTCCTTTTGGGTTTTGGCGAGTGATGGGTTTTGTTCTCTTTCCGCAAAGAAGGTCACTTTATTTAATCTAAGACCATTACCATAGAATCTCAAGATTTGTAATTATATGTGTCTAGGGCATATAAAGTTTGCTACTTTGATTTTATGCTAACTTCATACAATGGTTTAAGGATATTTCTGATTTAGTTTCAGGTGAAGCCGTTAATGAGCAGTTTCCAGGGTCAGTCCTCAATGCTACGACCAACTACAATGTTGTTGTTAAAGTTTCCAATCATTTGGATGAGCCTCTTCCTTGACTTGGTGAGACTTTATAAATAGTTTTCTAAAGGTGTTTGATTCTCATTAGTATAGTGTTCTTCTTGTGTTGCTCAAAAGACTAGTGTTTTCTAAAGCTTTTTTTTTTTGTTTTAGAAAGTATGTGCAGTGGGATAAATGTTGAATGAGGTGGAATCCCAATAATTTCCGGTGCCGGAGCCATTACCGGAGCCGGAAGCAGTGACGGAGCCGGAGGCTCTAATTCTATGTTTTGTATTAATCAATTTAATCTTGTGGTGAGGCTCTAATTCTATGCTTTTTTTTATTTAAAATTTCTAGGAATTGTATAAATCTGTTATGATCTACTATGTGTTGATCATTACACTCTGTAATATTAGCAATGACTCTCGAAGCAACCATGGAAGATGGGAAGGGCGATCTGGTGGATGAAATGATAAAGATAGTTTATCAAAAAACAAAGATAAAGAAAGTGATTCCCTCTCGTTACTCACATAAAAAAATGAATCTTTTGTTCTTCATGTTCTTATGTGTCTCTTATTTCAGCTGCTGAGAGATAGAAGATGTTGGATATATTGTGAAGGTAGAAGATGTCTCACTTTTGCCTGTCCAAGAAGTTGATGATTTGGGTGATGAATCTTCTGATGATGATAGTGTTTATGTTAGGGATGATTGTGAAGGTTTATAAGTGCTAGACTGATAGTTTGTATGTTTGTGTGGTGGTTTGTATGAACAAGATAATGTTTTATGTGTTTTTAAATAATTTAATATTTATTGAATTTTTAATAATTTAAAATTTTATTACAAATATTTGAATTTAATATTTCATTAAAAATAAAATTAATTCACAAGTATTATTAATAAATTTTTGGATAATTTAAAACTAATTAATAACACAAAACATTTGCTACTTTTGCTATTAAAAAAAGCAAATTAATAAGTTTTAATAACATTTGTACAACATTATTATAAATATTAATAATTGCGTAAACAAAAACACTATTGTTGTATGGTTAACTATAGCATAAATGAAAACCGATATTAAAAGTGTCGGACCTATTATAACGGGCGCTGTCAGAACGGATAAGGAAGCGCTATTATTCAGGACTCATAGCATTTTTCGTCCGCCTTTACTACCCTTATTTCTTGCAGGGTAAAATTGAAGACATTGGAGCATTTGAAAGGGAGATAGTAAGAAAGAGAAGAGAGGAAGAGCAACATGCTCACTTCCAACGATTGGGGTTTGAGATGGAGCACAACCAAAATCAGCCTCAAGATGGAGTTGCCCAATGAGCTGCAAACCTTAGGCCACAGCATCTCCATCGCCAAGCTAGAGCTATTGGCACCTATGACCAGCCTCATATCCATGGTCATAGGCTGGGTATCAGGGAACCAACTGTAGAGAACAACAACTTTGAGATCAAGTCTTGCTTGATCACCATGGTAGAGAACAACAAGTACAATGGTCTTGCCCTGGAGGATCTCCTTGATCACTTGTACAACTTTGACAAGTATTGTGGATTCTCAAAGACCAATGGTGTCTCTGAAGATGCATTCTAGCTGAGACTGTTTCCCTTCTCATTGGGAGACAAAGCACATCAATGGGAGAAGAACCTTCCAAGTGACTCTGTCACCACTTGGATTGAGTGCAAGAAAGTCTTCCTCAACAAGTTCTTCTCTACCTCAAGGACTGCCAAGCTTAGAAATGAGATATCTGGGTTCCAGCAGAAGAATCTTGAAAGTTTTGCTGAAGCATGGGAGAGATTCAGAAGCTACTGGTCACAATGCCCACATCATGGCTTCACCAAGGATAATCTACTCAGCACCTTCTACAGAGGTGTTCTGCCCAAGTATAGAAGCCAACTTGATACTGCTAGCAATGGGTTCTTCTTGGGAAGATCAGAACAGGATGCAGAGGATCTGGTAGAGAACATGGCTAAGAGTGATTCAGTCTACAGTGAGGAGCATGATAAAGGCAACAGAGGTGATGATCAGTACACAAGGAAGGAGCTGAAGTCTTTACAAGAAAAGATGGATCTTCTTCTATCAGATATGGCTAGGCAAGAGAAGGTGAACTTTGTTGGTGACAAGAAACAGGAGGACACTGTTGTGGCTAATGAAGTTGACAGCCTGGAAGGTCAGGAAGAGATGTGCTTTGTCAATGCTAACGGGACATGGTACAAGAAAGAGCCCAACTTTCAGTACCACAACAACTACCAGAAAAAGCCCTTCTACAACAACCAACATGGTGGTTACCAAGGCAAGCAGAGCTATCCTCCTGGTTTCTCCAACCAAGGAAACCAGTCTACACAAGGTCAAGCAGGGTCTTCCATTTCTGCTCCTCAAGAGAGTAGCACCGATGCTATGTTTAGACAGATCTTGGAGTCTCACACTAGAAGTGAGAAGCACCTTGGGTATGAGCTGAAAAATCTCCACTCAAAGATTGATGGGCACTACAATGAGCTCAACAACAGGATCAGAACTTTAGACAACCAATTTGCCTTTATACCTTCAACTTCCAAGCGCCCAATGGGATCTCTACCAGGGAAACCAGAGCAGAATCCCAAGGAGTATTGCAATTTTATTCTCTCTCCAACTTCTTCTGAGATTGAGAGTGATCATGAGAAAGAGGTGGATGAGATTGAAAGGATGTTGTTTGGAACTGAGATTGGACAAGTTGAGAGACAGATTGTAGCCAAGGCTGAGGCAAAGATTGTGGAGGAAACTGAAAAAAAGGTTGAAGCAAAGATTGTGAAGAGAGATGAGCACAAGGCTGAGAAACCAGTTGAAAGGAAAGCTGACCACAAGCTGAAAGAGGTTGAGATGGAAGAAACCACTGAGGTTGAGCAGTCACCCTATGACAAGCTCCCATTTCCACAAAGGGTATTCACCAAAGCTCAGAAGAAGGTGATCTCCAAGTTCAGAAAAGACCTGAGTGAAGTTGGAGTCAAGCTTCCGGAAATCTCGTGTATGCGTGAGGCTTATGTCCAAATGATGCTCATCAAGGACATTCTAGATCACAAAGAAGAAGTAGCAGAGCATCTCAACATCTCCACTTTGAAGCTTGATCCACCAGTCACACCAAAGTCTATCCCTAAACTAGAAACCCAAGGGAAGTTCACCTTGTCTTGTTCCCTTGGTCAGTTCACTTTTGAAGATGCTCTTGTAGATTCTGGTGCAAGTGTGAATGTGATCTCCATGGAGATGGTGAAGAGTCTTGGGATTGAGAATATGGAGCTAGACACATCTTCACTAATGTTTGGGGATTCTTCTTCCACAACCCCTATTGGTCTCATCAAGGATTTTCCTTTGAAGATTGGTGCATGCACCATTCCTATAGGCCTCACTGTACTGAAGATGGAAACTGATAAGAGAGTTCCATTTCTCACAATAGTTGGAGCTGGCATTGATTTTGCCAAAAAGAAGGTCACACTCCTCAATGTGAACAAAGCTGTCTCTTACCCAATCCAGTCTCCAACTAATGTTGAGTATTGTGGAACAATCACTTGTGGAAAACCTTCCATTGAGAAGATCAAGGCTGAAGTGGTTGTTAGTGAGAAAGAAGGTCTTGATGAAGAGTCCTCTAAAGAGATGTGTGATGAGCACTTAGAAAGGACTAAAAGGGAGGAGGTGAGTAGAGCCACAAAGGCTACTCATGACAAGAAGAAGATGATGAAAGATCCTCACCCTCCACCTCTTGATAAGATTCCACAAACTCTCACTCTCTATCCAATGAAGCTCAAGGATGGAGCTATTGAGTACAAGATCAAGTGCAAGGGAAGGTCTAAGCCATTCTCAAGTGCAAGGGCCATCATCACTCTTCAGCTCCAAGATGACCAAATCAAGCTTCAAGATCTCCTCTCTCAGGTCCTCACCATCACTCTTGAAGGTTGGAAGGATCCTCCTTCTCACTAACAAAGAGAAAAGGTAGTCAAGCTAGTGACTTAAAAAGGTAGTCCCATGATTACCTTTGTATATACTCTTGATATTTCTTTCCTTTATGTTATTAAATAAAGTGTGGTCGAGATTTCAGGCAAGCTCCTAGCACCAGCCCTAGACGCCCATTACCACACCCCAATCTCCATTTGAGGTACTACTCCAACCTTTCTTTGTACATACCATTGCTTTTATCATATTTTCGGTATCTCCTTTTGTTTTAATCACACAGAGACTGTGTGACTTAAGTTTGAGGGAGGTACCAAGTATTTTATCATGTTTGCTTTGATGATTTTGAGTCTCATGCATTGCATTGTACATACATATTTGCATAGAAATACAAAAAAAAAATTGAAAATTTTGAAAAACACAAAAAGAAGTATGTAGTTGCATCACTTGCATTCTTAGGATTGAGTCTAGAGCATATAGGTTGCGTTCACTTACATATAGAGCAGAAATTGAAAATTCCTTGTAAAGAACACTTGTCTTGCACTGAAAGTGACATCCTAGTTAAACATATCAAGTAGCTTAAGCATCTCTTGAAAGCCTTGCACGGTTCAAGTCTTGAAAACTCTTCTTGAAACATGTTTGCTTGCTTGATATTGGCATTGTTCTTGAAACCAGCTCCAACCTGAATTTGGACTTGAATGAACTCAATCTCTCTTGCATATGGAAACTTGCATACTTGATCATGGATCTCATACACATTTGGGTTATCTTATTCCATTCATTACCCTTTGTTAACCCAAATGGCACTCCCACCCTTGAACCCTAGCCATTCTTTGAGACCAAATATTGATTTGCATGAATGAGGCCTCTTCTGATAGCTTGTCATGTGCAAAATCTTGAGAGTATTGGAGGCGACATAGATTTGTTCTCATTTCTTGCTAGCATGGGACCTCATTTGAGCTCTCTTCTAGGATGGTGAGTGGATTTATGTTTCTTGCGTTTGGAAAGTGAGAAAGATGAACAAAAGAGTGTCATGAGAAAATAAAAACCCTATGGACAAAAGAAAAGAATGAAGCTCTATATTGTGTACAAAGGAACCTTCCCCCTTATAAAAAAAAGAAGAAGAAAGATTCAATAGGATAGGGGAAAAGGAAAAGAGAAAGAGTTAGAGCTAAGTATTATAAAAAGTGAATAAGAAGTCCCTAGTTGGTTATGTTATAAGAAAAGGAGAGTAGTTCATTGGGTGAGTGATGTGAGTGGCTGTTATTTTGGTTATGTGAATGAGGATGAAAAGGGTAGAGCTTGTAATCACTTAGGAAAAGGGTAGAATGATGAGAATGGATCTACGTATGCATGAATTGCTTCTAGTCTTAGATAAATTTTGCATAATGATCAAGCTCCTTGTTCTTGAGTGATAACCACCTTGAAATGATGCATTTGAACCCTCATCTTCATTCACATTAGACCATTTGCTTACCTAGCCAATTGATTGAGATCATGCGCCCATTTGTGAGAATTCACCTTGTGTGTGTGTGTGTGTGTGTGTGTGTGAATCAATGTGAGGGCTGGTTAAAAGGACTTGTTGGTTGATAAGCATTTCATCTTGTGTAGAGGCATAAGAGTATTGATAGGCCTAGAGAAGCTAGAGTATAATAAGAGAATATGCTCATGCTTTTGGCTATGTTTCTTTAGGATGTCAAGTTGAGTGCTATGAAGTGTTTCTTTTGGTTATAAGCTCACATATTTATATCTCTCCTTCTTGAATTTTTGAAAAGTTTACATGAGGACAAGTAAAGGACTAGTGTGGGGGAGTTGATATCTTGCTTATTTGCATTGTTTTAATCATTTATTCTTGTACATTTCAATCATGTAGAATATTTTTAGGCATCGTTAAGATCCATTTTGCATTCATAAGTATTTCTCAGGTGTTGGAGTGTCCTATGGAGTTTTTGGTGTTAAGAGACATTTGTGGTGGAAAAGGGTGAAATATGAACATGGATGTAGACCTTAAAGATATCTTTTGAATTTAATATTTTGGTAAGACATGGGAAATTGAGTTATTTTTCTAATGGAAGTGGTTTCAAGTCAAATGGAGCTGTATTGGAGGAGTTATGATCGATTTACTAGAGGCATATCAAACCCGGAGCGACCTGGTCGCAGCGGGTTGGTCGACCCGCGCGCAGCTACCCTTCATTCCCGCGGTCGACCCAGCGAGGGTTGGCCAGCTCGGGTTGGTCGACCCGTGCGCTGGAACTGAACCTGGGCCGAGCGGCCCGGACGACCCAATCAACCTACCGCTCCAAACCCTTTTCTGGGCGAGTTTGATGATTTTTATGGGCTTTTCAGACTTGTTTATGAGCCCATTAGGATTTTTAAGGTTCATATAAATATTTTTGTAATCCCCAATTTGGGACAAGTCTTTTTTTCTCTCAAACACACATTTGGATCTTGAAGAAAGATTGAATCTTTAGTCTCTTTTCATCTTATTTCTTTGGTGTTTGTGAGATTAAACTTGCTTCTCAAAATGATTAACCTTCACTCATCCATGGGCGTTGGGTTTATCATGAAGATTAGTGAGTAGATCTACTTTGGATTCATGGGCTAGGGTGACTAGGGTGATTAACTGAAGATCAAGGATGTTTAATGTTAGATCTACTTCTTTCTTTGCTTGTTGAGGGTTTTCAATGCTATTTTAGTTTTGATCATACTAAAATAGATCTCTAGACATTTCCTGCCCACAAGGTGTATGATGAAATGTCTTAACCAACTATTCAATGCTTTTAGCTTGCTTTACCAAAGATCTTTGATGTTAAAGGAGCTAAGATTGCTAATAGACTTGTTCTCAATGATTGCTTTAGTCATTTCAGTCAAGGACTTTTGATGTATGAGTGATTATTGCAAATTAGCATTTATCTTGACCAAGAACTTGTTTATTGTTGTGTCTAGGCATAAAGAAAGTGTTTGATTGATAGGTTGTTACCTTTAGATTGGATCTTGATCACCTAAAGTTAAATCCCTAGTCCCATGGGTCCTCTTTACTCTTATTGTTTGAAAGTTTGTTCCTTTATTGTTTTGTAGTCTAATTCTTAGTTTTTATTACTCTCATAATCTGGTTGCACTTAGATTAAGCATTATCCTGTAATCTCTTTAGTTTCAAATCACTTAGGATTGGATTTGACACTCTTTATACTACTTTGGCCTAGTAGCCTTGAAAACTCCTTGTCAATAATCCTTTTTCTACCCTAGTTTTTACATTCAAACACTACCAAATACTTTGGTTTTATTTCCGGTTTAACAATTGTAAAATTATAAACATGTAAAACTTTCATCAGACTCTATTCATAAAGACAAACCATGTTTCAAAATCTAAACTATCATAAAAACAATTTTACACTAGTTAGTATGGGATTTTACGGAATAATCCTCACTTTATCCAAGATTGAAAACTAGGATTTTGTTCTAAATCATGCAAACAGCGGGTCCCATAATGAAAACTTTGTTTAGAAACAGCACGTGCCAAGGCATGATTTGAAATGGACAACTTACGAGAAGATAAAATAACTATTAGCTTCTAGCATCAATACAAACATTGCTTGATACACAAGAATAACAAAAGGTGCACATAACCTTTTTGGGAAAGTTACGGCACAATGGATCTAAAATTCTAAGGGAAAGAGTGGCTCTTTGGTGGCTCACGGCTCGCAGCGGTGGTGGTGGATCAGCGCCGGTGGTGTTGAGATGTGGCAACTCTCCACGTCCACGATAGGGAACACCACAGGTAGAAAAATATTGGGAGTTAGTGATAAATGTAAATCTTTAATTTCTTCAAGATACGATACTGAACTGAATAGGAAATATAGTCATGTATATATTTGTATCACTTTGATCAATACAAGGCAAGTCATGCGCTTAGGTCAGGTTCTGCAGTCGGTTTTGTAAGAGTACCATTGATGAAACCCGACTTCTGTTTTGCTTGAAGAGAGTTCCTCAACTCCGTAGACCAATCGGGATAGTTATCCTCCTTCAATATGACTGAGAAATGAGTGCTCCGGGATTGTCGATTGGAGGGATTCAGCGAATAGAGAGGATTTGGTGTAGTAACAACGACTTGTCCAGCAGGTCCGGACATGGTTTGTAGATGTAGAAGCGACAGCAGCAGTTAGCTGAAGCGGTGAATCTAGATCACGATGACGGTGGCTTGAGAAAGCAACAGTGGCGGACGGCGGTGAGCACACGATTTTTAGGTCAAAGGATTTGCTCTGATACCATGAAATTAAATGTAATTGCTTGCCTTATATTGATCACAGTGATACAAATACATGACTCTATTTTATATTTCTGTTCAGTATCGTATCTTGAAGATACCATTTACATCTATCACTAACTCCCAATAAAAAAACAAATAAATATAAGAAGAACAAGAGTGGAACATCGGAAAAGGAGGAAGGAGATTAATACTCAAGAGATGGAGCGGGTGTTCAGAGATTCACGGCATGGCCTTTAGGTTTAGAAGAAGAAGAGAATATATACGCTTTAAATATAGGGTTTTTAGATCACATATACATAGCAGAAAAAAATTAGGTTTATACACATAGTAACAGCCATGCTATAATATTCTGTGTATCTTTTATAATATTACGGCACATACCCCTAATCACCCTCAACCGTTTGATTTCTCCTTCATCTCTCTTGTTCTTCTTTCCTTTGTTTTGTTTTCCTTCTACCCCTGTCAATTTTATTTGATATGTAGCTTTGATGTTAAATATAATTCACTCAAATAATTATATTGATAAAAACATACATATTTTTTTACATATACCATAACTTGAAAAATTCTAATCGGATTCTTTAAACATTTCGACTGAAATTATACTATATCTGAATCATATTAGAATACTATAGTTCACCTAATTTATATGTAGAGTGGTAAACTATGTGTATTTGGGTTTTGAAATTCCATGTTCTATAAAATATATTATTTTCCTATGATGTTAAATGTATGTTCTAAGTTATTTGAGGTTCAGAAACATGTTTTTAATGACAATGTACATAATTTTCATACATATTTGAATAAACATTACATTTTAATATACTAGTCTATTTATCCAAATAGTATAGTTTCCTCCTATGCATTTTCACTTTTATGCTCTCTTCCAACTCTTTCTCCTTTCTCTCCCTCTCTCCTGATCGCTCTCTCCCTCTCTCTCTCTCTATACATCCTTCCCTTTCCTCCATACTTCTCTCCTCCACCATCCATTTTCCTCCCTCTTCCTACTCTTGCCATTCATCATCTTCCCTTCTCTCGCCCCCTCCACCTCCCCCTTATATTAATCTTTCTCCCTATTCGTCGATTTTCTCTTTCTCATTTCCCTCCTTTCACTATAAGCATACAATTATGTTTTATATTTGTTAAGATGTCATTATTACAAAAATGGGTGTTCTATACTATCTATTTAACATGTATAGTATAGTGTACATCGTTGTTTAGACATTAATCAATCTCACGCACAAGTGTTTGCAGGGAGAAAATTGTCAAGTTTATGGTAAAATTGTCCCATCAAATGCTTGTTACTGTTAAATGGCCATATTCTTCATTCTTTTGATTCTTATGAATATAGAGCTAATTGACCCTTAAATATATCATGAAACCAGCAAATTGAGATAATTAATTAAACCAAAAAGAAACCAAATCGGCTTTAAACAAGTTAAGTAAATAAAATCACAAACAAACCAGTTCATTACAGCAACAATCATTGATTTATAAACCTGGGGATACACAGGATGACATACAAACCTAATGAACTAAACCTCCAAAACAAAGCCAGCAGGAAACAAACTTTCCTCTGGAAACAAAATCCTGCCAAATTAAGAAAATTCTCTAGAGACAAAACAACTCATAAAAAGAGGCTACAGTGCAATCAGAAACAATTCTAGATCGACTTACAAGACACTCATGCACATAGAACCACCGAGAGAACGAGGAGAGAAGATGATCCAACCAAACGCCGTACTCTATTAGGGAAGAAGCCGCACCTGAATATATTGCTTCAAAGATCACTCCGTAAGCCACGAGGACGAAAGCAAACCAAACAATCCAGGAAGTTGAGCAACACTGATTTTAACACTCAAACTTCCACGGAAAAGGCAGAAAGGGCCAAATCCCCAATTCCTTGAAGACAAGCCGGAGACCCCATGAACTCCGGGAACTATATACCGTCGCAAGAAGTTACAAGGAAAAGAAGCTCCTACAACCCCCGGTAGAACCAACACACAAAGCAGATAAAAGTGCATGCAACCAAATCATCAAGAAGATGAGACCAATGAAAAGTCACGAGAACCTTGGTACTGAAACAGAACCAAAACCACAAATGACTAGCAAAAGAATCTAGAAAGGAATAGAGAAGTGCCAGAACAGAAGATCAAATGCAGATCTAAAGAAGATCCACCCATTAAAACATCGTGGGCAAATCTTAACCACCACCGAAAGATTTGAATTTTTAGATCTAGAATCTTCTCTATACTAAATCACAAGTCACTCGACCAATTATATTCTGCAACATAATTAAAGTTTATTTTTCAAAAAACAAATTAAAAGAAAAATAGTTGAGACAAAACAGTTTATTTTTTCTCTCCATAGAACGAAAAGAAAAAAAAATTATGTTAACTGCCTCAACCGTTACAGCCACGATATCCACTTCCTACATTACATCAACTTTAAATTCACACTAGAATCACTTTGACAACAAATTTGTTTGAAAATTATTTTAGACAGTTTGATTTCTTCCACAAAGTAACCAATGCTTTCATCTTTCGTATATTTTGATTTTCGTCTCTTAAAAACGTTGTTGAAGTGTACAAAATGATTTTAGAGAAGATGAAGCGAAAGTTATACATGGCTTTTGAAAATTCGTGGTTAGTGGTGTAGACGAGTTCATATAATTGTTGTTTAGCAAAAGAGTAAGTGATAAGTTTTAAGTCTCAGTATTTAATTATCTTCTGTTACTAAGTGCTGAATTCTTTTTAGTTCTTTTTTGCAGAGGAATCGTTGTTACCAGGTCTTCACGTGATAATTTTCTTCCTCAAACCAAAGCTGCTCGACTGAAATCAAAGACTTCAAACTTACAAGAAGATTCTCTGCTTAAATAAAAACGAGTTCTAGATGAAAATCGACAATGGTTAATTAGAAGAAAGGCGGAGAAAGGAGACTCCAAACTACTAGATATTATTCTAACGTATAGTCGATGTACTCAAAGATTATAAAATTCAAACTTTATTAGCTTAAGAAAATCTCTCAAAACTTAAGCTCTCACAATAATCTCTAATCTCACAAGTTCATTACATAGCTCACCATCTTCTTATATAGAGATATAAAACTCCTAAACCAACTTGTAAATCCTCTATTCCTAAACCTAACTCGATTAGGAATAACATAGCTTGATCTTCAAGCTATTCTTCAAGTTTATCTCCAACATTCCCCCTGATATCCTGCATATTTCCACTGTTTCACCTTATCATCCATGTGCATCTTGATCATTTAGACTAGGATTTAGCCATGCCTAGGTTGCATTTTGCATACATAAGTCCTTATTAGGTATTGGAGTGCCACATGAAGTTCTTAGAGACATTTGAGTGCATTTATGGCTCAAAAGAAGTGATAGACGAGCAGCCCCAGAGTGACCTCCCGGAGTGACCCTGCCTGGTCACTCGCCTGTTAGCACCATCCTGGAGTGACCTACCCCAGTGACCCTTCCTGGTCACTCGCATGCCAACACCATCCTGGAGTGACCTGCCTGGTCACTCCGTGTTCCGTTTCAGCCCAAAACTCAACATTAATCAGGGGCATTTTAGTCATTTGTTATGCCCGTTTTACTCTTCTAAAACCTAAGTTTAAGTATTCTGTAAGCCATTGGAGGCTAATCTATCTTTTACATTTTGGTAAACATCAAAAACAAATTGAAAAAGTTCATCTTTTGGATTATTGATTCTTGTCTTCTCATTGTTCTTGTTGATTTCTAATCTATTTTCTGCATCTATCTACATGATTAATCTGAAATCCAATATGGGTTTAAGAGGAATCATGGAGATTAGTGAGTAATCACCATTTGAATTCATGGGTTAGGAAGATTAAGGGGTGATTAGGCTAGATCTAAGATGTTTAGGTGTAGATCATTCTTATTCCTTGCTAGTAGAGTGCTCATAATGCATCTTCTGAGTTGGCCACTCAAAAGTTGATCTTTAGGCATTTCCCACCCACAAGGTGTTCAATGAAATGCCTGAGACAACTCTCCTAAGCTTTTAACATACTTTACCAAAGACATTTGTTGTTAAAGGTGTTAAGATAGCCAATAGACTTGTTAGTAATGATTGCTTTCATGTTATTCAACCAAAGACATTTGATGTTTGAAATGTGTTAGCAAATGAACATTCATCTAGACATAGAGTTTGTTTAAGATTGTGTCTAGGCTTAAGGTTGATAGTTTGATTGATCATTTTCCATCTTTAGTTCGATACTTGATCACCCAAGGTCTAATTCCTATACCCATGAGTTCTCCTTTGTTATTGTTAAAGAAAGTCATTTCATTTACTGTTTAATTGTTCAGCTCTTGCATTCTATTATTAAGTAGAAACTTAAAACCATCTAAAATATCGGTTGCACTTAGATTAAGTAGGTACTTGTATTCTTGGTGCTTTAATTCCCTCAGAACTGGTTCGACATTCACTCATACTACAATATTTGCCTTAGGAGCCTTGAAAACTCCTAACATCAAATTGGCGCCGTTGCCAAATTCTGAGTAGATTTAAACATTGAGATTTAGTCACTTGCTTGAGACTAAGTCGTTTTTTCTTTTATCTTGTTACTGATTCTCCATCTTCATTTCCCTTGGCATTTCAGGTGTATGAACTTGAGGAGTAGAGGCACAACAAACCTTGTTCCAAGAGTTGAAGACATTAGAGCATTTGAAAGGGAAACTAGAAGAAGGAGACAAGCAGAAGAGCAACAAGCTCACTTGCAGAGGTTGGATACCGACATGGAAAACTTACCACAAGGTGGAAATGTGAACGGTCAAGGTGCTGACGACCCTCCACCACAAGGGCCACAACACCCACAACGACCAGCTCGAGCCATTGGAACCTATGACCGCCCTAACATTCATGGGCATAGGTTAGGAATCAGAGCACCAGCTGTAGAAGCCAACAACTTTGAGGTCAAACCAGGACTCCTCAACGTGATCGAGAACAACAAGTATCATGGCTTGGCTGTAGAGGACCCATTCGATCACTTGGACAAGTTTGACAGCTACTGTGGGTTGTCAAAAACCAATGGTGTCTCTGAGGATGCTTTCAAGCTCAAGCTATTCCCTTTCTCTTTGGGAGATAAGGCGCGTCAGTGGGAGAAGTCTTTACCCAGCGACTCTATCACCACCTGGGATGACTGCAAAAGAGCATTCTTGGAAAAGTTCTTCTCTACCTCAAGAACTGCAAAGCTGAAATGAAATTTCAAGTTTTCAACAGAAGAACTTGGAAGGATTCAGTGAAGCTTGGGAGAGATTCAAGAGCTATCAAGCTCAATGTCCATACCATGGTTTCTCCAAGGAAAGCTTGCTGAGCACATTCTACAGAGGGGCTCTTCCTAAGTACAGAGCCAGGTTGGATACTGCAAGTAATGGGTTCTTGGGGAGAACTGAGGAAGATGCAGAGGAGCTAGTTGACAACATGGTGAAAAGTGACGCAGTCTACAGTGGAGACCACGACAGAAGCGTTAGAACTGATGATAAACAGACAAGGAAAGAGCTAAAGGCTCTGCAGGAGAAGATAGACATACTCATTGCTGATAAAGCTACACAAGAGCAGTTGAACTTTGTTGGAAACAAAAACCAAGAGGCACCACCTGCAGTTAATGAGGTTGATGGGCTGGAAGGGCAAGAAGAGCTGTGTTTCATCAACAACAATGGTAGTTGGTACAGGAAAGAGCCTAATTTTCAGTACAACAACTACCCACAGAGATCTAATCCCAACAACCAACAAGGAGGCTACCAGCCCAAGAGCAACTACAACCAGCAGAGTGGTAACCAGCCTAGGAACAATCAGCAAAGCAACTATCAGCCTCAGCAGAACCCTCCTCCTGGCTTCCCTAGCAAAGGGAACCAATCTTCTCAACAACAGGCTAATCCTTCTAGTTCTACTCCTCGAAAGCAGCACTGACACTCTACTGAAACAAATCCTGGAATCACAGACTAGAAGTGAGAAGCATGTTGGATATGAGTTGAAGAACCTCCATAACAAGATTGATGGAAGCTACAATGATCTCAACAACAAGTTCGGGCTTTGAGAGCCAGTTTGCTGCCATGAACACTCAGCAAAATCGTCGAAAGGTTCTCTACCTGGAAAATCTGAGCAAAACCCAAAGGAGGCAATGAAAGCTGTTACCCTCAGGAGTGGAAAGCAGTTACCTCCTAGAACTCTCACCAAGGATGCTGAGAAACAAGGTGAGGGGGTTGCCATCAACATGGATGATGATGAGGTAGTGATTGTGGATGAGAAAACCAATGATGAGATCTTGGAGAAGATTGTGGAAGCCAAGGGTAAGGGAAAGGTTGGTGAAGATTCTGCTCCAGCAAATGAGAAACCTTTTGTTCCTCCTCCTTATGAACCCAAACTCCCATTCCCTGGAAGATTCAAGAGGCAGCTGCTAGAGAAGTACAAAACTCTGTTTGAGAAGCAGATGAGTGAAATTCAGGTCACAATGCCTATCATTGATGCTTTCATGCTGGTTCCTCAATACAGTAAGTTCCTGAAAGATGCTGTAGCTGCAAAGAAGAAAGAAATGGAGGGAATGATGATCCTTACTCATGAGTGCAGTGCCATCATTCAGAGGCTTGATGTTCCAAGAAAGCTAGAGGATCCAGGATGCTTCACACTACCTTGTGCTATCGGACCTATGGTATTTGAGAGGTGTCTCTGCGATTTGGGAGCTAGTGTCAGCTTGATGCCTTTATCTATGGCAAAGAAGCTTGGATTCACTCAGTACAAGAAGTGTAAACTTTCTCTAGTTCTGGCTGATCGTTCAGTGAAGTATCCTGTGCGTATCTTGGAGGACCTTCTGTGAAGGTTGGAAATTGTGAGATCCCTACAGACTTTGTGGTGCTTGAGATGGGGGAGGAAGCTCAAGATCCCTTAATCCTTGGAAGGCCCTTCTTAGCCACAGCAGGAGCTATTGTTAATGTGAAAGAAGGCAAGATTGACCTCCATTTGGGGCAAGGGCACATCCTCCACTTTGACATCAAGGAAGTAATGAAGAAACCAACAACTCAAGGGCAAATCTTCTACATTGAGGAGATGGATGCTCTTGCTGATGAGCTTCTTGAAGAGTTATCACTAGAGGATTCTCTACAGCATGCTTTGACCATAGAGAAAGAGGTTGTAGTGATTGAGAATGTGGAGAGTACTGCTTATGGGATGATGCTGGATTCACACAAGGGGTTTGCTAGTGAGGAACAATATGAGGAACTGCCACAAGTGGTTCAAAAAGAAGCTTCAGTTGCTCAACAAGAGAGTCCAGCAAGATGACTGAGCGAGCTTAAGGCACCTAAGGTGGAGCTTAAACCCCTTCCCCATGGTGTAAGGTATGCATTCCTTGGTCCTAATGAGACTTATCCTGTCATTGTGAGTAGTGAACTTACTGAAACTGAACTGTCTGAACTTTTAAAAGCACTTAAAAGATTTAGAAAAGCAATAGGTTACTCACTAGATGATATCAAAGGGATATCACCCTCTTTGTGCATGCATAGGATACATCTTGAGGATGAATCAATGACTTCTATTGAGCATCAAAGAAGGTTAAATCCTAACCTGAAGGATGTTGTAAAGAAGGAGATTCTTAAACTTTTAGATGCTGGTGTGATTTACCCTATCTCAGACTCTAAATGGGTATCTCCTGTGCATGTTGTCCCAAAGAAAGGTGGTATCACTGTAATTAAAATGACAAGGATGAATTGATACCAACCAGAACCATCACAGGTCATAGAATGTGCATTGATTACCGAAAACTGAATTCTGCATCTAGGAAAGATCATTTCCCATTGCCATTTATTGATCAGATGCTTGAAAGACTTGCTAATCACCCATTCTATTGCTTTCTTGATGGGTATTCAGGGTTCTTCCAGATACCCATACATCCCAATGATCAAGAGAAAACGACATTCACATGTCCTTATGGTACCTTTGCCTATCAAAGGATGCCATTTGGGCTATGTAATGCTCCAGCCACCTTCAAAGGTGCATGATGTCAATCTTCTCTGATCTAATTGAGGATGTTGTGGAGGTGTTCATGGATGACTTCTCTGTCTACGGATCTTCGTTTTCTGCTTTTTGTCAAATCTATGCAGGGTCCTACAGAGATGTGAAGACACCAACCTCGTGCTGAACTGGGAGAAGTGCCACTTCATGGTGAAAGAAGGGATTGTGCTGGGACACAAGATCTCAGAGAAAGGAATTGAGGTAGACAAGGCAAAGATTGATGTGATGATCAGTTTGGCTCCTCCAAAGACAGTGAAAGACATCAGGAGTTTCTTGGGGCATGCTGGCTTCTATAGAAGGTTCATCAAGGATTTCTCCAAGATTGCCAGGCCACTCACCAGACTGCTTTGCAAGGAAGAGATCTTTCTCTTTGGTCAGGAATGTCTATAAGCTTTCAAGAAGCTGAAGAGTGAGCTTGTGAGTGCTCCCATTGTCCAACCACCTGATTGGATCTCCCCTTTGAGATCATGTGTGATGCTAGTGACTATGCTGTGGGAGCTGTTTTGGGGCAGAAAAAGGATGGAAAGTCTCATGTGATCTACTATGCAAGCCAAACCTTGAATGATGCTCAGATGAAATATGCCACAACTGAGAAGGAAATACTAGCCATTGTCTTTGCATTTGAGAAATTCAGAAGCTACTTAGTGGTCAAAGGTTATTGTCTACACAGATCATGCTGCTTTGAGACACCTTTTGGCAAAGAAAGATGCAAAATCCAGGCTTTTGAGGTGGATCCTTTTGCTTCAAGAGTTTGATTTAGAGATCAGGGACAAACCAGGAGTTGAGAATGGTGTAGCTGATCACTTGTCCAGTCTGAAAATAGAGTGTGGCATCCCCATTGATGAGGGACTTCCAGAAGAGCAGATCATGGCCATTGGAGCAGTGATTGCAGCCTGTGAAACCGGCAGAAAGCTTGAAGAGGTTAAGGCTACTGAAGAGAAAGAACCTTGGTATGCTAATTTGGTGAATTACTTAGCCACAGGAAAAGAACCTTTGAATCTTGTGGGCTATGCCAAGAAGAAGTTCTACAGGGATGTGAAGAGGTACTACTGGGATGAGCCTTACCTCTACATTCTCTGCAAGGATCAGCTTTATAGGAGAGTGGTTGCTAATGAAGAAGTTGATGGGATTCTTACACACTGTCATGGATCATCCTATGGAGGCCACTTTGCTACCTTCAAGACAGTTGCAAAAGTGTTACAAGCTGGATTCTGGTGGCCACACATGTTCAAGGATACACAAGACTTTGTTTCAAGGTGTGATTCATGCCAAAGAAGAGGAAACATCACCAAAAGAAATGAGATGCCTCAAAATCCAATCCTTGAAGTTGAGGTGTTTGATGTGTGGGGTATTGACTTCATGGGGCCATTTCCATCATCTTATGGAAACAAATACATCCTTGTGGCTGTTGACTATGTCTCAAAATGGGTGGAAGCCATTGCAAGTCCCACCAATGATGCTGGAGTTGTAACTAAGATGTTCAAGAGTGTCATCTTTCCAAGGTTTGGAGTTCCAAGAGTTGTGATCAGTGATGGAGGCTCTCATTTCATCAACAAGCTGTTTGAAGGACTTCTCAAAAAGAAAGGTGTGAAGCATAAGGTGGCAACTCCTTACCATCCTCAAACAAGTGGTCAAGTTGAGATCTCCAACAGAGAGATAAAGTCCATTTTGGAAAAGATTGTGGGGGTTACAAGGAAGGATTGGTCTACTAAGCTTGATGATGCACTTTGGGCTTATAGGACAGCTTACAAAACCCCTTTGGGAACCACACCTTTCAATCTTGTGTATGGGAAAGCTTGCCATTTGCCAGTAGAACTTGAGTACAAAGCATTATGGGCAGTAAAGCTGCTGAACTTTGACATCAAGAGTGCCAAAGAGAAAAGACTTCTTCAACTACATGAGCTTGATGAAATAAGAATGGATGCTTTTGAGAACTCAAGGATCTACAAGGAGAAGACTAAGGCTTTCCATGACAAGAACATTCTGAAAAGAGAGTTCAAAGAGGGAGATCAAGTCCTTCTCTACAACTCAAGGTTGAAGTTATTTCCAGGGAAGCTCAAGTCGAGATGGTCAGGTCCATTCAAGGTCAAGGAGGTTAGACCCTATGGAGCAATAGTTTTGTAGAGTGCTGACAGACGAGACTTCACCGTCAATGGGCAAAGGGTTAAGCTCTACTTGGCTACTGCACCAAAGGAAGCTGGAACTTCAACTCCACTTTCTGATCCTACCGCAGCCTAGTCCTACAAGAGGCAAAGTCAAGCTAGAGACTTTAAACAAGCTCACTTGGGAGGAAATCCCATGTCTATCCCTGTTTATATTATATTAGTATTTTTATTCTCACCTTGTTTTGTGAAAAAAAAAAAATTTTGCAGGTGCCAGCGACCTCGTCCAGCGACCCTGCCTGGTCGCTCGCGTCTTGGAGCATCGCGGAGCGACTTCGTCCAGCGACCCAGCCTGGTTGCTCGCGTCTTGGGGCATCTTGGAGCGACCTCGTCCAGCGACCCTGCCTGGTCGCTCGCGTCTTGGGGCATCATGGGGCGACCTCGTCCAGCGACCCGTCTTCGTCGCTCGCCGAACCGCCTCCCCACGCAGCGACCTCCCCAGCTACTCCGCCTGGTCGCTCCCAACCCGGTTCAGGTAAGTTTTCTAACTTAAAACCCGGTTCAAATCAATTGAACCTATCCTAACCAACCTAAACCGGACCATGCCCACCCCTACACCACCCCCGCCATCTCTCTCTACTCTCTTCTTCATCAAAAACACACAAACTCTCACCACTTCAAAACCCCATATCTCACTCAATCCTTCACCAAATCACCTCATTCTTCTTCTCAATTCCAAGCTTTCGCCCCTGTAGTCTACTTCCCCATACCAAATCGCCATTTCCTTCCATCCAAAGCAAGGTATTGTGTTTTTGAATTCAATTTCGTAGGTCCATGAACCCTAGAATTTCAAAATCGAAATTTGGACCTTTTCTTGCTTGATTATGGTGAAATATACTAGGGAAAGCTTATCTATCAAGTTGGGTTGATGATTTCATGGTGAAATTGAGTTTAATTCGAACTTTTGCAAATTAGGGTTCATGGATTTGGGGATTTTCGGATTTGGATTTAATTGAGTGTGTTTGAGGTTGGGTTTGCTTGATAAAGTGTTTAGAAGCCTTAATGAAGAACATTCTCATTCTAGAATCACTTTGCTCTTTGAACTTTACTCAGCTGGTAATTTTCAGATATATTGAAGTTCTAAGAAGTGTAATTCTTTGCTTCATTCCACTTACTCCTTCTCCAAGTCTGTCCTCTTTTCAGGTACCAATGACTAGGACAAACAAGGCAAAGACAGAAGCTAAGAAGCAAACGGCTGCAAGAAAAGAAACTGCACTAAGAGGGAAAGCCTTAGCCTCTGAAGCAACTGGAACTGGATCAGAATTGACGTCACGACAGCAAGTCTTGGCTGCAAAGAAGTCAAAGGTGGCAGAGAAGAGAGCGGGGAAAAATGTGGCAGTCTCCGACAATGAAGAGAGTGATGCTGAAAGTGCAGACGAGCCTGCTCCACTCAAGAAGGCCAGAATGTCAAAGGGAAAAGAAGCGGTGGTAGAAAGGGACAGAGATAAGACACCATCCATTCCACAGCTCTATGACCACTTGAAGAATGGAGTAGCTTGGACTCCAACAAGGTTTGCTGATACCAAATTGTTGAGTGAGCTGGGTCTTGATACTGATATAGAAGCAATGCTGAAACATTTGAAGATGCCAAAGCTTGGTACCATGGCTTATCCCTTCTACAAAGAGGTCTCATGTCAGTTCTTATCTTCCCTTGTGGTCACTTACCATGACACTCAGCACGCTAGGGAAGGATGGGGCAAGATCACCTTCAAAATCAATGGGAAAGCTTACAACATGAGCTTCAAGGAAATAGGGCGAGTCATGGGTTTTCAGGACTTGGAGAATTACCTTCCTCCCAAAGTTGACGAACTTCCAGCGAAACTTTGGAACTTGATCAGCGGATATAAACGCTCCGACGGGACTGACAAGAACTCTCACATCCGGGCACCCGTCTGTGCGTTATCTTCATAGGATGCTTGTCCATGCATTCTACCCGCGGAAACAAGCCGGCACTGTCACTGAAGAAGACCTGACTCTCCTCTTCCCTGCCATTCAGCCTTATGCAACGCACGCGCAGCTTCCTTTCTCCACCGAACTCTATGCTGAGTTTGGACTGGTCAGTTTCTTCGTGGGTCGTCTTGAGCACTACAGAGATTGGGCTTGGTACACTAATGTAACGACACCGAAGATCGGGATTGGAGGATTGATCACACCATTGCTTGAGGCTATGGGAATCTCTTTGGGAACGGACGGGAAAGGACCGTACTTCATGGATGCTCCTTACTTGAGGATAGCCACTTACTTTAGTGGGCTGTACAAGGGGAACTATGTCTACTACTACAAGCTGAAGGGCAAACCAGTTGAAATACTCCTTCCGAACAAGAGTCTGACTAGCTTAGACAAACCTGACAACATCAGCTTCAAATGTCCTCCACAAGCTTTCCTAGGCGAGCATGGGTCCCTTACTCCCATAGGTATTTCCACAGAAGAAAAAAGAAGTGCTCTGAATGAACCTGATGCTGAAGAGTTCACTGAGCCCATCTATGGACAGCCTCGATACACCTTCAAGCCATACGACGGAACCCTACCTCCTGGTGCCCTTCGCGATGCCCACGATCACATCAGCAGGCTACAGAGATGGAACAAGGCACAGGATAGGACGATTGAGAAGCTCAAGGACAAGTGCAAGACACTTAGTAAAACAGTGAAGCAGCAAGCAAGGGCATCAGCCAAGATCTTGAGGAAAACGGCTGATGTTTTGACCAGGGGAGGTATAGCTGGTTGTAGCAGAGCAGACTTCGAGTTTCCAGACGACCCAGTACCCCAACCTCCACCTAACCCCTCGGCCCTTGGCTTCCCCTGACTGCTAGACAGCTCCAAGCAGAACAGGAACCCACCCATCCAACCATCCACCTCGGAAACAAATCACCCTCCCTCGCCTCTAGTGATGAAGAAACTGGAATTGAAGAAGTTGAGAGCCAGCCACAGTATGCAGACTACTACTCAGCACCAGGTGGCTACTACACCTCCTTCCCACCCCATGACGACGGGCGGACCGTCTGCCTTCACGCGATCCCCATAGAAGGTAATCCATCACTTACCATTGTATATACCACTTTTTCTTTACATTTTAGATTGCTTTTGGGTATCTCTCTCAACTTAACAACACAGAGACTGTGTGACTTAAGTTTGGGGGAGGTACCAAGTATTTGATCATGTTTGCTTTGATGTTTTTGCATTGAGTCTTGCATTTAAAAAAAAAATAATATATATATATATATATATATGAAAATTCAAAAAAAAATACAAAAGAATCATTTAGTTTCATCATTTGCATTGTTAGGAGAGTCTAGAGCATGTAGGCTGCATTCACTTGCATTGGGAGCAATGATTTAAAATGCCTTGTAAAGAACACCACTTTGTGCCTGAGTAGTTTATGCACCTCTCTAAAAAGCTTGTATGTTTCGAGCCTTGAAAGCTCTTCCTGAAACTCATTGATTGCTGAAACTCAGTCTTTGAAGCCAACTTCAACCTTAATTGAACTGAATTGAACTTAATGCATCTTGCTCATGGTCTCTTGTGTACTGAATTATGGCTATACACACTTGAGTTGTCACATCTTTTATGCCAATCTCTTTGACAACCTCTAGTGGTAGACCACTCCCAAAACCCGTTCCTCCTTTTAAGCTTTCATTGATTGATGAGTGAGGCCTTTTTCGAAAGTCTTACATGCACATAATGTTGAGAGTATCGGGAACGACAATGCTTGGTCTTCATTCTTGCTAGATTAGACACACTATTGTCTAGCATTAGGATGGTGGTGAGTGTTGTAAATTTTGATTTGGGAATTTGGAAAAAGTTGAAGGAAATGAATGAACTCTTTGTACCTAATTGACTAACCTTTATGGGATAAGTAGCCTGCCTCTAGCTCAAGTTTGTGAAAAGTTTTGGCCCCCATAATTATAAAAAAAAAAAAAAAAAAGAGAATAAAGAAAGGGGCTAGCAAGTTAGTGAGCTAAGAGGCTATAAAATTTGGTAAATCCCTTGATGAATAAAGAGTTTTGTGTTGAGAAATTTCTTGAGTACTTTGGGTGAGAGATGTGAGTTGGGTTTGGTATTTAGAAATGAATGTGTTACATTTATATTTGGGAAAAAGGGTAGAACAATGGAGACCGAGCATTGTATGCATGAGTTGATCCCTTTCTTAGATATATTATGTGCAATGTCAAGGCTACTTGTCTTGAGAGCACCACCTTGAAAATCACCTGTCTTGAAACTCTTGACTCACTTGAATAGAAAGCCTTCCCTTACCCAAATGATTTGGACCAATTGACCATTTGCAAGAACTCACTTGTTGTTGTGCTTAATGAACATGAGAGTTGGCTGATTTGATTGTGTGAATGCATGATGGTGAGTGTAGGGGCAAAAAGAGCTGAGATAGGCCTTGAGAAGCTAGAGTGTAATAAGAGAGGGTATGATCTTGTTGGTTTAAATGTTGGATTAATTGCTAAGTGTGTTTCTTTTGGCTATGAGCTCCCACCTTCAAACATCTTTCCCTATGGGTTCTAGAAAGTTCACTTGTGGACAAGTAAAAGAACAAGTTTGGGGGAGTTGATATCCTGCATATTTCCACTGTTTCACCTTATCATCCATGTGCATCTTGATCATTTAGACTAGGATTTAGCCATGCCTAGGTTGCATTTTGCATACATAAGTCCTTATCAGGTATTGGAGTGCCACATGAAGTTCTTAGAGACATTTGAGTGCATTTGTGGCTCAAAAGAAGTGATAGACGAGCAGCCCCAGAGTGACCTCCCGGAGTGACCCTGCCTGGTCACTCGCCTGTTAGCACCATCCTGGAGTGACCTACCCCAGTGACCCTTCCTGGTCACTCGCATGCCAACACCATCCTGGAGTGACCTACCCCAGTGACCCTCCTGGTCACTCGCCCGCTGATGTCGTCCTGGAGTGACCTCCTGGAGTGACCCTGCCTGGTCACTCCGTGTTCCGTTTCAGCCCAAAACTCAACATCAATCAGGGGCATTTTAGTCATTTGTTATGCACGTTTTACTCTTCTAAAACCTAAGTTTAAGTATTCTGTAAGCCATTGGTGGCTAATCTATCTTTACATTTTGGTAAACATCAAAACAAATTGAAAAAAGTTCATCTTTTGGATTATTGATTCTTGTCTTCTCATTGTTCTTGTTGATTTCTAATCTATTTTCTGCATCTATCTACATGATTAATCTGAAATCCAATATGGGTTCAAGAGGAATCATGGAGATTAGTGAGTAATCACCATTTGAATTCATGGGTTAGGAAGATTAAGGGGTGATTAGGCTAGATCTAAGATGTTTAGGTGTAGATCATTCTTATTCCTTGCTAGTAGAGTGCTCATAATGCATCTTCTGAGTTGGCCACTCAAAAGTTGATCTTTAGGCATTTCCCACCCACAAGGTGTTCAATGAAATGCCTGAGACAATTCTCCTAAGCTTTTAACATACTTTACCAAAGACATTTGTTGTTAAAGGTGTTAAGATAGCCAATAGACTTGTTAGTAATGATTGCTTTCATGTTATTCAACCAAAGACATTTGATGTTTGAAATGTGTTAGCAAATGAACATTCATCTAGACATAGAGTTTGTTTTAGATTGTGTCTAGGCTTAAGGTTGATAGTTTATTGATCATTTGCCATCTTTAGTTCGAAACTTGATCACCCAAGGTCTAATTCCTATACCCATGAGTTCTCCTTTGTTATTGTTAAAGAAAGTCATTTCATTTACTGTTTAATTGTTCAGCTCTTGCATTCTATTATTAAGTAGAAACTTAAAACCATCTAAAATATCGGTTGCACTTAGATTAAGTAGGTACTTGTATTCTTGGTGTTTTAATTCCCTCAGAACTGGTTCGACATTCACTCATACTACAATATTTGCCTTAGGAGCCTTGAAAACTCCTAACATCACCCCCCTTAAACTTGAAGTCATTATCTTTCAAATCTTGAACTCCAACAAGCTCTCTCATCTCTTTAAATTTTATCCTTCCTAAAGTTTTAGTAAGAATATCGGCCTTTTGAAGATTTCCTGCAACATGTTCTACTTCCACTTGATCATTGTCGATGCACTCTCTTATGAAATGATACCGTTTATGAATATGCTTGCTACGTCCATGAAACACCGGGTTCTTCGTAAGGGCGATTGCTGACTTGTTATCTATCCCTACCATTACTTTCTTGCACGACTCATCCATCACTTCACCAAGTAGTTCTTGCAACCAGATTGCTTGCTTAGCGGCTTCAGTGGCTGCCATGAACTCAGCTTCACAAGAGGAGAGTGCAACCGTCTTTTGTTTTAGAGAGCACCAAGTAATAAGACACTCGTTTAGGTAGAACATATGTCCTGTAGTACTTCTTCCATCATCAGCATCCACATTGTGACTACTATCACTATATCCTATCACTGTTCACTCTGTCTCATTCGATCGTTTGAAGTTGAGCCCGTACGCGAAAGTACCCATGACGTATCTGAGAATCTGCTTCAATACTGCATAGTGAGATTGCTTGGGTTCATGCAGAGACCTGCTTAACACTCCAACAGAGGAAAAATCCGGACGAGTGTGTGTTAAGTAGTGCAAGCACCCTACAATCCTGCGGTATTCCTTCTCATTGATGTTTGGTTCTTCTTGTGCCTTTGATAACTCTAGTCCTGCATCCATTGGATATTGTGTTGCATTACACTTGATCATATTTGTTTCTTCTAATATCTTCTTTGCGTAACCCTCGTGTTTAAGTAAGAACCCCCATTATATTGCACTACTTCAATGTCAAGATAATACGTTAATAGCCCAAGGTCACTCATCTCGAACTTTGTTGACATGCTTCTTTTGAACTCTTTGACCAATTCAACCTTAGAGCCTGTAATCAATAGGTCGTCAACGTATACCACCACAAGTAGCAAGTGCCTGTCTTTCTTTTGTCGATAAATATATGGTTCTTTCGTGCATCTTACAAACTTGAGGTCTCCAAGAGTGTTGTTGAGTTTTTCATTCCACGCCCTTGGATCTTGCTTCAAGCCGTATAATGCTTTCTTTAGTTTATACACTTTTGCTTCACTTCCTTGGACTATATATCCCTCTGGTTGACTCACGTACACGTTTTTTTAGGTCACCATTCAAGAATGCAGTCTTAACGTCAAGATGGTGAACTTCACATCCTCTTGAGGCTGCTAAAGCAATCATGAGACGCATGGTTTCCAAGCGTGCTACGGGAGAGAAGACCTCTTCGTAATCTATACCGATGACGTTGAATATATCCTTTTGCCACCAACCTTGATTTATGCTTGTTTATAGTTCCATCAGAATTGCGTTTAATTTTGAAAATCCACTTCAATCCAATGGCCTTGGCTCCTGGAGGTAGATCTACTAGATCCCACGTCTTTTTCTTTATAATAGAAGCTAGCTCATCATCGCACGCATTTTTCCATATTTCTTCTTTGCAAGCTTCGTTGTAATCATATGGTTCTTCATTTAATAGAAGCAGTTATCTTTCTCCTTCGTAGTCGTCCAAGTAACTTGGTCTTTTGCTAACTCGGGTTGGTCTTCTTAACTCCGGCTCTGTTTTTTGACTATTGATTGGCAGTGATGCATGGTACTCATCTTCCTCTGCTTCGTTTATAGCTTCACCACTATGACTATTTTCTGTGTCTTCACCTTCTTGTACTCCATTATTCCCATACCCTCCAAACGATAGCTTGAACATACCCGCCTCATTCGTACTGTCGTTTGTTGAACTGCTCCAGTTCCACCTTTTGTTCTCATCAAACACGACATCTCTACTAACTATTATGTTTCGATACATTGGATCAAATAGTCACCAGGCATAACCTATACACCCAAATACATTAAAATGTTTGATGCTTGGCTTTCGACCATTGAGGGCTTCATATGGCGTCATCAACTCAAGTACCTTTGTTGCTACCCGGTTTATGAGGTAAGTGTAGTGTCTGACTTCTTCCCCCCATAAATAATTGATATGCTCAAATTAAACCTAGAGCAACTTACTCTCTCAAATAAGAGGTTCAGTTGTAGTACTTAAGGATCAAATACACAGAGACTATAGGATTACACAATAGATTTGTAGTTTTCGAATTAAAGCTAGACAGATATGATTTAAACAGTAAATAGCAGAGTGAACAAGGTGGTTGTTCAGTTTATTGATTTGAGGTTGTAAGCAATTTAGAAAATGGCTAGATTCAGGTAAATTCTCAGGTATGATAAGTATGCAAACTAATTCGGTTATTAGGGATTTAATAATATTAATTGTTCTCGAACTCAAACTTAAATAAAATCTATCAATTTTCGTTATATAGATTATCTTATGACTGGATCTCAGATCTCAACTTCTCGTTTATTGATCATGAGAAAGTGTCGATCGATGGTTCTATATGAACATCGATCGATGCACCTTTCGGAATGTCTATAGATAAAACAATCATTGCGTCGATCGATGTTGTTTCCAGCAAGCTTTACGAAAAGGTTTAATCTGTTATCTAACCACCTAGACCAACTCTCATATGTATATACACAGTAAGATTAACTTGTTTCAATTCAGACAATAGACTAAACTCTCACTTACACCAATAAAACCTAAGATCTAACTTTAGGGTTTTCAATCCTAAGCTTAACAGTAAGAACAACTAGATGAAGAATCAATTAAATAAACCTAACAACATATTCAATTAGGAAACCATAATTCAACATTTGAAAACCTAAACCTAACAAGAGAACTACTCAGACAGATTCATAAGAAACATTATGATGGTCTGAATAATACTGCAACATAATAAATAATAGAAGAACAGAATAAAGTAAAGAAACAAAGGGAGTTCAAGATATTCCCTATCTCAAGGTTCTCAGATCTCTCTCTCCAATCCTAAGCTTTCTCTCTCTAGAATAGTATGAAGCATAGCCGCCAACAATGGCTTAAAAAACATAAAATAGGGTTTACATTCGTCCAAGGGTATTCTGGTAATTTGTAGTGATTTCTAGGCCTAAGTAAGTCATAAAATATATCAGGCCCACGTTCTGGCATCAGTGTCGATCGATATTAAGGTTGCTGTATCGATCGACATACGTTCCTCTTCTCGACAGCTTCCTCTCGCGTGGCAGACGTACCACTCTTCAGTAAAACGGGCATAACTTTATATCTAACATTTGGATTGACCTGAAACCAGCAGCATTGGAAAGCTAACTCAAATATATATTTTATGTAAAAATATCAGCACAATCACCCCACGGGAGAGTCTCCATCCATAGCTAAATATCTGTCGTGTCTGTGCAGTTCTGTATTCAAAAGGCTTCAAAAGGCACCAAAATCACCACTTTCCTCCAAAACGTACCTGAACCTATAATTATACTAAACAGACTCCTATATGAATTAAATATATCTAAAAACACTTATATACCATGACTAAAAGTGGTTAAAATCCATGGTATATCAACTCCCCCAGACTTATCCTTTTTCTTGTCCTCAAGCAAAACAAACGGCAGTCTCTCTGAAAGAGGTTTGAAAACAGCAGGGACTCGCATGATTAAAAACTCAGTATCATCACCTCTACAATGTTGCAACCACATCAAATCAATATCAACCTTAGAGATACTGTATATGTAATATCCTACCTTAGCAACCAAATTCAATCCATTCATCCAGCAACTTAACTAATCTTGTCTGACTAACCCCTCTACTGACCTCATTTATTGCATAAAAATAAAGATATAGGCTTTACCTTGGGAGTATCGATCAAAGGGCACATGGACTCTTACTCAAATAAGTATCCGGACCAACTGGCAGTCTCCTCTTCAAGAGAAGTTCCTTTCCTCCCTCTCTCCTTACTTCTCTCTGTGGGAACCGAAATTCACACCGTCAATTTCCGATAAATAATACTGCGGAGGAAAGCCAAGTAAACCCGACTTTCCTTGAAGGTCCGGATTCTCTGCGTTGCCACACGAAATCGAGAAAGTTTAATAGATAAAAATAAGAATTGTAATATTTTCCGCGCGTTTTATTAAATGAAAGATACGAGTACAAAGATTCTCCGAAAGACAGAGAGATTTGCGATTAAAGAAAAAGATAGAGTCGCAGGCAGCCAAACGTCCAAAGCTTTGCTCCGCTAGTCTAACCACCTAAGCCCTAATTCTTATAAGCTAGCAGAATGCTCTAAGTCTAATTTTCGGATCCCCTTCTCCTCTGCTCTTGGTCTCCTTATATACCCACTCCTAGGTCGGTTTGCCTTAGGATGATGGACCTCGCCTTTGGGCCCAAGCTTATCTCTTCAGGAAGTATTCCATTTTCGTCGATCTTCATAATTATCCTCGAGTTTTCCCTATTTTCCGGTGACTTGATGTTTATCCGATGTTCGGGAAATCGGATAAACCGTCATAGCCTGATTGGGCCTGAATTCTTAAAATCGTAAGTAAGTCCGTGGACTTGTCTTAAGTCGTTGAACGTTTTATACGATTTCTCGAAAATACTATCTTTCTCGTAAAATAAACCGTATAGCCTAAACGATCGATGTTCAAGTTAATCGATCTTGTTTTATCTGATATCTTCTAGAAATCCAATCCTTCTAGTTTTGTCGTAAAACATCGAGGACAATTCCAACCGAATCGACTCGAAGATGTTTATTCAGAGCCGTGATCGTACCAAACTCACGAGGATTGATCCAAACAAGCCAAGATGGGATCAGACCGAGCATGATGGGACCGAGACCAGGGCGAGGGCCGCCGACCCGCCAGGGCTTGCCGCGGCGCCAGGCGGCTTGCGGGGCCTGCGCGCCGGCAGGCTGGCTTGGCCCAGGCGCTTCGCGGCGCCGCGGCCCAGGCGGCTTGCGTGGCGCTTACGCCCGCCAGGGTTCTCGGCGCCCGTGGGTTTTCCGTTGCCGATCTTTCCCCGTTGGCGTTCGTGGAAATCTTTGAGTTTGGAAGGATCGTTAGCCGTTTTTTGACCACAACAGTTAGCCCCAGCTCGTAAGATCGGAGACAATTTTGCGGGCGAATGGTTCGAATTTTCTGAAAATCGAAATTTTCGGCTAAGGATTCTTTTCCGCACATGTCATCACCCCCTTTTCTTATAAATAGCCAGCCTTCCCTTCTCATTCTTCACATCTTTTCAAATTCTCTCTTCTTCTCTCTCAAGAAAGAAAATGTCTTCATCCCAAGTTGAAAAGAATGATTCTGATGTTGAGATGGGCGAGGCCAGCCAAGCTCCGTCGATTCCGGCCAGCCAAGCTCCGGCGGTTCCGGCCGTTCAGGACGCTACTCCGTCCCTCATTGATGGGTTTGACTCTTTCAAGGCTAAGCTATCCCGGCGCAGTGCTGCGAAAGGCTCAAAGCGGGCGAGGACTGAGACGCCCGATGTTCCTTCCGTGGCTCCAACTCCTTTGCCTGTTCCTCCAATCTCTTTGCCTGCTCCTTCGGCCTCTTTGCCCGTTCTTCCGGTTCCCAGCCCCGAAGTCCCACCCGATGCCCTCCTGCCTACGGAAGGGGTTACTGTTCTTGAACAGATTCTTGATGTTCAGGTCCATCCATCGGGTTCTTCGACTGCTTCGATCGTGATCTCCGGAAGAGAGGATGCGATAGAATCTACACCTCTTCCCCCGGCGAAGAGGGAACTCGTCTTGGGACTGCCAGCGGCTGGTGCCGCGCCATTGCCCAAGGGAAGGGCAAGGGCTGGTGCGGCATCCGGAGCAAAAAGGAAGCGGGGTGCAAAGAGCGAGGAGGGCGAACTTTCAGAGCCGTTGGCGCGTCATCGTTCCAAGGTTCGATTTTAATCTATCTGCAATTCTTGCATCGCTTTTTTTTTTTACGATGATACTTACCTTCTTTGCGGACAGTTTGTGTCGCTGATTGACGGAATGCTTGGCGAGCGGGTCGGAAGTCATTCGCTATCGAAGGAACTGGAGTCGTCGCAGGAAGCGCTGAAGCTTAAGGCTGCATTGCAGACTGTCGAGGACACCCATGCCGCCCGGCTCGAGGTTCGATCAGCGATCTTGGCGTGACCTTGGGAAGACCGCGAGTTTGTTACTCAAGGTGAAGAAGGACAAGAAGAAAATCCTCGAAGTCCGCCGCCTTCAGCGAGAAGATCGGACTCATGAGGAGATGAACGCTGTAGATCCTCGGAGGTTGCCGATACCCGGCGACTTCTTTGGTCGTCTGGAGGATGGCCACCCTGTTTGAGTCCTTGATAGCCATCCCAAGAGGGACTTGGCTTTAGCGGGGATCGAGGGGAGTTTGAGCGAGCTCGAGTTACTTCGAGGTAACGAGGCCCCGTCTTTGGACTTGGAGGAAGCGGACTATCGCCCCGCAAAGGAGAGTGGCGCCACCGAGGGAGATTTCGATTCAATCCTTGCTGGCCTGCAGGCGAATGCACCCTGCGCCGACCTCGAAGACTCAGAAGATCAGAAACGGGAGAGGATTGCGAGGCTGGCGTGGACGAGGCAGGTAGTGGCGATGCGACCGAGGGAGGCGACGGCGAGGCTATCCCTATCGCGAGTGAGTTCGAGGATGAAGGTGACGCTCCTGGGAGCCTCTAGGTTTATCAATCCCTTATGGGATTTTATATGTGTTTCGGCCGTTAAGAGGCCATGATGTATTTACCGGGACTGGCCGTTGGTAGCTTCGAATCCCTGCCCCTTTTCGGGGTTTTGTTTGAACTTTTGCGGTCTCAATCTATGAAACGTTTTTTGATTTATTTATGAACTTCAGTTTTTTGAAGTACGAGAAAGAGGGTGTGAGTTTTCGTCTCATTCCTAGTTCCCTGATGATCACCGTACCTATTGTTTGCATAAAGCGAGATTTTCCGCGGTTTCCTGATTTACGCGAGAAGTTCGTGAAACAAATAGGGATAAGTGAAGAGACAAATTTTTGGATCTCGTATACCATACTATGTCTGTGAGATGTCAAGATCCAGCGTGGCTGGGTTTAGGACAAGACCTAGGTTTACTCTCGGACTGAGACTTTGCGATGACAAATCGGCTTTCGTTTTGCCTGTTTGCGATTTTAACCTGACTCGTACCGTTTAAAATCCGTGAATTGTTGTCGGCTTATGTGATTTGTCTGGGCGTGAGTCAAGCTACTTCCTTTAAGAAGAGCTAGACCAAAATATTGGATTTCTTGTATAGCGCGCTATGTTTATCCTTTTCGGATGTAAGAGAGCCTACCCCTTGAAGGGTGGCTATTTATCTGTTTAGGACGTTAGAGTTCGTTTGTTGTGATCAGCAACAACGAAATGATACCGTTTTGAGGTGCGTTTGTAAGTTCAAAGACAAAGATTCCGTCTGCAATGTTTTGCGGAAAAGAATGTCCTTCAAGCGTTAGCGACATCTCGCAGTGCTGAAGGTCGATTTTTCCTTATCCCGCATTTCGTGATTGAAATGCTTGCGGGCTTTGGGGATGTCTTTGCGAATGTTCGCAGCCAGAAAACTGTTGTTTCCGTTTTGGACGCGTGACCAAGGGGTCGCGTAAATTTGACCCAGGCAGAAACGTCTACATTCACTTTGATTCGTGAAGTGTTGGCCCTCTAGGATTTGTTTTTTGGATGTGATAATCGCTTAGTGGATACTAGATCCGTTGTTGTTGCCGTTCAGTAATTGGCGAAATGCGTTGTCTAGAAAGAGTTTCGAAAGTTTCAGAATTTTCGAAATTCGTGGGAGTATACGAGTATACGCACCCCACTCCCCCCCCCTTTTAATCGGGGGGGATAGCTGAGCCCGCCGGTTAGCGAGTTGCCTACGTACCCTTTTTCGGGGATCAAGCCATCTCGTAGTTCTTTGTATCACGTCATTGTTAGTGATAGTATTTTTTAAGATGCATCGCGTTCCAAGTTCTTGGGATTTTTACGTCTTGCATGTTCGCGATTTGGTACGAACCTGGTCGGACCACTTTTATGACTTTGTATGGTCCTTCCCAGTTCGCTCCCAGTTTTCCTGCGTTTCGTTCGGCAGTGTTTTGGAAGACTTTGCGTAAGACTAAATCGCCTTCTTTGAACCTGCGATGGCGTACGTTCGAGTTGTAGTACCTTGCGGCAGCGTGCTGGTAATTCTGGATTCAGATGAGTGCCTGGTCGCGGCGTTCATTGATGAGATCGAGATTGTCCAGCATCATAGCGTCGTTTAAATCCTCTCTTTCGCGGAGGAACCTTCTCCGTACTCCGGGGAATTCTACTATTGCGGAGGAAAGCCAAGTAAACCCGACTTTCCTTGAAGGTCCGGATTCTCTGCGTTGCCACACGAAATCGAGAAAGTTTAATAGATAAAAATAAGAATTGTAATATTTGCCCGAAGGCATTTTATTAGATGAAAGATACGGGTACAAAGATTCTCCGAAAGACAGAGAGATTTGCGATTAAAGAAAAAGATAGGGTCGCAGGCAGCCAAACGTCCTAAGCTTTGCTCCGCTAGTCTAACCACCTAAGCCCTAATTCTTCTAAGCTAGCAGAATGCTCTAAGTCTAATTTTTGGATCCCCTTCTCCTCTGCTCTTGCTCTCCTTATATACCCACTCCTAGGTCGGTTTGCCTTAGGATGATGGACCTCGCCTCTGGGCCCAAGCTTATCTCTTCAGGAAGTATTCCACTTTCGTCGATCTTCGTAATTATCCTCGAGTTTTCCCTTATTTTCTGGTGACTTGTTGTTTATCCGATGTTCGGGAAATCGGATAAACCGTCATAGCCTGATTGGGCTTGAATTCTTAAAATCGTAAGTAAGTCCGTGGACTTGTCTTAAGTCGTTGAACGTTTTATATGATTTCTCGAAAAGACTATCTTACTTGTAAAATAAACCATATAGCCTAAAGGATCGATGTTCAAGTTAATCGATCTTGTTTTATACGATATCTTCTACGAGAAATCCAATCCTTCTAGTTTTTGTCGTAAAACATCGAGGACGATTCCAACCGAATCGAATCGAAAGATGTTTATTCCGTAGCCGTGATCGTACAAAACTCACGAGGATTGATCCAAACAAGCCAAGATGGGATCAGACCGAGCATGATGGGACCGAGACGGGGCGAGGACCGTCGACCGGCGGCTTGCCGGCGTGAGGCCGGGGCGCCTCGCGGGGCGGCTGGCTTGCCCGGCGCCAGGCGGCTTCGGGGCGCCGCGCGCGAGCCGGCTTGCGGGACACACCGCGGCGGCGAGGGGCCTTGCGGCGCCCGGCTTGGGATGCTGCGCGGCGGCGCCAGACCGGCTTGCCAGCGCCAGACCGGCTTCTTGCGGCGCGGCCGGCGCCGCTTGCCGCGGCGCAGCCGCTTGCGACGCTTGCCGCCGGCGCCAGGCCGGCTTGCATGGCACTTGCCGCCGGCGCCAGGGGTTCTCGGCCGCCCGTGGGTTTTCCGTTGCCCGATCTTTTCCCCGTTGGCCGTTCGTCGGGAAATCTTTGAGTTTGGAAGGATCTTTAGCCGTAGATTTTGAGATAACCGTTTTTGACCCCAACACTCTCAGTCAATGTCTCCTTCCTTTGCAGGGTATCATTTATACTGTACATTGACCGAGGTAAAAGACAGGCTTTCATGAATCAAGAACAAACCCTAATACCTCTATCTCTCTCTGAGTCTGTCTCGTCTCTCTCTTTCGTCTCCCTCCTTCCTCAAAAATTGATGTCAATTTTAGATCTGTGTTCTTGATGGACGATGTTTGTACCAAACCCTAATTTTCGTTTTGTGTGTTGACCCCGAGTTTACAGAGAGCCTTGTCTCGTGTTCAAAACCTCCGATTAGCTCTCCAGCACCATGTACGGCGAGGTGGGTTTCTCTTCTAACTCTTGAATTGCTTCTTTTTTGCCTCTCCCTGATGATATTCTTGTTATAAAGTCTGAATCTTTCCGTGGTGGGTTGTTCCACAGATGAAGTGTCATCAGCTATAGTGTTTGAATTGGATTCGTACACTTTCAAGGCTGGCTACGTCGGCGAAGATGCTCACAAGGCCGTGTTTTCCCTTCCGCAAAGCTCAATCCTTTTTCACCAGAGCTTGGTGATCGTATAGATTTGCGTTTTAGTCCCTTGTTTCTTCAGACATATTAGTTACTAACTTAGGGTTCTTCTCATGTGTTCATAAGGTTGGTGGGGCAGTAGATGGAGCAGAGGCAATGGATTTGGATGTTGATTCTTCAAAGACAAATTCAAATTCTGAGGATTCAAAGTCTGAAAAAGAGAAGGGTAAACGTAAGCTCTATGTGGGATCTCAAGCCTTGAATTACTGCAGGGATCATATGGAGGTTATTATCTTTTTCTTCTTTTGATCTAATATTAAACGTGTGAAGTTGTTAGTTAACTGCAAGTTATATTTTCTGACTCACCAGATCTTATCACCTATAAAAGATGGTATTGTTTCTGATTGGGATTTGGAGACTGGCGGAAGAAGAAGCGAAGTGGTGCTGGAGATGGCTGAGGAAGAAGATGCAACGGAAAAAAGAAGCTGAGGTGATACCTGAATCTCTTTCGTATTTGGTGCCTTTCCGATTCCAATTGATGTGTTTGCTTTGTTGCAGATCCTTGAGAAGTGTTGCAGCTTCTGGTGTCATTCAAGTAGTTGCACCCAGTTGGCTTGAAGATTGTGATCGTGAGAAGAAAGAACTTCCTATTCATAAATATATACTGCTTACAGCTTGATTCTACCAAGAGGTCTGTTGTTAACTGATTTCATTAGTAGTTTTTAATTATCTTGGACACATTCCAAGAGGTCTGTCGTTACTGTTTTCTCCAATTATATAACTGATTTCATTCTTATATATTATTGTATTTTTAGTCTATCACTTTTTTGCTAATTATTATCTGTTCTTGCTATTTTTTTTGTCTCACCAGCGAACACACGAAAGATCTCTACTGGAGTGTGTTAGCTCACATATAAAACAAAGGAATGTAGGGTCCACGTATGGTGCTCGTTTAGATTCTTTAAGTGGGAAGTTTTTGCTCCAGAGTGTTCCAGGTTCGAGCAGTGTTTGATGTATTGTTGTTTGTTATATCAAAGTCTCGATAATGATTTTGTTTATACAGGCACTGAGCTGTTATAAAGGTACTGAGCTGTACTGTGAGATGTTGGTATGAGCACTTGCTCGAGACTCACAAGTTCCTCTGTTGATTCTTGACAGCAGTGTTCTTGCTCCTTACGTGAGGCGAAAGTAGATGGAACTGACAATGAAGGTATGATCTGTTTATGTGAGTCTCATAAATCTACCATTATAATATTTTTGACATTCCCTATGGACATTGTGAATCTCCGTTACCTTATCATATAAGTTTTCCAAAATTTACATTATTTATATTATACATTTGGCAGAGAATGTCTGGACAATTGCTTGGCTCTTCTGAGGTGCCAAAAGCTATAGCTGTTGATCATAATGATAAAGCCAAGCGGCCTCTTAAGAAAGGTAGCTAACTCTTGACTCTGCACACGTTCACCTTCCTCATTTGCATCAAACGATGTTTGTTTATCACCATGGTGTGAGGCATGGTTCCAATTTTAAGGTGCATCCCTACACTTTCTGTGCTCTCATTCGAGACTGAGCTGTCTTCATTATACATTTAGGTGGTTCTATGTTCTCGGTTGTTAACGTATCCGTCGTCTCTTACGTCGTTTCAAACACATGCTTTTTTTTTGTTTTGGCAGTGTTGGTACTAAATGAAGTTGACAAGCTCTCACGAGAATCACAACATTTTCATTAGTGTCATACCACTCATGTTGCCTATTTTTATACTGTTGCAGACACATAATAAGTTTGTGCTGCCTTACTTTCAGGTTTCTAACGAGGCCAGTTTGTTGCGGTTCAGTAACACACAACTCCAATTCAATTGTACGTATCTTTCTTCATTATTTTAATCCATTTAGTTGGTTGTTAAGCTGTTGTTTAACAAATCTATTTTGTTTCACAAAAAAAAAAAAGAAAAAAAACAAATCTATTTTTGTTACATTTCATTTAGTTGTTGTGTCATGTGTCTGGACTGATATCCTTGTTTTGCATTTGTGGTTGTTTGTATATATCACTTACGGTTCTGTTAAGTGAAGTTTGGATTGTTCTTTTAAGATGTATTATTGGGTTTAATTAGTCACTCACTTGTGCTGTTCTGAGACTTTCATTTTGATTCTTAATGTAGAGAAAGGAAGCAATGAAGTCAAAGAAGAGAGGAGAAAGAGAGAAGACAGAGACAGAGAGGAAGAAGAGGATGCGGCAAGGTGGAAGGAAGAGGAATCTAGTGATGGTGGCGGCACTAGAAGATAGAACATGAACGGTTTAGACATTTTAGTTATAGTTTGGGATATTTATGTAAATACATTTTAGTTTATTAATGAAATATAAGTGGAATATTATTTTTTATGTAAATCTGATTAGCAAAAAAAAAAAAACATGATTCTATAAACAGGTTTTAATAGCACACTATCGATAACATGTATAGCATTGATATATTAATATGATAAAAAAGATGATAACATTCAAAATAAAAGCTATCATAAAGTTTTATTAATCATAGCAAGTTAAAAACAATGGTATCATATGCTTTCTATTTAATAGCATTTAAGAAACTGCTATCATATATGGAGGACCCAAGATAGCTGGGACAGACATAGCGGTTTCAATAATGCTAACAAAAACTTATCATAGCTGTTTCTTTACGCCAAGAAAGACCATTTTTCTTGTAGTGCAAGTATGAATAACTGGCAGGATCATCCACTTTAGCATCTCTAGTATATCCTATAGTCAATAAATCCAAGAATGGTGCTAAAGAGTGGTTAGATAACAAGTATAAATCGAAAAAGTTCATCATCCCTTTCTTGGCCCAATAAAACTTTTTGAAAACATTTAAATAAGACTCACAAAGTAAAGTGAATATCAGTAAATCTCCCCTCAGACTTAAATTACACTGTCCCAGTGTAAATCCAGTCAGAGTTATGGTGAGACATAAATCATAAGTACTCAATTTAACAAGTAAGAATGATATACCTCGCCGATGTCCGTGTCAATCGATGTAATGAATTTACCATCGATCATTGTTGCTGATATACTGTCAATCGATATCGACCTGGTCTCATCGGTCGATGGCTGAGCAATCATCTACTCGGATCTAATAGTGGGTTGCCTCCCAATCAGCGTTTATTTTAGTCATTAGCTTGACTTCTGGAGATATGATTTAGTCCGGATGAGAATGTGAACTTGCTCCAAAACAAGTCTCAGTATCTCTCTTTCTCACTTTGTTGATGCAGTTGATAAAAGCTGTTGCTGAAACTTCCCCTTTATCTCTCAGCTCTGGATAGCACTCGAACCTTGGTAAATGGTTCAGGACCTCCTCTGCAGCGCACTCTATACTCAAGACTTCCTTCTCGACATTGCGAAGAGACTAGTGACAGAAAATCCGCATTTATATTAATATTCCTTTTCTTCTTCCTATTCTTGGTTCTTCCCCTAGACTTAGACTTTTCACTCTCGGGCTGTTCTGAAATTCGGAGGGTGTCGACCGATGCTGAAGGCTTCGTGCCAATAGATTCTGAAGGCTGTGTGTCGACCGATGTCGTAGGCTTCCTATCGATCGATGCTGATCCTGGATATGCAGGCTGGCAATCTGAATCCGCTGTAGGTATTGGATCTTCAAACATCTCTATGTAAGAAATAAACTCCTCACTTTTCTTCTTCTCCACAGGATCATATAAGACAATTTCATCTCTATTAGCCAGACACATCTTATTCTTCTTGAGATCACAAAATGCTCCCTCTGTAGCCATGAAGGCCCTTCTCTTTAGAAGAGAATTTGTCTTGCCTGATTTGATCTCCACGACATGAAAGTCCACAGGAATAGTGCATTCCCCTATCTATACCTTAACATTCCTGATCATGCCTGCTGAGTTTGCTTTGTAGTTATCCACAAAAGTGAAACTATCTTTTGAAGGTTCCATCTTTAATCCTAATACTTCAGTAGTGTCTATAGCCATAATGCTGACTGCAGATCCAGTATCGCAGAGGACATTTGGTAAATCATGGTTATGTATACAACATGGAATCAGGAATTTCCCAGGATCTTGTTCCTTCTCCAGAGTCCTCTTAGGTTTACGACATACCTTGTTGAATAGCAGCTCAATGTCCTTATCTGTCTCTCTGTTCTCATTGAAGAAATTACCAAGTCTGTACTTATGATATGCATCCTCGAAAGACATATCCTTAGGAACCCTCTTCACCCTTTGGTGAAATCCATCAAGTTCCACTTTGTTAACTTCTCTCCTGAGGTGTTTGGGAATATATTCCTAGATTTCACTCTCTTCTCAACTGAAATATCTTCTTTCGTTGCCTGCCTTTCCATGGCAGGTTTGTGTCCGTCCGTTTGGTGTCGATCGATACCTGGTATACGTCGTCGATCGACACTCTCAACGAAAGAGGTTTCAGCTAGGGTTGATTGCTCTTGCTCTGGTGCTTCTGCAGATTGCTGATTTATCTTCTCTGTTGTCTTCAAGAAAACTAATGTCTGAGATGGGTTTTCGAGTTGACTTTAAGCGGTGTGCATCAAGATCTGGTAAACGAACTTGATATGGTATGGGCGGGTGTCGATCACTGCCATCTGTTGTTGTCGATCGACGCTCCCATGTTGTTGTCGATCGATTCTTTCGTGTTTTTGCCGACCGACATCATTCAAATTAACTCGAGCTATGGTGGGAGGATGCGTGTGTCGAGCGGCGAAATCTGAGTGGCTCTGAATACAAACAGTTTTGCACGATCCCAAAAGTGGTGTCGATCAAGCTGCCAATGGACATGGAACTTTCGACTAGAAAAGCTTCTTCTTCCAGGTTCTGATGCTTGATTACTTCCCCAAAGTAATTATCAAAGATGAAATCGACCTGTTGTTCCTCAGTGTCGCGATGTACAGTACCGATAAACTTTGATAGACGTTTTCTGTGGGAAGGGAATCATTGATTGGAACGTCGTCTTCAATTCTGATCCGTGAAAGATTGTCAGCAACTCCATTTTCTACTCCTTTTTTATCTTTGATCTTTATGTCGAATTCTTGCAGGAGCAGGATCCATCGTAAAAGCCTTGGCTTTGCATCTTTCTTTTGCATCAAGTATTTTAGAGCAGCACGGTCAGTGTGTACAACTAATATAGAACCAACTAGGTCAGGTCGAAACTTTTCGAAAGCGTATACAACAGCTAGTAACTCCTTCTCTGTTGTAGCATAATTTCTCTGAGCATCGTCGAGAGTTCTACTAGCATATGAGATAACATGTAGCTTCTTGTCCTTTTTCTTCCCAAGTACTGCACCTACAGCATAGTCGCTTGCGTCGCACATTATTTCAAAGGGTAAACTCCAATCAGGAGCTTGCACGATAGGGGCGGTTACTAAAGCTGACTTGATCTCTTCAAAAGCTTGTAAACATTCAGGGGTGAAGTCGAATTTTACTTCTTTGCACATGAGAGCTTTTAGAGGTCTAGCTATTTTGCTAAAGTCCTTTATGAATCTCCTGTACAAACCAGCATGCCCAAGAAATCGGATCCATACACGGAGAAATCATCCATAAAGAGTTTCATGAAGTCCTCGATCATATCTCTGAAGATAGACATCATACATCTCTGGAAGGTAGCAGGAGCATTACAAAGCCCAAAGGACATCCTGCGGTATGCCAAAGTACCATATGGACAAGTAAATGTGGTCGTTTCTTGGTCGTCTGCATGGATAGGATTCTGGAAAAATCCTGAGTACCCATCTAGAAAGCAGTAGTACTTGTGGTTTGCAAGCCTTTCTAACATCTGATCTATGAAGGCTAGAGGGAAATGATCTTTTCTTGTAGCAGTGTTGAGCTTCCTGTAATATATGCACATCCTGTGCCCAGTAACTGTTTTCATAGGAATAAGTTCATCTTTGTCATTCTTTATCACTGTTACTCCTCCTTTCTTAGGCACAACAGGTACAGGACTTACCCAGTTGCTGTCTGAAATTGGATAGATAATTCCTTCTTCTAGAAGCTTCATTTTCTCTTTCTTCACCACGTCTTTCAGATTCGGATTCAGTCTCCTCTGATGCTCAATAGATGATTTCGACTCATCTTCCAAGTGTATCTTATGCATGCATAAATTGGGCGATATTCCAGGAATGTCGTCGAGAGAATACCCGAGAGCCTTGCGATACTTGTGTTCCGATGATGGTTGTTTAATTGGTATTCTTTCTTGAATCATGGCGCTTACTTCTTCTGAAACCATCATGAACCTGTGTTCCGATGATGGAAAACTTTTGGATACTATGTCTTTCACATATTTCTTAATGGAAGGTGAAACTTCCATGACATCGCTCAATGGAATTTCAACTCTGATTTTGTCGAGGGCTTTCTTGCAAATCGCTTTATCCATTTCTCATTTAGTCTGCGACTTGTTGGGAGAGAAGGGTTGCAAGGGTCTGTACACTCTCTCTATTACCGGTTCGACGGGTGTTGATTTCGGTGTAGGAGGTGCAGGACGTCGATCGATGTTGTCATCACCAAGTCGATCGATTTCATGTTTCTCACGTCGATCGATATCTTTATCACCTCGTCGATCGACGGTTGCCTCTTCCTCATCCTTGTCGCTAAGGTTAATCGGTTCAGAATCATCGAGAGTTATTGTTTTGGATCTACTTTTTCCGGTTCTCTCGACTTCAGCGAGTTCGTCATTAGTAGCGCTTTCTTTTGTAATCGAAAGAAGGCATTTCCCGCTCCTTAGTAGCACAGCACAAACTTGATGTTTGGGTTTGTGTCGGTCCTTGCAGGGAGACATCCATTTTCCTTTCGTACAAAACCATTGTCATGCAAAACTCGGCTATCCAATTTTTTTACATGATCACTCAAAGCCTTAAATTTCTTATTAGAATACGTTGAATCTAATTTAAATCAACATCCACAATCGTCTTCTACTGGCCTCTCAAAACTTCTTTCAACATAGATTCTGCTTGCTCTCATGAGTCTGTTCTGCCTCGTTTCTTCTTGTTTACCTCATGTTTTTCTGCGTATCAGCAAGTCTTCGTTCGCAAAAGACAATCTCATTGATGAGGTTTACATGCTCTTCTTCATCTCTGGCATGTGAAAAGGTCTCGGATATCCGATCTCCATTCGAATTCTCCAACTTCCTCCTCTCGAGATCAGTCTTCTTGGTACTAGTGCTAGTCACCACATTTTCAATTAGCCTCGTAGCTTCTTCAGGACTCCTAGTTTTGAAGTTCCCTTGACTTGCAGTATCCAAAGTTGCCTGGTATGTCCAATCGAGACCTTTGAAGAAAATATTAAGTAGCTGAATCTCGGAAAAACCGTGTGGCAGTCTCGCTGGTAGGCTCTGAATCTTACCCAAGAAGCCTTAAAAGCTTCAGTGGTACCTTGAGAGAAATTATAGATCTTATTCCTAAATTCTTAGGTTCGCGCATCATCGAAGAAGTTGTTGAGAAAGGCGCTTTTGATATCACTCCAGCAAGTCAGAGATCCTGGCTGCAACTGTTTCAGCCAGTAAGTCGCATCTCCAGCAAGAAAATGCGGGAAGAGTTTGCAGAATAGGTAGTCTTTAGAGACTCCGTGCATCTTGATGTTAGACCCAAGGTCCTCAAGTGCTTAAATGTGGTCTATGGGATTTTCATGAGGAAGACCATGAAACGGATGGTGACTCAGACCTGTTGGTGTAAAACAGATCAAGTCTGTTGTAATCTCCAACCTTCCGGTGACGCTCCAACCCAGCATTTATAACAACAGGCATTCCAACAGGAATTGCAGTCCTATGTTTATAATTAATTTGGTCTGATGCATTGCATACTCGACCCTTTGAATCTCTTAGAACTAATTTCCCTATATTGAAATTGGTAAGCATAGACTTACCTGCTTCTGGCCGGTCGATGTCGATCGATTTCTGTAGTCTCGCGTTGATCGATTCTTGTGTATACGCGTCGGTCGATTCCGGCAAGAAAGTGTCGATCGATTCGTACGTTTTGTTAGGGGATTTTTGTGTAGGATCTTCTATAGTACTTCGGAACGGCAGACAAGCTAGAATTGTTTGAGAGATTTGTTGAGAGTTATAGAAATTTAGATGTAAAGAGACGTTTTATTAGAAAATTGAGCAGGGACTACAATGTTAAGTGTATAAACCCTAGGTCTAGCCGCCTAGCTCTATTCTCCTAGTCTCGAAGTATCGATCTCCGGATTTAGGGTTTAGGTTCCCTTTATATAGTTTTTGTTGATTGCTGGCAGTCGGTTTGGAGTAGGTGGAAATCTTCCATATTCGGAAATAGGGAAGGTTCTTCCAATTGGAAGTTTTCCATTTTCCCCGGAGGAAGGAACCGATGCAGGGGTCGGACCCGGGTGCCATCTCTAGCAGGAACCTGGAGGCCAGGGTCCTGCCCGGGGTCTAGAGAAATCTAATACATGAGTATTTTTCCCCAACAGTTTGCCCTGTATTTCTCGATTTTCTAATCGGAATCGGGGAATAACCTGTGCACTCAAGTCAACCAGAGTTGCTCATTCTCAGTAGGCATCCCTTGGGCAGGACATCGCTCCAACAATTCTGCTTCACCGGGTTCTTCCTAGGTCGGAACCGTATCTTGAACCCGGGGGAGGTCTCGCCCCCTTAGAGTAGGCCGGAGTCTGGCGCTTTTTGTTCGGACTCTGGAGTCTGGATGAAGCCTAGAGCCTGAATGATGCCTTCGGGAGGCGAAACCGGAACGTGGAGCTTGCACTATTGACAGCAGGACCAAGGCTGGGATTTCGGAAGCTTCTGGTTGCTTCAGTGAGTCCACCGAACTATTTGCCAAATTTCCTTTTTTAGGTAGGATTTCTCCTTTTATCTGAGGGGGCCGAGTTTCCTTTTAGGCAGCCAGGTCACTCGTGGCAAGAATCAACTAAGATATTGTGGGAACCGAAATTCGCACTGTCAAGTTTTGTTGATTTGGAGGAAAGCCAAGTAAACCTAGCCTTCCCTGTAGGTCCCGGTTATCTGCTGGGCCACACACGACACAATCAATATAACGAAGAAATAGTAAATCATAATACAAAAATCGTAAGAACAAAAGATAGAGCAAAAGGTCTTATTTCCGAACAACATGAAAGAGATCGGCTATAAGATCTGTCAATAAGTTCGCTAGTCCAACCACCTATATCTAACCTAGTTGAGTCGCAGCTCGCTAGTAAAAACGGAAAAAGTGCCTAAGTTGCTCTAAGTGCTAAGTTGCTCTCAAAAGTTCTCTCCCTTTTGCTCCTCGCCCCAAGCTCTCCTTATATACTCCTCCTAGGACGGTCTATTCCTCCTTTGGGCCAAATCTATCGCGAATCGGGCTTCTTCCATTTTCGTCGGTCTTCATGTTTATCGGGAAACTTGACATTTATCTTCAGGAAACCTGACATTTATCTTCGGGAAACTTGAAATTTATCTTTTTATGTAAAGATAAACATGGGCCGTCATGTCCATTTTTTACTTGATCTCCTAGAAAGTCGTAAGTGGGCCGCTTGGTCGCGTTCGGGCCTTCTGGGGCCGTTGTTTCGACCGTGGACATTTTACGGTTTCGCGAGAAACTAGCCTGCCATGGTACTTGTTTTGCGAAGGAACCCCAACTCCTCGTATAGTCTAGATGACTGGCGTTTTTAGAATAGTCGTGATCATTTTATACGACGAATCGAAATCCGTTCGTCAACCGAACTTTTGGTGGTCTTCCGAAGCCTTCCCAATTTATTTCGACCAGAACGAAATGGGGTTCTTAGGTTTCACGCCTTCAAGTAGTTGAACGGTGAGTCGTCGAGCGAAGATACAAAATGCAGAGTTGGACTAGTTGTCGAGATGGTTTTGCGGGGAGAAGGTCGCACCTGTCGAGTAGTCCGTACGTGGGCGCCCGGGACTTGGACATGGATGCTGGCGCCAGCGCCCGTGACCAGCACGGGCGAGCGGCGCCGCCGGTGCCAGCAGGCGAGCCTCGCGCGCCGGGTCAGCGCGGCGAGCGGCGCCGCTCCTGGGCCAGCAGGCGAGCGGCCTTCGGGGCCAAGCAGGCGAGCGGCCGGTGCCGGGCCAGCAGGCGAGCGGGGACGCCGGGGCCAGCAGGCGAGCCTGCGCCATTGTCCGTGTACTGCCGCATGTGGTTCCCGATCCCTGGTACCATTGTCCGTGCGCTTCGTTTTTCAGACTTTCGATCAGCCAGCTCACCGTCCCGTCCTAAGAGAGTTGGCTTGGCGTGCTAGTCTCGAGTTACGAGTTAGGCATGGACCTTAGCCCTAGCGATTTCGAGGGACTTTGGTATACTAAGCCAACGTCGATCGAAGGTGCGTATTCCGTGATCCCAAGGAAGAACATGGCCATAATTTAGGGGACTACTTCGAACCCCAAATCGTTGTTCGGCTTCTTCTTTGTCCGAATAGACCAGGAGTCCGTTGAGGAAAGCTGCCTTCACTTATTCCCTCAGGAGTGGAACTTCGATCGCGGTAACACGACTAATTCTGTTTTTCGTTTTCGTACTTTGAACGTGCATGAAGATAAAACTTATGTTATCGTGCAGCGAACAAGATCGTTGCGCACACTCATGCTGATCTTTTCGTCAAACGAGACCTTCTTCGGGAAAGGCCATTCTTCTGGAGTACCTTTTCCGTTGAGCGGATTCGAAATGCGGTGGACCTCCATCGATCCCGAGTTATTCTTCAACCCTTCGATGTTCCGTGTGATGTCGAGCCGGTTGCTATCTTGCCTGTTCGGAGGCAGAGACATAGGTCTCAGAAAGGCAAAGAGGTCGAATGCGAGACGGTCTCGGGAGATCCTTCGCTGCTAGGAGGAGACCCCAGCTTTGTTCCGGGGGAAGGGGGTGGAACTAGCGAGTTTCTCCTGCCTAGCAACTTTTTCGATGGTCTCCCTCCAGCGTTTACTACTGACGAGTCGCTCGAGGATGAAGCGAAGAAGAGAGTATTTACCGAGGGTTCTCGTCTAATCAATGAGGTTTATCCTTTGAACTTTGATCATATATATTACTGTTGCTGCATATATATTTTTCTGATCCTAAGTTCATACAGGGAATGAGGGTGTTTGGAGCGGCGCTCGATGGAAGCTTTCGAGGATCGAGGATCTCTCGCTTCAAAGCCGAGGAAGCCGAACACGAACTCTTCCGTTTCCGGAAAGAGGTTGAGGAACAAAGCCGGAAGCAGGCCGAACTTCATTCTCGAGCCCTCTTGCGTGCGGAAAGGAGAGGAAGGAGAGCGATCATTGCCGAGATGGCGTGGAGGGCTGAATCATTCGCCACCGATTTCAAGAGCTTGAAGGAAGCTCAAGGGTTTGTGGGTGATTTCCGCGAGTGTCGGGGATCGGTCGCTAACCTTTACAAGTCGCAGAACCCGGGCTTCTCCTTCTCCTCCGAGATCGCTGAGATGGAAGGTCTCATGAGCGAATGTGCTCACGCTGAATCCTTGGTTCCTCCGATCGAGGGAAGGGTCCGGAAGCTTTGGGACCCCATCGAGGTTTCGGAGTACACGGTGGAGACCGGAGCAGGCGGAAATGCGGAAGGCGTAGATGAAGAAGTTGACCAGCCTGTGACTTCGTCCGGGATCTTCACGCCCGAATACCTTGACCTCGATTACTGAGGATCGTTGGGATTGTATCCCTTTATCTTGATGGTTGTATGCTTGGCCAGATGTGGCCGTTTTCTGTATATTCCGTGACCGGCGGAGGTCGCGTAACTTTGTATATTTCGGGACTAGCCGTTGGTGGCTTCGAATCCCTGCCGTTTCTGCGGCTTGAATATATATAATGTGTGGATTTTGCAGAAATTTTCCTTGTGATTTGATTTATACTTTCGTCAAGTGTAGAGGGTAGAACTCGAGTAGTCACTTCGTATTCTAACTCTTATTTTGTCGCTAGGTCTGTGTACTACTTTGTAGCGAGTGTTTTAGGTGTTAGCGATGAGAGACATGTTTTTGGATCTCGTATATGGTGTCGATACTATGTCTGTGAGATGTCAAGATCCAGCAAGACTCGGTTTAGGGCAAGACCTAGGCTTACTCTCAGCTTTAAGGCTATGCGATGACTGATCGGCTTTCGTTTTGCCTGTTAGTGATTTCTTCCTGATTCTTACTGATTAAAGTCCGCGACTTGGCGCCGGCTTATCCGGAGTGCTAAACCAAAATTTCGGGTTTTCTTGTATAGCGCGCTATGATATCCTTGTCGGATGTAAGAGGACCTTATTCTTGTGAAAAGGTCTGACTACGGTTTTGTATTAGTGAAACGTTTCTGTGTTCGTCCGTCGGGGCCAATCGACGGGCGTTAGTTTTTTTTTTTAAAGACGCAGTGGACTGTTTTGATGGATGATGCGATTTTGATACGTTTGGGAAATTGCGACGTCTCGCGTTTCCCCGAAGATATGATTTTCGTTTTTCCGAAGTTTTTATGCGTTTACTGTATTAAGCACGCATTGAAAGGTTGATAGAAAGAATTTTATTGAAAAAGTTTCGAAAATTTCGAATACATGTGCGGGTATTTCGCGTCTTTGTGGGAGTATAGGAGTATACGTACCCACTCCCCTTTTGGTGAGGGGGATTGCTGAACTCGCCGATTTTGACGAGCTGCCTACGTACCTCTTTCGAGGATCAAGCCATCTCGTAGTTCTGATTGTTGCTGCGGACGTTTTTACTCCCCGTGTGTCACCATTCCGATCGTACTAGCCGGATCGGTGGTCTGTGCGGGGGTCGAGTTGTCTGCTTTTAGGGCGATGGACTCGGAGACTTTGTCGCTGTCTTGAATCGTTGCCTGTTCGGATGATTCTGGATCATCTTTTTTCGAGTTTTCAGGAATGTTATGTGATTCCTTTGCTCGTTTCGGGTTAGCCGCAGGGGCGTTCCGATCTTTTCGCAGTTTGAACTCGGCTAAGTAGCAGAGACTCGACTGTTTCTGACTCCCCAAGATTACTGCGGTTCTGGTTGGAGTCGGAAATTTGATGCCGAGGTGATATGTGGACGGTACTGCCTTCATGGAGTTGATCCAAGGGGTTCCCATGATTACATTGTAGATGGCCGGGTTATCGACTACTGCAAACTCGACGATCTTTGTAACTTCCTTAGCCATGACCGGGAGCTTGATGCACCCGAGGGTCATGGAAGTGACGCCCGAAAACCCAGTCAAAGGTTTTGGCTCTGGGATGACTTCCCCAAGTGGGATGTTCATCCTATAGAGGGTGTCGCGGAAGATGGCGTTGACTGTACTTCCTGTACCGATAAGGACGTGGCCAACTTCGAGATGCTGGATCACCACGTCGATAACTAGAGGATTGTAATGAGGTTTGTCGATTCCGACAGTGTCTTGTTCCTCGAAAACGATCGCGTGGTCGGGAATATCGCTATCCGGAAGACAGTTGGAACTTGTCTCGGCCTTTCGCCCGTAGGCTTTGATCGACGAGACCGAGTCTTGGTAGAACCGCGACCCTCTGATTATCATATTTACCCTATGGCGACTGCTGTTGTTCCCTTGGTCGTCCTGTCTCCTTCCGCGCTTCTCACCCGATTGACTTTCAGGCGCGTGGTTCTCAGAGACGGTCTTGTTGGTTTTTGGGCGGTCGGATTCTAGGAGCAAATCTTTTATACTCTTAACCTTCGACAGTTCGCCGGTGAGGAGTTTTGCGGCAAGCCTGGCGCCGAGAACCTTGCAGTTCGCCGTGGAGTGACCTCTGGTGTCGTGGAACTCGCAGTAGGAATTATCCTTGTACTGGTTCCTGGTCCAGGTGTTTCCTGAGGTTTTGCCCTGCTCCGAGTTGATGGCGTAGTTATGTTCGCCTTGGACGTCTTCCCCTTCGTGATGGACGTACTTGTCGTTACGAGAAGGTTTCTTCTTTGAGGACATTTTCTGCGGTCCATGCTTTTGCGATTGGACTCTCATCTCTTCCTCCATGACGATGAAGTCCGTTGCCTTGTGGAGGGTATCCTTGATCGTCCGTGGTTTCTCCAGCAATATCCACTTTCGGAACTTTGACTTGTACCAGAGAGTTTTTCTCAGGGCATCGATCGCGACTTTGTCGCTGATACCCGTCCCGTCACTCTGGCCATCACTAGTTTGAACCTTCTCATGAAGTCGCGGAGTGATTCGTCTTCCTTATGAGCTACACTCCATAAGTCCATGTCAGAAGTCTCTCTATCCATAAACATGGAATACTGTTTGAGAAATGCCGAGGCTAGTTGGCGGAAACTTCCGATGGAGTTTCTTTTGAGCTGAGAGAACCATTCGAGCGCGGCGCCCCTGAGGTTCTCGACAAAGAGAAGGCAGTGGCCGGCGTCCCGTTCACGCTCCGGGAGTTTGCATCTTCCCATCGCGATCTGGAAGGACTGTAAGTGTGCCTTTGGATCAGTGGTACCGACGTAGACGGGAATTCTGGTCTTCCCAGGGTCCAAGACGCGTGTCCCTGTGATCCAAGCAGTGAACGGCGTTTTTCGTACTTCCTCGAGAAGTCTATCGATATCGGGAGCGGCACTAGTTGCCTGGTGAATTTGTGATTTCACCGCTTTTACCTCGGCTACTGTTTTTGCGAGAGACTCGCGGAGATCGTGGATCTCGCTATCGCTACCTGCATTCTTCCGAGCTTGTCGGCGCTGGTTACGATGGATCCGAGTTTGATCCTCCGCCAGTTCTTCCTGTTCCATCCAGTAGAGGTCTTCTTCCTCTTCTGTCATGGATTTTTCGAAGGACACCGTCTGTCGGGCAGACTGACTTCGGGTCCTTCTAGGATGAACGTCAGCGCTATCGTCCGAATGATCGGATCGATCGCTAATGTCCAAGTCGATTCGTTCGACGCCGTTTTCTTCGTTGTCCCCAGCGGGAGGTGGAAGATTCTCCGTGGTCGGTTGCGCACCCGGTTGGAGAGGTTCGTCAGGGTTTTGTCCTGAAGAAGTCTTGTCCGCGCGTGCAGCTCGATCGCCCGGAGTCTCGAAATCGAGTCTTCTGCCGCTGCGGGCTCTTGTGATCCCTCGCGGGGCCTTGCTCTTGGCCTTCGCCGTTAAGGTTTCCACCTGTTTTGCGAGAGAGGCCACGAGTTTTCCTTGTTCGTCCGCCTGTTTCTGAGCGGAGGCGAACATTTCTTTCATCTGGTCGAGTATCGTGGTGTCGGCGGTGACCGTTGATACGTTTCCAGCTGGAGTGTTGGTGGCGTTGGCATCGACGGGAGTTCCGTCGTGCTTTTGCGGGTTGTCAGTGTTGGTCGCCATATCAGACCGAGCGTGTGTGGTTGCGAGTGTTATAGATCCGTAACCCCCCCCTCCTTCTAGCGCCAAACTGTGGGAACCAAAATTCACACTGTCAAGTTTTGTTGATTTGGAGGAAAGCCAAGTAAACCTAGCCTTCCCTGAAGGTCCCGGTTATCTGCTAGTCCACACACGACACAATCAATATAACGGAGAAATAGTAAATCAGAATATAAAAATCGTAAGAACAAAAGATATAGCAAAATGTCTTATTTCCGAATTCGCGTTTAAGCGTGAACAACAGGAAAGAGATCGGCTATAAGAGCTGTCAATAAGTTCGCTAGTCCAACCACCTATATCTAACCAAGTTGAGTCGCAGCTCGCTAGTAAAAACGGAAAAAAGTGCCTAAGTTGCTCTAAGTGCTATGTTGCTCTCAAAAGTTCTCTCCCTTTTGCTCCTCTCCCCAAGCTCTCCTTATACACTCCTCCTAGGACAGTCTATTCCTCATTTGGGCTAAATCTATCGCGAATCGGGCTTCTTCCATTTTCGTCGGTCTTCATGTTTATCAGGAAACTTGACATTTACCTTCAGGAAACCTGACATTTATCTTTGGGAAACTTGACATTTATCTTTTTATGTAAAGATAAACATGGGCCATCATGTCCATTTTCGACTTGATCTCCTGGAAAGTCGTAAGTGGGCCGCTTGGTCGCGTTCGGGCCTTCTGGGGCCGTTGTTTCGACCGTGGACATTTTACGGTTTAGCAAGAAACTAGCCTGCCATGGTACTTGTTTTGCCGAAGGAACCCCAACTCCTCGTATAGTCTAGATGACTGGCGTTTTTAGAATAGCCGTGATCGTTTTATACGACAAATCGAAATCCGTTCGTCCACCGAACTTTTGGTGGTCTTCCGAAGCCTTCCCAATTTATTTCAACCAGAACGAAATGGGGTTCGTAGGTTTCGCGCCTTCAAGGAGTTGAACGGTGAGTCTTCGAGCAAAGATACAAAATGCAGAGTTGGACTAGTTATCGAGACGGTTTTGCGGGGAGAAGGTCGCACATGTCGAGTAGTCCGTACGTGGGCGCCAGGACTTGGACATGGATGCTGGCGCCGGTGCCCGTGACCAGCACGGGCGAGCCGGTGACCAGCACGGGCGAGCTGGCGCCCGGGGCCAGCATGGGCGAGCCGGGCCGGGGCCAGCACGGGCAAGCCGGCCCGGCACCGAGGCCAGCAGGCGAGCGGCGCCGCCCAGCGCCAGGGCCAGCAAGCGAGCGGCCGGCGCTGGGCCAGCAGGCGAGCGGCACCAGCGCCCGGGGCCAGCACAGAGCGAGCGGCCCGTGACCAGCACAGCGACGGCGCCCGGCCGGGCCAGCTCGGCCCGGCGCGGCCGGGCGGCGCGCCGGCGCCAGCCAGCGCGGCGAGCCGGCGCCGGTGCCTGGGGCCAGGCCGGTCGTGCCGCGGCCCGTAAGCCGTGGCCGCTCCTGCTGGTGTCCGGGACTACGAAAATATCATCCCCTCCGACATTTCGTCGAGTAACTAGTTTTTCTTAGTTTTATTCGTCACTTGATTGCTTCCAAGGACTTTCGGGTGTTGATTGCGTCTTTGGCCGATTTTGACCCCAACAGATATGGAAGAATGTTATCTTTCCTTTTCCGGCCTTTTCGGGAAAATGGCAACTCGGGCGCATGTAAAGATCTTATGCAGCCAGCGCTTGCATTCATCCTCTTCGAGCTTTTTGACCTTTCTCTTGAATCGGGAAAGATGAACAACTGCTCCAAGCTCCCTTTGTTCCCGTCTTCATTTGTAGGTGGCCGCGCGAGGCTATGCCCTGTTCCTGCTGACCCCTTTTCTTCTCCAATTCCAGCGTGGGCGGAAATTCTAGAGGCTGACCGCGAAGCGGTTCCCATGGCACCTTTGAAGCATCACCGCTCTTACTTGCTTGACGATGGCCCTCGCTTTGAGATCCGGAGGAAATATGGAATTACCCCTTCGGTGGGGAGAAGATGTTCCTCTGAATACGAGCGTGTTCCTGACAGAGGGGACAATGAAGTAGCCGTTTTTGAGGCAAACCTAGAGGCTGGTTTTCGAGTTATCATCCCTTCCCTTGTCGCCGCGGTGTCCTTGTACTTTGGCTTTTGTCCTTCTCAGCTTACCCCTCTGACATGGAGGACTCTGATGGCTATCCAAGTGCTCGGAGAATTTCATGGCTTCTCTATCGGAGTACACAAGGTCTTGTATCTCTATTTCTTTGCTCCATCGGTGAGAAAGCCGGGGTTTCATCATCTCTTCTCCCGTGGTGGTGCTCCCTTGGTCGATGAGCCGTCAAGGGGTCTTAGGGGTAATTGCCCCTTTTGGGATGACTAGGACAAGCAGTACGTGTTCGTGAAAGTCCCCGGACCGCTCAGTTATCCTACATTCTGGCGTACTGTAGGTAACTTTCTTCCCTCTCCTTTTTGTATTTTGGAGATTTCTGTTGCTCTCGATCTCCATTCATTGCTAGATGTATCTCGTCTAGTATCCGTTAGTGAGGAAGCTGTGGTTAAGCTAGCAATGGAAATTCCTCGTAGTTTCCAAGGGGTGGCTTTTCTCACGAGCAAGGAGACCTTGCGTCATAGCCGCGTCTGGGGTAAGCTTCTGATCCTGGATTTTTGTTTGATAAGACTTTATCTTCTTACTTCTTGCCTTTGTAGGAAACGTTGTGAGGCTCTCGGTGTAAGAACCCTTAAAAAAAAGAAAAATTATTCATAGAGTGGTCGAAGAATTGATCGTGAAGGAACCTTAAGCTGCTCGACCCTGTTAGAAAATGTGTTAGATTGATCATACGGATGTTTTCGAAGAATAAATTTTTTTTGGAAGCACTACGTTTTAGAAGCACGGCGTTTTTGAAACCCGACGTTTCTTCACTGCGAAGTTTTCCCGGAAATTTTTTGTATCATTAAAATATGATTATGGAAGCCGGAAGCCGGAAGCAGGATGGGAATTTAAGCAAGACGGGAAGTAAGCAGGACGGGAATCGAAGCACGACGGGAAAACCCGAAATCAAACAAAAACCCTGATTTCGGTATTCTGGGATTTTTCGAGGAAGCCGGAGGTTCAGGAAATATTTTCCATCAAGGTCAGAATTATTTTGGAGTTTATTAAAATTATTAGACTCATCAGAAAGGGCGTAGAAAAATATTCGGGATTGATCGCGGGTCGAAAATTCACAGGAAGGGTCGAAATTAGTCGAATGGACCGAGAAGCTCGAGGTGGCTTGATCTATGAGATAAGGATGTGGTGTAAACTGCCAGGCATGGTATCTGGAAAGGGCAGCACGAGGTGTTGAAGCTCAGGAGATCACAGCACGCGGAGTGACACACAGAAGCACGAGGTGCCGCTCAACCTGCGACCGAGGCATGCTGATCGACATGTGGCCGATGTGGTGTAAAAATGCATGTAAGCAGGCCATGCCTTCAGACATGTGGAGGACGTGGTGTCAACTGCCTGGCATGGTAGGTGGCAAGGGAAGCACGAGGTATTGAAGGCCAAATGATTATAGCATGCGGAGTGACACACAGAAGCACGGGGTGCCGCTCAACCTGCGATCGAAGCATGCTGATCGACATGTGGCCGATGTGGTGTCAATGTGCATGCAACCAGGACATGCCTTAATACATGTGGAGGACGTGGTGTCTTCATGCATGCCATCCTGGTCATGCAGCCAGACATGTGGAGCACGAGGTGCCGCCGCACATCCGTCCGGAGCCATGCAAAGCGACATACGGGCTGCCACACGGCCTGTTTTTGATTGGTTGCTGCTTCCTATAAATATACCATGACCCCCAGTACATTTCATCACATTCAGAACACTTCAGACCTACTTTAAAACTTGAGAGAGAAAGCAAAGAAAGAAAGTTAGGGTTTGATCATTTTCGAGTCTTTTCCGGCAGTTTTTGAGAGTTTCCGAGAACGGTTATTCTGCCCGATTTGAGTCGACATCTGAAGAAGGTTCTGCTTAAGTGAAGATCAGTCCAGAAGTGGGTCTACTTGTGAAGGTCAATAAAAGGGTTCGGATCGCAGAAGACGGACACGGGGTCAAGGCCACGGTCAACCAAAAACTGTGAGTTATAATCAATTGTTTGCTAAGCTGTTTTCATGCAGGTTCCTGTTACTTGGAAATTGGATCATGGAAGGAGGCCAGGTGTAAACTAAGTAACGGTTTGATTAGTTTATAGTAATGGTTAGGTTGATTGATTTAGTAGCATTCTTAGTTATTGCTTGAGAATCGTAGTAGCATGCTAATCGTTAGGTTGATTGGTTAGTTAGAGAACGTCGAATGCTTAGATGATATCGCTAGGTTGCGGTTAGTTAGATATTCTGGAATTAGTCTTTATGCTAGATTCTAGAATGTTGGTTATTGTGATTATTGCTTGGAACCTTGGTTATATTACCGGATTTAGTATTAGTTATATATTGGCCGACAACATGTGCGTAACCCGCCATTGCTAGGCATATTGTGGGTAAGTTAGTGTTCCTCAGACCTTGTACCCGGCGGGTTCAAGGAAACCACTTATTCGATGGATCGGGAAGACTCGTAGGAACGGGGTCATGGCCTATGGCTGAGTATTACACGACAGTGTAATGTGGCAGTGACCCGAAGGACTGTGGGCTGTCGCGCGGTGACCCAAATGACTGTGGGCCGCGGTCGGTTGAAAGTTCCTTCTTCTAGCTTTCGTGGTAGGAAGATAGAATATTGCCGATGATGAAGGAGGAACCTAACGTCACCGGGCCTTAGTTATATATTTTATTATTTTAAGGGTTTGGTAAACCCTAGTTTATCGATTTACAAGTTTTAGCGACCATCTTATAGTATATCATAATTTTACACGTAATTTTTTCTGCTGCGGATTTCTGATTTGCTTATTATTATTATTGATTTGGGTTATTAGGTGAACCTCTCGTTTTAGATTTGTTAGGGGTGGGATAACAAGGGGTTGTATTTTTTAGTTGGGGATTGTAACTCACTGAGTAATGCTAGATTACTCACTCCTCACTCTTTGTTGTTTTCAGGTGACCAGTAGTGCTTGTAGAGGTCGCGGGAAGCTAGGCCGGCTGGTGTAGTATTTTGCATCTTTTTGCTTGCGACATTTTCAGACTATAAGTATGTATCTTTTGCTCTCTTGGCATGCCACTACGTGTATAATATTTTGTGTGTTGTGAACCGAATATGTTATAAAATAAATAAAGCGATGTTTTATGTAAATGCCTTGTTGTATCTGATATTAGCTTTGTCCAAGCTAACACAACGTCAGATTGAGGTACAGGTTGAGAAGTCTTAGGCCTTGATCTGACGGGACGTGTTAGTGGTCCAACTGGCTTAGTCACGAATTGCACTCTTTGTGACCTTGGCTGGAACGCCCCTAGCCCGTCATGTAGCGCTCCCGAACCTTGGTAGAAAGTTGGTCCATTGGTCATGTTCTTGTTTGATTGTTGGCCGGTGGCTCGACCTATACCTAGAATGGTTCGGGGGGTGTTACACTCGGTGTCTGCTGTTTTTGGTGAGTATCAGAGGGGAAAGACATGAAAGATACGCCCCTTCTATGTTCCCCCACTGCGGCTAGCCAGGATGACTCCAAGGGCAGCCAGCTTTTCTTCCAGTTCGCCAGCTGATGCTGAGGCTGCTCCCAATCAAAACTTGGAGGCCGGGGTTCACGGAGGTTGCTTGGCAAAGAGTTCTTCCTTCGTACTCAGGTGCGAGACATGATGGCGCAGCGTGATATGTTGATTCAGCGCGTGAGATTATTTGCTAGGTGGGAGCTTATGAGAGAATGGATGGAGAAGAGGATCAACCACTGGGATCCCGCGGAGAAATCGGCGCTCTCTGCTTCTATTCAGAGGAGTCAACCGGCCTCTAAGAGGGTCCGTTTGGGTGGATACCCCGAGATCTGTTGTGGGATCTCAATTTTCAGAGGGGCCGCTGCCTTGAATGACTCTGTTTTACCCTTTTTGTGGTGTTTTGCTGAATCTCTTTCATGAATAATGAATCCCTTGTAGTTCTTTTGATTTTGAAACAATGGCTTTTTGCTGCTTTGTCTTTTAGTGCACCCTTTTTCTTGAACCCTACTGCGTCATAGACCCCCTTTTTATTTGTCTGCCAAATAAACTTTTCACTTCCGAGTAGACTGCTTTCCATTAGTAGGCTATTTATGGCCTTAGAACTTTGGGACAGTGAGTTTTGTCTAGTTCGGCCCTTAGATTCGGAGAGCGCTGCTAGACTCTAGCGGTTAACCCAGGATCAGACGTTACAGAAATCGGGGATCCAGAGATTGTCTAAGACCCGGAGGCCGTGTAGAATCCGTAAGTTCTTCGTTTAGATTCGGGAATCGTATAGGACTCGAAAGTCGTTTTAGGAACATCTAAGTTCACTTCTGGTCTCTGATACGCAATGGAACCCGTAGGTTTGCAGGTCTTGAGATCTTTTCAAAGACCCGTAGGTCAGGTAAGGAGCCGTAGGTCGAGCAGGAACCCGTAGGTTCTAGATCCGGTGATCAATTTAGGACCCATAGGTCGAGATGGAACCCGTAGGTTCCAGGTCCTGAGACTGTTTTGGGACCCGTAAGTCTTATGGAACCCGTAGGTTCTTTGGATCCTGAGATCGTATGGGACCCGTAGGTCTTATGAAACCCATAGGTTCTTCGGATCTTGAGATCATATGGGACCCGTAGGTCTTATGGAACTCGTAGGTTCTTCAGATCCTGAGATCATATGGGACCCGTAGGTCTTATGGAACCCGTAGGTTCTTTGGACCCTGAGATCATATGGGAGCCGTAGGTCTTATGGAACCCGTAGGTTCTTTTGTTAATAATTCTAAAATTATTTTGGTGCCCAGAGTTCGTAAACCCGAAATTTATTTTTGCATGGACCGTACTCCGTCTTCCTAGGCAAGACTGCTCCCGGTACCTGTTCGGAACTCACATTCTGCCGCTCGGAAGCTGGCCACTATCGAGCTCCTAATGCTGCATGCTGCTTCTGCAGGAAACCACTATCAGACTTAGGGGTGCTGGTGTGGATCTACTTGGAATAGCGATCCAGTCACCAGGCTTTGCTGCTTTCCACGTCTGGATAAGCATAGATTTTATTGTGCTGCCGGACTTTTGCACTTATTGCTCCCTGTATGTCACAGTACTTTTGCAATTTTTGTACTTTGTGTCCCCTGTATTGTTAGCACGTAGCGTTTTAATACAGGTACTTTTCACATTATGTACTTTTGGGGGCCCCGATATTTCTATGGCTCCAGGCCTACACCGGGGTTATAGGTAGTTTTGACAGCATACTCAGGTTTGCGCTGACCCATTCCTGCCTTAAGTCTCATACCCATTTGTGTTTTGTGGACGTACCACGTTTGGTAAGAGTTGGCCAGGATCGGAAGTCCCTTGGGACCTGATCCAGCTCGTATGCCCCTTTAAGTATGGTGGTTTTTCTACTACTCTTATAATCTGAACTATTTTATTACATAAGCCTGGTCCGTAGACGTTCAGCATACATATGAGTAGAAAACCACAATGCTTAAATAGTATATAGTAAGCAATATATATAGGTATCCGGAGATCGTATTTAAAAATGATAAGCTTTGAGATGCAGGGCATTCCAGCAGTTGGGTTGTATTTTACCTTTGCTGTCTTGCAGCTTGTAGGCTCCTGCTCCCCGCACCTCGATTATCTTGTAGGATCCTTCCCACCCAGGGGCGAGTTTCCCTTCTGCTTTTACTCTGGTGTTGTCGGCTACTCGTCGTAGAACCCAATCCCCTTGCTGGAAGGTCCTGGTCCTGACTTTCTTGTTGTAACTTCGGGCGACGTCCTGCTGGTAGAACCAGTTTCTGAGTCGAGCCGCTTCTCTCTTTTCATCGAGTAGGTCGAGACTTTGGGATATCAGTTCGTCATTTTCCTCTTGGGAGATGGAGCCGGAGACGGTTGTCTTTACGTGCATCTCGGTGGGGACTATAGCTTCTGTAAGGGGATTTTTGTATAGGTACTTTTTGAGTACTACCGAACGGGGGTTAAGCTATTATTTCGTGAGTGTTTAGAGAGATTTGAAAAGATAACAAGAGTTTGTATATGAAGAGACGTTTTATTAGAGAGTAAAGCAGGAACTACAATAGATTGGTGTATGAACCCTAGCCTAGCCGCCTAGCTTTTTTCTCTTAGTCTCTAGATGTCGATCCCCTGCTTTAGTGTTTTGATTAGCCTCATATAGTTGTCCTTAGGTCGGTTTTAGTCGGTCTGAATAAGAGGAATTCTTCCATATTCTGAAATATGGAAGGTTCTCTTTGTCGGAAGTTTTCCACTTTCCCCGGGGGAAAGGGTAGTTCCTGAGTTCCTGAGTTCCTTTCAGTGAGGACCCGGGGTACTCTTTTGCAGGGACCCGGAGGCCTGAGTCCTGCCTGGAGCCTGGAGGAAAATGATACCTGAGTATATTTTCCCAACAGTTTGCCCCTTATTTCTCGATTTCGTCATCCAACTCGTCCGTCGACGTCTCGACTCAGGTACTGCCCTCTTGATCGCTCTGTTCTTAAGGTTATATAGGTGGGTCGGTCTTCTCACTTGCTAGATTCGTGAGCTGTCCTCCTTATCATCCTCGCAATTTATTGGATAGTAATTATCCGAACCCATGTCTAAGCGTTCTGCCTCATCTGTTCCTCTGTCGGCCGGCGGGGCTAGGTCAAGAAAGCGAGTGGGCTCTCCGGCTTCTCAGTCCGACAGCTCCTCAGATCCGAGCGTAGAGCTTGACTGCGATTTGTCCACCCCCTTGCCGTTAACCTACGCTTATATTGCTCCTTCACCGGTGGGCCCTGCTTCGTCAGTCGTCGAGGACGACTTGGTAGAGTGGCGAAGTAAATATTCCTTACCTCCTCATGTCATTTTGCGGGCTCCAACTTAAGAAGAGCGGGCTTCTATCCACGCTCTGGGGGAGATTGCCGTTTATGAGGCTTTCTTTGAGACTGGCTTTTGAGGGGTGGTCCCGGCGCTCATTGTTGGCTTATGTGATCTCTTTGAGATCTCTCCTTCCCAGCTGAACCCTTCGGCCTGGAGAATCCTAATAGCTATTCAGAACCTAGGTGATCTGGAGCACCTGTCCTTTGGTACTAACGAGGTCTTGTTTGCTTACCATCTGGCTCCCCTCCACGGAGGAGAGGGGCATTTATATCTTCGTCCTTGCAGTGGCATGCCGATCGTGGAGGAGCTACCCAAAGCCGAGGGAAAAGGACCGGCCTTAAATAAAAAATGGGCAGAGAGATATGCTTTTATGTCGCTTCCTGGGTCCACTTATCAATGGAACATTATATGTAGTCGTAGGACAGGGTTAAGTCTTTCCAATGATTGGCTGTCTCTTTATTCTTCGTGCGTTTCTTTGCAGCTGGAACTCACCGTGCTCCCTCAGAAGGAGAAAGCACAGTTCTCCGGGCTCGACAGCTTCCTCTAGATCATCGTCAAGTGGACATCCTAGTCGGCGAGACCATATTGCGACGTAGCAGCCTTTGGAGAAAGTATTCATTCATGATCACTCCTTATCATATGTGATACCTGATGGTGATTCGTGTGCAGGGAACATGTCGGGCAGTGCAGCCAATGATTCGTTTGCGGCTTATCAAGAGGCGGCCAAGGTGATGTCTGCAAAAAGAGGATCCGCTAGCCGGACGGTATCCGGGGATGACATGGTTGTTACCGGCAGTCGTCGTGCTGCTGTGGTAAAGACGGAGGCGACCTCTTTGTCTCAAGGGAGAAAGACCAGAGGGGGCGGGGTGATGACCAGGGCGTCCCATCAATCAGCCGACATAGGTCGCTCTGTGGGGATCCTGGCCACAGCTCTGACTAATTTGAATCTGTCGGTGTTTCCTCGAGATGGGACCGTCCTCCCGGTTGGAGATACCATGGAGGTGATCCAGGTTCTCCAGGGTGGACTTCTTCGGGTAAGTTCCTGTGTTCCTTCCGAAGTCCTTTTTTAGGTTCTAAAGAATATCCCGTATTCTTGCAGACTGTTTCCCAGCTCTTCCATCTAGGAGAACGAGTATCTATCGAGGATGTTTCATCTGTCCGAGGGGAGCTCGAAGCTCTGAAGTGTGAGGCCTCAGAGGAAAAAGACCACTGTTGGGGTCAAAATCGGTCACGACGGAATCAATGACTGAAAGTCTCTGAAAAGTATTTCTTGAAACAAAAAGTCTCGGATAATTTGAAAAGAAGTTATACGAGATTTTCTCAAAATTAGAATATCCACTCTCTGGTGAGGTCGAAAACGGTTATCTCGAAATCTACGGCTAAAGATCCTTCCAAACTCAAAGATTTCCCGCACGAACGGCCAACGGGGGAAAGATCGGGGGACGGAGAACCCACGGGCGGCAGAGAACCCCTGGCGCCGGCGGCAGGCGAGACGGAGCCGGCCTGGCGCCGGCGGCAAGCCCCCTGGTGCTGGCGGCAAGCGTCACGCAAGCCGGCCTGGCGCCGGCGGCAAGCGTCACGCAAGCCGGTCTGGCGCCGGTCGACGGTCGTCGTCCTGGTCTCGGTCCTCGTCCTGGTCTCGGTCCCATCATGCTCGGTCTGATCCCATCTTGGATCAATCCTCGTGGGTTTGATACGATCCCGGCTACGGAATTAACATCTCTGGATTGGAATCATCCTCGATGTTTTACGACAAAGATTAGAAAGGTTGGATTTCTCGTAGAGGATATCGTGTAAAACAAGATCGATTAACTTGAACATCGATCCTTTAGGCTATACGGTTTATTTTACAAGAAAGATAGTCTTTCCGAGAAATCGTATAATACATTCAACGACTTAAGACAAGTCCACGGACTTACTTACGATTTAAAGGATTCAGGCCCAATCAGACTATGGCGGTTTATCCAATTTCCCGAACATCGGATAAACATCAAGTCACCGGAAAATAGGGGAAAACTCGAGGATAACTACGAAGATCGACGAAAATGGAATATTTCCTGAAGAGATAAACTTGGGCCCAAAGGCGAGGGCCATCATCCTAAGGCAAACCGACCTAGGAGTGAGTATATAAGGAGAGCAAGAGCAGAGGAGAAGAGGATCCGAAAATCCTAGATTGGAGACCTAGAGAGCTCCTGTTAACTGAAAGAACTTAGAATTTAGGCGGTTAGACTAGCAAGGCAGGCCTTAGAACGTCTGGCCGCCTCATGCTCGCAAATCTCCGCTCCTCTCGGAAGGATCGGACAATTCTTTTACTTCAGAGCTCCGCACATAGAAACCCTAGGCGTTATCTTCGACATGCTTGTTTCTATGACAACGCCATACTAGGCGAACCCCCAGACGGTTCGATCTCTTGTTCAACTCTTTCTAAACTGAACTACGTCCGACTTGATCCCGAAGTCGTAGGCAGCCTTTCTTAAGGTCCAGTCCCAAATCTTAACAAAACATTTTCGCATTTATTCGGTCACGTGTCGTTGGCTGTCGCAGAGAATCCGGACCTTCAGGGAAAGTCGGGTTAACTCGGCTTTCCTCCGTTTTTATTCATTAAAATCGACGGTGTGAATTTCGGTTCCCACAGTTTGGCGCTAGAAGGAGGGACGGATTACTCTTACTCATCACGCCAAAGCAGTCGAACTGATGTCCAGAAATATGAAAAAACTTGCAGTTTGCGTCAACGATGGTAAAACAACTCCAGCAGCGACTGTTCCTACGGCAAACGCTTACGCAAACGCCACGGTGCTCGAGCAAATCAAAAACCTAGCCGCGGCTTCCCGCCACAGGAAGAGCACGAAAACGAGCTCGCAATTTCTCTATCTAAACAGGAAGGGCAACGATAAAATCTATCAAACCCCAAAAATTCGTCTTGTTACCACGTTAGAGAAATCGCAACGAGCAAGGTTTCTACAAAAAACGTTTCTTTTGAGAACCTCTTGGAAAAATAAAATTTATTCTCCTCGAAACCTTGGGGAAACCCTAGATTACTCGCGGAATAGAAGCACGGCAAATCGGGTCACCAATTCCCACTGCCTTACTTGATGAAAGGACTTTTCTAAGAGTCCTAATCAAATGATGTAGTATATAAGATTGTCGAACCAGTTCTAAGTGACCATGAAACAGAGGGAATGCAAGCCTATGCTTAATCTAAATGCTCATTAAAGAGGATGATGATTAAACTAAGACAATAAGTAAAATGCAACAAAAAGTAAAACTTTCTTTCTTATGAGGAGATTGAGACCCATGAGTGTAGGGACTTGATATCAAATGATTAAGATTCAATCCAAGATGCTGGCTTTTCAATCAATCTAATTCCTTATGCGTAGACAACAAAACTAAGCAAGCTCTATCTCTAGATGGATGCTCTTTTGCAATGATCACCCAAGTACACCAAATCTATTTGGCTGTAATGATCAAAGCAAACATGGAGAATGAGTCTAATAGCAATCTTAGCTTCTTTGACAACTAATCTCTTAGGCAAAGCAAGCTAAAAGCATAGATAAGTTGGTTCAGGCATTTCATAGAACACCTTTCAGGCATGAAATGCCTATGACTCTATCTTTGAGAGGCCAACTCAAATATAGCTTTAAGAACACCAAATCAATGCAAGGAAATGATAGATCTAACACTAAGCACCTTGGATCTACACTTAATCACTCTCAATCACCCTAACCCATGGATCTTAGATGGATCTACTCACTAATCCACATGCTTACTCTTAAACCCATGAGAGATTCAAGCTTAAACATATCGAGAAAGAAAGGAGATGAAATCAACAATCAAGAACACAAGATGAGATGAGATAATAAATCAAAGATGAAGCTTTACTCAAAAGGTTTGTGTTCTTAGATAGAAAATAACATAAGTCCCACATTAGGGATAACTTATAGTTAGGCTTAAAAGCCTAGAAACATAGAATAAGATTACTAAAAAGCCCTTAAGCTAAATGGGTCTAAACCAATAGGAATGATTTACAAAACTCGGTCAGGGTAGCATCAACACCATCCAACCCGGTCCAGGTTGCCCGGCCGTCCAGCTGGCCGTGTTCTTTGCTCCGTCCGGGTTCCAGGCCGTCTGTCCCACCCCGGTCGTTTCAACCCGGTCTTCAGCACCTTCTTCACGACCGGGTACTCCTAGCGGACAGGACACCGGTCGTCCTCGGTCTGGCGCGTCATGTTCGCCCGTCCGAGTGCTCCTACCCGGACGCATCTCCCCGGCCGTTCATCAGTTCTCATCGTCCGGGTGCTCCTACCCGGACGCGTCTCCCCGAACGTCCCTCGGTCTGGACGCATCATGTTCGCCCGTCCGGGTGCTCCTACCCGGACACATCTCCCGCCGTCCAGCTGCTTCTTATCGTCCGGTGCTCGAGTTCTGGATGCATCAGCCCGGTCATCCGTACGAGCTGATCCCACCTGATCCGTCCGGGTGTGTGTAGCCGGTCAAGGCTACCCGGTCCAACTCTCTTCTCTTGGTTTTACTTTTCTTCTTATAGCCAATCTTGATTCTTCACTTCTTTTTGGGTCATAAGGTTCCCAAACACCTCAAATCTCACCAAAGCATACTCCAACACCTGATAAGGACAAATGAATGCAAAATGATCCTAGACATGCCTAAAATTTAGCCTACAACTCAAAGAATGCAATAAAAGATGGCTAAATATATGAAAATATGCAAGACATCAACTCCCCACACTAGTCCTTTACTTTTCCACAAGTAAACTAGTAAGGACGAAGGAGGAGAGGTTTGAAGGAGGGACTCATAGCCAAAAGAATGCTCTTCTTAGTTCTCAACTTGATAACCTTGTATAATCATACCAACTAGCTACAGCAAACACTCAATCCAACTCTAACTTCACAAGGCCTATCTTAACTCCTTTGATCCCTACACTTACTCATCATGAATCCACAATCCACAAATCCATTTGCTCTCTAACAATCATTAAGCAAACTCAAAAGATCTCTTGCAAATGGTCAAATGGTCCAAGTCATTTGGTTTGGTGAGAAAGGTCTTGATGCAAAATAAATCAAGTAGTTCAAAAAGGATCTTTGAAGGTGGTTTACTCTCAAAACAAAGTAGCTTTGACATAGCACATAATATATCTAAGAAAGGGATCAATTCATGGATACAATGCTCAATCTCCATTGTCCTACCCTTTTCCTAAACATGAAAGTAAATTTTACTCTATTCCCCAATGCCAAGCCCACTCTCTTTTCACTCACCCAAAGAATTCCCAAACTCTCAAGAACATTTTCTCACTTAGAACTCTTCACTTTTGAAGTCTACAAGGGATTTTACACTTTTAAACACTTACTAGCTCATAACAACTTTTTTGCTTTCCCCTTTCTTTATTCATCTCTTTTTTTCTTTTTTCTTTCTTTTTTTTTTTTTTTTTTTTTTTTTTTTTTTTTAATGGGGGCCAAGACTTTCATTACAAACTTGAGCTAGACTTTCATTTGCTTTACCCTAAAGACTTAATCACTTTTTAGTTCTAAGAGTCTACCATTCTTTTCCTCTCTTTCTCACACTCCCAAGATCAAACTTTACAACACTCACCCCCATCCTAGAAGCTAGACAATATGAGTGTCTAATCTAGCTAAAATGAAGACCAAGCATTTTCGTTCCCAATACTCTCAACATTATGGACATGTAAAGCTTTCCAAAGAAGGCCTCACTCAACAAATAATGAAGGCTTGAAAGGAGGTAAGGGTTTTAGGGTGTGGAGTGCCACTTGAGTTTGTCCAAAAAGATAGACAAAGAATGGGAGGGACAACTCAAGTGTTCTATCCATGACTTAGTACACAAGGGACCATGAGCAAGAGACTTAGAGTCTAAATATGACAGGAGCAAACTTCAAAGAGATAGCATCAATCAATCAAATAAGCTTTAGGAAGAGTTTTCAAGGCACAAAGTTTACAAGCTATCCTAAGATTGCTCAAGCTAGTTACTATGATTATAAAGGTTATCACTTTAAGAACATAGCATGAGCATCTTTACAAGGCAACTATCATCCTTATCCCCTTATGCATGATGAAACCTATATGATGATTCTTTTTTATGCAAGTGAATGATCTAGACTCAATCCTAATGCAACTACATGATTCTTTTGTGCTTTTCAAAATTTTCAAATTTTTTGGTTTTCTATGCAATAACTGTCTACAAGTGCATGCATATGACATTAAACACAAGACTATTAGCAACTTGACGCCTCCCCCACACTTAATTCACACAGTCTCTGTGTTTGTTAAATGTGGAGAAGGGTCCAAAGAAAGAAAGAAAAATGAAAACTAAATGAAATGATGAATGGTATATACAATGATAGGGTGTTGGAGTACATGGAGCATGTTTGGTCGGTTTGGGTCGGTTTGGGTCGGTTTAGAAGTTTAACTTACCTTGGGCGGGTCATGCGGGGTGGGGCTCCATCGGATCAGTACGCGAATCCTGGTGTGTGGAAGCACACGACCGGGTTCCTTTACCGGACACCACGTCCCGGTCGTCCGTCCCTTGCTTCACGACGGGTGCTTCCACCGGAGACCGCACCGGTCCGTTCCTGTACTTCCACGACGGGTAGCTCACACCGGACGGATGTACCCGGTCCGTTCCCCGTCCGTTCGTCCGACGAATCACGACCGGGTTCTTCCACCCGGACACCGCACCCGGTCCGATGCAAGCTGCACGTCCGGGTAGGCGACCCCGGTCCACCCTACCCGGTCCAAACCTCCAAAGCTTTTTTTTTTTTAATTCAACCTCTTCTCAAAGCTTTATCCCACTCATTCCCAAGCTATCACCATTCTCCAAGTGACTTAGTTGAAAAGAACAAATCCTAATGCATATTTACAAGGATAACAATGGGACTTCCTCCCAAGTGAGCTTGTTTAAAGTCACTAGCTTGACTTTGCCTCCTTTGAGGTTAGGCAAGGGGAGCATCAGAGAGTGGGGTTGATGTCTCATCCTCCTTTGGCATTGTGGTCATGTATTCCTTGAGTCTCTGGCCATTCACGGTGAAGTCATTACCCTGCTTATCCCATAACACAATGGCTCCATAAGGCCTCACTTCTTTGATCACAAATGGACCAGACCACCTTGACTTAAGCTTTCCTGGAAATAGCTTTAGTCTAGAGTTGTAAAGAAGCACTTGATCTCCTGCTTTGAACTCTCTCTTGAGGATGTGCCTGTCATGGAAAGCCTTAGTCTTTTCCTTGTAGATCCTTGAGTTCTCAAAGGCATCCATCCTTATCTCATCTAGTTCATTGAGTTGAAGAAGTCTCTTCTCCTTTGCACCCTTGATGTCAAAGTTTAAAAGCTTCACAGCCCACAATGCCTTGTATTCAAGCTCAACTGGCAGATGGCAAGACTTCCCATAGACAAGGTTGAAAGGAGTAGTGCCTAGAGGAGTCTTGAATGCTGTTCTATATGCCCAAAGAGCAACATCAAGCTTGGCTGACCAATCCTTCCTCTTGGTTCCTACAACCTTCTCCAAAATCCCCTTGATTTGCTTGTTGGAGACCTCCACTTGGCCACTTGTTTGAGGGTGATAGGGTGTTGCAACCTTGTGTTTCACTCCATTCTTCTTGAGAAGACCCTCAAATACCTTGTTGATGAAATGTGAACCTCCATCACTTATGACCACTCTTGGAACTCCAAACCTTGGGAAAATAGTGCTCTTGAACATTTTGACCACCACTCTTGAATCATTTGTAGGACTTGCTATTGCTTCCACCCACTTTGATACATAGTCCACAGCCACCAAGATGTATCTGTTGCCATAAGAAGAAGGGAAGGGTCCCATGAAGTCAATCCCCAAACATCAAACACTTCCACTTCAAGGATTGGGTTTTGAGGCATCTCATTCCTCTTAGTAATGTTCCCACTCCTTTGGCAAGAGTCACATCTTGAAATGAAGTCTTGTGAGTCCCTGAACATGTGTGGCCACCAAAATCCAGCTTGTAGCACCTTTGAGACAGTCTTGAATGTAGCAAAATGGCCTCCATAGGAAGATCCATGGCAATGTGAGAGGATTCCTTCAACTTCTTCTTCAGCCACCACTCTTCTATAAATCTGATCTTTGCATAGGGTGTAGAGGTATGGTTCATCCCAATAGTATCTCTTCAAGTCTTTTAGAACTTCTTCTTCTCATACCCTGCAAGCCCCAATGGTTCCTTCCCAGTGGCTAAGTAGTTAACCAAATCAGCATACCAAGGTAAGTTGTTCTCTTCAGCTGCCTTGACCTCTTCAATCTTTTTCCAGTCTCAATGACTGCCACCACTGACATGATGGCCATGACATGCTCTTCTCTAAGTCCCTCATCAATAGGGATTCCACCTTCAATCCTCAACCTGGACAAGTGATCAGCAACTCCATTCTCAATCCCTGGCTTGTCTCTTATCTCCAAGTCAAACTCTTGAAGCAAAGGATCCACCTTAGTAGTCTTGGCTTGGCATCCTTCTTTGCTAGGAGGTGTCTCAAAGCTGCATGGTCAGTATACACAATGACCTTGGAACCCACCAGGTAGCTTCTGAATTTCTCAAAGGCGAAGACAATGGCCAGCATCTCTTTCTCTGTTGTGGCATACTTCATCTGTGCATCATTCAGGGTTTGGCTAGCATAATAAATCACATGAGTCTTGCCATCATTCTTATGCCCCAGGACAGCCCCAACAGCAAAATCACTAGCATCACACATTATCTCAAAGGGAGGTCCCAATCAGGTGGCTGGACAATGGGAGCACTAACAAGGTCACCCTTTATCTTCTTGAAGGCCTCAAGACAATCTTCATCAAAGCTGAAAGCGGCCTCCTTGCACAGCAACTTGGTCATGGGTCTAGCAATCTTTGAGAAGTCTTTGATGAATCTTCTATAGAACCCAGCATGGCCAAGGAAGCTCCTGATGTCTTTCACTGTCTTTGGTGGTGGCAAGCTGACCATCACCTCAATCTTAGCCTTGTCCACATCAATGCCCTTTCTGAAATCTTGTGCCCAAGCACAATCCCTCTTTGACCATGAAGTGACACTTCTCCCAATTCAGCACTAGGTTGGTGTCTTCACATCTATGTAGGACCCTGCACAAGTTGGACAAACAAGCAGAAAACGAAGATCCGTAGACAGAGAAATCATCCATGAATACCTCCACTATATCCTCAATGAGATCTGAGAAGATGGACATCATGCACCTTTGAAAGGTTGCTGGAGCATTACATAACCCAAATGGCATCCTTTGATAAGCAAAGGTGCCATAGGGGCATGTGAATGTTGTCTTCTCTTGATCATTTGGATGTATGGGGATTTGGAAGAACCCTGAATACCCATCAAGAAAACAATAGAAATGATGGTTTGCAAGCCTCTCAAGCATTTGATCAATGAATGGAAATGGAAAATGATCCTTTCTAGATGCAGCATTGAGCTTTCTATAATCAATACAAATCCTATGGCCAGTTATGGTTCTAGTTGGTATCAATTCATCCTTGTCATTTTTAACCACAGTGATACCACATATCTTTGGAACTACATGCACAGGAGATACCCATTTAGAATCTGAAATAGGGTAGATAACACTAGCATCTAAGAGCTTAAGAATCTCCTTCTTTACAACATCCTTCAGGTTAGGATTTAACCTTCTTTGATGCTCTATAGAAGTCATTGATTCATCCTCTAGATGTATCCTATGCATGCACAAAGAAGGTGATATCCCCTTAATATCATCTAGTGAGTATCCAATTGCCTTTCTAAACTTTTTAAGTGCATTTAAAAGTTGAGAAAGCTCAAGTTCAGTAAGTTCACTACTCACAATGACAGGATATGACTCATTAGGGCCTAGAAATGCGTACCTTACACCATGGGGAAGAGGTTTTAGCTCCACTTTTGGTGCCTTGAGCTCACTCCAATCATCTTGTTGGGTGTCCTCTTGTTGAGTGGCTGAAACAGCTTGGTGCACCTCTTGTTTGAGCTCCTCATACTGGCCTTTATCAACAATCTTCTTGCGAGAATCCAGCATGGCTGCAATAGCATCACTCTCTTGGTTCTCAACCACTTGGACCTCTTTATCCACTGTCAAAGCATGCTGCAAAGGGTCCTCTATTGTCAACTCTCCTAGTGCCAATTCCTCAAGGAGCTCATCAGCAAGAGCTTCCATCTCCTCTATGTAAAACACTTGGCCTTGCACAGTTGACCTCTTCATTACCTCATTGATATCAAAATGGAGAGTGTGCTCTTTCCCCAAATGAAGATCAATCTTGCCTTCCTTCACATTGATAAGGGCTCCTGCTGTGGCTAAGAATGGTCTTCCAAGGATCAAGGGGTCTCTAGCTTCTTCATCCATCTCAAGAACAACAAAATCAGTAGGAATTTCACAATTTCCCACCATCACAGGGAGGTCTTCAAGGATACCAATGGGGAATTTGACTGAGCGGTCAGAAAGCACCAAAGAGAGTTTGCACTTCTTGTATTGGCTGAACCCAAGCTTCTTGGCAACAGATAGAGGCATGAGACTGACACTAGCTCCCAAATCACATAGACATCTCTCAAACATCAAAGGACCAATGGCACAAGGTAGTGTAAAGCAGCCTGTATCCTCTAGCTTCTTAGGGATTGTCAATCTCTGGATAATGGCACTGCACTCATGAGTAAGAACCATCATGCCTTCCATTTCCTTCTTCTTGGCAGCAACATCATCCTTCAAGAACTTGCTGTATTGAGGGACAAGCATGAAGGCATCAATGATGGGCATTGTGACTTGAACTTCACTCATTTGCTTCTCAAAGAGTGCTTTGTACTTCTCTTAGAGTTGCTTCTTGAACCTTCCAGGAAATGGCAGCTTAGGTTCATAGGGAGGGGGAACAAAAGAAGACTCTTTTGTTGGAATGGCAACTTCACCATGCTTTAGTGTTTTCTTCTCTTCTCCAACCTTTCCTTTACCCTTAGCTTCAACAATCTTTTCTAGAATCTCCTCATCAACTTTCTCATCTACAATCACAACATCATCATCAATGTTGATAGCCACCCCCACTTAGTGTCTCACCATCCTTGGGAGAGTTCTTGGAGGTAGCTCTCTACCACTTCTCAAAGTGATTGCCTTCATTGGCTCCTTGGGGGTTTTGCTCAGCCTTTCCTGGTAGTGTTCCTTGTTTGCGACTTGGCTGAGAGTTCATAGAAGCAAACTGATTCTCCAAAGCTCTAATCTTGTTGTTTAGCTCAGTATAGCTGCTATCAATCTTGGAGTGAACAGTCTTGAACTCATGGCCAATTTCTTTGGCTGCTCTAGCTTGACCTTCCAATAATTGTTTGAACATAGCTTCCATAGATGAATCTGGAGCTTTAGCTTGGGAGGAGCTACCTTGAACTTGAGTAGACTGATTGCCATGGTTTGTAAAACCAGGAGGAGGATTCTTCCTAGGCTGGTAGTTCCCTTGCTGAGTGTTTTGCTTGGGCTGATAGCCTCCTTGCTGGTTGTTGGGATAAGATCTTTGCTGGTAGTTGTTGTACTGAAAGTTAGGCTCCTTCCTGTACCAAGTACCATTGTTGTTGATGAAGCAAAGCTCTTCTTGCCCTTCTAACCCTTCAACTTCATTAACCTTAGGAGGAGTTTCCTGACTTGGACCACCCACAAATTTGATCTGCTCCTTTTTTTGGCTTGGTTAGCAATCAGCAAGTCTATCTTCTCTTGCAAGGATTTGATTTCCTTCTTGGTCTGGTTGTCATCAGCTCTGGTTCTATCAGCTCTGTCATGTTCTCCACTGTAAACTGAATCACTCTTCACCATGTTGTCAACCAGCTCCTCAGCATCTTCTTCAGACCTGCCCAGGAAGAAACCATTGCTTGCTGTATCCAATCTTGCTCTAAACTCAGGAAGGGCACCTCTATAGAATGTGCTCAGCAAACTCTCCTTTGAGAAACCATGGTGTGGGCACTTAGCTTGATACCCCTTGAACCTTTCTCATGCTTCACTAAAGCTTTCCAAGTTCTTTTGCTGGAAACTAGAGATCTCATTCCTCAGCTTGACTGTCCTTGATGTGGAGAAGAATTTCTCCAAGAAGGCCTTCTTGCAATCATCCCAAGTAGTGATGGAATCACTAGGTAGAGATTTCTCCCATTGGCGTGCCTTGTCTCCTAGAGAGAATGGAAACAACTTGAGCTTGAAGGCATCTTCGACACACCATTGGTCTTGGACAAGCCACAATAGCTATCAAACTTGTCCAAGTGATCAAATGGGTCTTCTACAGCCAAGCCATGGTACTTGTTGTTCTCAATCACACTCAACAAGCTGACTTGATCTCAAAGTTGTTAGCTTCCACAGCTGGTGGCGGATGCCCGTCCTATTGCCATGAATGTGAGGACGGTCATAGGTGCCAATGGCTCTAGCTGGCCGCTGTGGGTGTTGTTGTTGCTGGCTGTGGTCCAAGGTTGTCAGCTCCTTGACCATTTCCATCTTGAGGTTGATGCTGGTGATCATCCATCTCAAACCCCAACCTCTGAATGTGAGCCTGTTGCTCTTCTTCTCTTCTCCTTCTTGCTATTTCCCTCTCAAGTGTAGCTATCTCTTCAACAGTGGGAACCAGGTTAGTTGCACCCTGCTTCTTGTGTTCATACACCTGAAAATCAAAGGAAGATGCAAAAGGAGAATCAATATCACAAGAAAAGAAAAATGATTTAGTCTCAAGCAAGTGACTAAATCCCAATGTCACAATCAACTTAGAATTTGGCCGCCAATTTGATGAAAGGACTTTTCTAAGGTCCTAATCAAATGATGTAGTATATAAGATTGTCGAACCAGTTCTAAGTGACCATGAAACAGAGGGAATGCAAGCCTATGCTGAATCTAAATGCAATCATTAAAGAGGATGATGATTAAACTAAGACAATAAGTAAAATGCAACAAAAAGTAAAACTTTCTTTCTTATGAGGAGATTGAGACCCATGGGTGTAGGGACTTGATATCAAATGATTAAGATTCAATCCAAGATGCTGACTTTTCAATCAATCTAATTCCTTATGCCTAGACAACAAAACTAAGCAAGCTCTATCTCTAGATGGATGCTCTTTTGCAATGATCACCCAAGTATACCAAATCTCTTTGGCTGTAATAATCAAAGCAAACATGGAGAATGAGTCTAATAGCAATCTTAGCTTCTTTGACAACTAATCTCTTAGGCAAAGCAAGCTAAAAGCATAGATGAGTTGGTTCAGGCCTTTCATAGGACACCTTTCGGGCATGAAATGCCTATGACTCTATCTTTGAGAGGCCAACTCAAATATCGCTTTAAGAACACCAAATGAATGCAAGGAAATGATAGATCTAACACTAAGCACCTTGGATCTACACTTAATCACTCTCAATCACCCTAACCCATGGATCTTAGATGGATCTACTCACTAATCCACATGCTTACTCTTAAACCCATGAGAGATTCAAGCTTAAACATATAGAGAAAGAAAGGAGATGAAATCAACAATCAAGAACACAAGATGAGATGAGATAATAAATCCAAGATGAAGCTTTACTCAAAAGGTTTGTGTTCTTAGATAGAAAATAACATAAGTCCCACATTAGGGATAACTTATAGTTAGGCTTAAAAGCCCTAGAAACATAGAATAAGATTACTAAAAAGCCCTTAAGCTAAATGGGTCTAAACCAATAGGAATGAGGTACAAAACTCGGTCAGGGTAGCCTCAACACCATCCAACCCGGTCCAGGTTGCCCGGCCGTCCAGCTGGCCGTGTTCTTTGCTCCGTCCGGGTTCCAGGCCGTCCGTCCCACCCCGGTCGTTTCAACCCGGTCTTCAGCACCTTCTTCAAAACCGGGTACTCCTAGCCGGACAGGCCACCCCGGTCGTCCTTGGTCTGGACGCGTCATGTTCGCCCGTCCGGGTGCTCCTACCCGGACGCATCTCCCCGGCCGTCCATCAGTTCTCATCGTCCGGGTGCTCCTACCCGGACGCGTCTCCCCGGACGTCCCTCGGTCTGGACGCATCATGTTCGCCCGTCCGGGTGCTCCTACCCGGACGCATCTCCCCGGCCGTCCAGCTGCTTCTTATCGTCCGGGTGCTCGAGTTCTGGACGCATCAGCCCGGTCATCCGTACGAGCTGATCCCACCTGATCCGTCCGGATGTGTGTAGCCGGTCAAGGCTACCCGGTCCAACTCTCTTCTCTTGGTTTTACTTTTCTTCTTATAGCCAATCTTGATTCTTCACTTCTTTTTGGGTCATAAGGTTCCCAAACACCTCAAATCTCACTAAAGCATACTCAAACACCTGATAAGAACAAATGAATGCAAAATGATCCTAGACATGCCTAAACTTTAGCCTACAACTCAAAGAATGCAATAAAAAGATGGCTAAATATATGAAAATATGCAAGACATCAGTACTTCTTCGAACAACTCTAGGAAGGCACGAACGGATCGTGAGCCTCGGGATCGCGAAGTCGAGCAACAGCAGCATCGGTGGACGCAGGACACGGCACGGGCGGTAGGACTTCTGACGCCGGCGGCAGACCGACCACGCCGCGCCAAGCGCCGACGGCAGGCGCGCCGCGGGTAGACTGACGCGCTACTGGCGCCGGGCGAGACCGACCAGCGCCAGCGCCTGGCGGTGGCAGACAGACCAGCGCGCCAGCGGCAGACCGACCAGCGCCGCACCTGGCACCGGGCGTAGGCGCCGCCGGGCGGCAGACCGACCGCACAGCGCCGCGGCAGGGCACTTGGAACCGGCGGTAGCGCAGCCGGCAGATCGACCGCGCCCGCGCCGGCGGCAGGTTCGTCCTCTCCGTCTGCCGGCAGGCCCGTCGTCTCCGTCTGGCGCCCGGCAGGGGTCCTGGCGCCCATCCGAGAAATCGTTTCATGATCTCGGGCAACGGCAACATCTTGGTCCCTTAAACCCATGTTCGGATTGTTCGAGAAACACGACGATTCTTCTGCAAAGTCTTCTCGATTGTGTAACAAAGCTCATATTCTAGAATCTAAGTTCGAAGCCTCATTACTCAAACCCTCGAAAACGGGAAGTCAACGAATCCAAGTCCATCTCGATCCCGATACTCGAGAAATCTTGGAAGACCATAAAAGGTTCGAAGGATGAATGGATTTCGATTCATCGTATTAAACGATCACAGTTATTCTAAACACCAATCATCTTGACTATACGAGGAAATGGAATTCCTTCGGAAATGCCGAAACCTTCGAAGACTATTTTCTTGAAATTTTTTGTAAAGGTTTTAATTCTTCGTGGGCCAGGAACAAAAACGTCTTGAAAACTGCCGCAGAATTTAGGGAACTTAGGACCTAGGTGAATAGTCTAGCAAGCTAAGTCTTAGGCAAAATTTCCAGTCTTGTTCCATCGTTCCTTGTTTGTCCAGGCAGAACATGCAAACCGATCTAGTCTCTCGAAAAACCGAGAAACGATCGCCACGCGTTCTAAAGCATACTCATCCCGCTTCTTAAAAGTAAGAAAAAACGTACATAAGCCTTCGAAAGAACGGCTAACCCGTTTTCTTTCGTAAAATGAAAAGGGAAGTAGGTACGTATACTATACCCGTATAATCCCATCTTCGAATTTTTTTTGCTTCAGCATCAAGACAACGCTTTTGACAAAGCAAACTCTCGCAGCAATAAGCATCGTCTAAAAAACGCTAGCGGCATAGCCCAACCGTTACAAACATAGTCTTGAAAACTCTACATCGTCTCTCGTCGCAAAATCGCGACTAAAAACGTGTACCAACGTCAGACTAATAGCACGACGGTGAACTACGAAAATAACGAAACAACCTTCGGTAAAACTCCGTGAGTAATTCGAAGCAGCTTTCAACCAAAGGTCGAAATCATAGCGGAAACATCTCCCATGCAATCCGCGGAAACATCGCTACTTTGACAATCTGCGATTTTCTATGAAACCGGTCATCCATTACTTTCCTATAACAAGAATATTTTAAACAAAACAGCCTATGGAAAAAACATGATCGGTCTCATGGAAAACGACTTCGCAGTACGCAAAAGTGAATGAGGAAAACATAATCCGTGGTCGCAAATATCGCAAGTAATTTGTGAGAAACACTCTCCAGTTACCTTTACAAAAACCCCCTCTTACATCACTTTTACGAAAAATCCTCTGTATGGTCGTGTCAATTCATACAAAGCAACTTTCGTAAAATAAACATAATGGGTCCAACGGGTAACTGTCATAGACAGTTTTTGCTCCACAAGATTTCTGGCTCCTGCTTACACTCCCCGCGGTTACGTCCGAGCAAGAAATAATCACGCAGGCGAACCCGCACGTGTCTTGCGTCGATCCCTTAAAATTTTTCCCGGATAAAATGAAACGATTTTCATGCAACAAAAAAGAATTTATACGAACCATTCATCGTATAACTGAGACCTAAAGTGGAAGATCGTTTCTAAAAGCCATCAGCCATAACTCAGAAAACTCCGCTATGCTTGGCATATCTATCTCGCAACGCTATTTGGCCCTCGACAACTACGCCTTCCGTAAAGCCCGGACCTGAATTCGCATCCCCATTAAGGACAATCGTAAACTAACATGACCTTAATAAGGGTCATGGTCTGATCGTTACCAACAACTTCCTTGGCTATATGGCTTAATCTAGCCTCCATGCCAATCCAAAACTACTGGCGACCATTGCTCCAATCAACGGCTAAAACAACAATCCATGATTTGTTCATAGAACGCCAAGTGACTATTACGCAAGCAATTTGTCGATAACCCAGAATCGAAAATCATACGATAAACTCTTCATACCAAAACTCAGTCCTAACAACCATATGGTTAACGGAAGATTTAAACTTATCGTCAATCGATTAAGTTCTATACCCGTAAACACGGCATGAAAAGAAACACTCGTGACAAGGCTCCAAGAGTTATATGAGTCATCCTTAATATATACAAACAAATCCCGGAAGGCCAACACTTCACGAAGCATGTGAATGTAGACGCTTCTCCCTGGGTCGAACTTACGCGACCCTTGGTCCCAGGCCCAAACCAAACAACAGTTTCTGGCTGCAAACATTCGCAAAACATCTCCAAAGCCCCGAACATTTCAACCACGAAATGCGCACAAGGAAAACTCGACCTTCAGCACTGCGTAGACGCCGCTAACGCCGGGACATTCTTTTCTCAAAACGCCAGACAAAATCCTCGCCTCTAGAACTCAAAACATACAAACACACCTCTAAACGGTAACATGCCTCTAAACTGGCATCATTTCGTTGTTGCTGATCACAACAAACTAACTCTAACGCCCTAAACAGACAAATAGCCGCCCTTCAAGGGTAGGCTCTCTTGCATCCGACAAGGATAAACATAGCTATACAAGAAATCCAAATTTTGGTTTAGCTCTTCAGAAGGAAGTAGCTCGACTCACGCCTACACAAATCATATAAACCGACAACAATTCGCGATTTTAAACGGTGCGAGTCAGGTTAAACTCGCAAACAGGCAAAACGAAGCCGATTTGTCATCGCAAAGCCTCAGTCCGAGTAAACTTAGGTCTTGCCTAAACCCAGCCACGCTGGATCTTGACATCTCACAGACATAGTATGGTATACGAGATCCAAAAATTTGTCTCTTCACTTAAGCCTATTCGTTTCACGAACTTTTCGGTAAATCGGTAAACCGCGGAAAATCTCGCTTTATGCAAACAATAGTACGGTGATCATCAGGGAACTAGGAATGAGACGACAGCTCACACCTCTTTCTCATACTTCAAAAACTGAAGTTCATAAAAAATAGAAAACACATAATGGCCTCACAACGCCCAGACCAAAACAAATACATCAACAGCATCATGCTCGAAAGTCTCTCATGACACATAACCAGACCATATAAGCCTCTGGTAAAACAGATCACAAGGGTCTTAAACTCCAAAACGAACTGCAGAAGGCTTGATCCCTACAACAAGGGTACGTAGGCAGCCTTCGAAAGGCGCAGCCCCAATCTTACCACTTTCAACGGAGCCTTTCAACCATTAATTCCGCCTATCTTACCTGACACGTCTTATCGCTCGCAAGAACATCACGAAGGTTCTAACGAGCTGGGGGGCTAACTATTGGGGTCAAAATCGGTCACGACGGAATCAATGACTGAAAGTCTCTGAAAATTATTTCTTGAAACAAAAAGTCTCGGATAATTTGAAAAGAAGTTATACGAGATTTTCTCAAAATTAGAATATCCACTCTCTGGTGAGGTCGGAAGCGGTTATCTCACAATCTACGGCTAAAGATCCTTCCAAACTCAAATTTTCCCGCATGAACGGCCAACGGGGGAAAGATCGGGCGACGGAGAACCCACGGGCGGCAGAGAACCCCTGGCACCGGCGGCAGGCGAGACAGAGCGGGCCTAGCGGCGGCGGAAAGCATCACGCAAGCCGGCCTGGCGCCGGCGGCAAGCTTCACGCAAGCCGCCGGCAAGCCCCCTGGCACCGGTCGACGGTCCTCGTCCTGGTCTCGGTCCTCGTCCTGGTATCGGTCCCATCATGCTCGGTCTGATCCCATCTTGGCTTGCTTGGATCAATCCTCGTGGGTTTGATACGATCACGGCTACGGAACTAACATCTCTCGATTGGAATCATCCTCGATGTTTTACGACAAAGATTAGAAAGGTTGGATTTCTCGTAGAGGATATCATGTAAAACAAGATCGATTAACTTGAACATCGATCCTTTCGGCTATACGGTTTATTTTACTAGAAAGATAGTCTTTCCGAGAAATCGTATAAAACATTCAACGACTTAAGACAAGTCCACGGACTTACTTACGATTTTAAGGATTCAGGCCCAATCAGACTATGGCGGTTTATCCAATTTCCCGAACATCGGATAAACATCAAGTCACCGGAAAATAGGGGGAAACTCGAGGATAATTACGAAGATCGACGAAAATGGAATATTTCCCGAAGAGATAAACTTGGGCCCAAAGGCGAGGTCCATCATCCTAAGGCAAACCGACCTAGGAGTGAGTATATAAGGAGAGCAAGATCAGAGGAGAAGAGGATCCAAAAATCCTAGATTGGAGACCTAGAGAGCTCCTGTTAGCTGATAGAACTTAGAATTTAGGCGGTTAGACTAGCAAGGCAGGCCCTAGAACGTCTGGCCGCCTCATGCTCGCAAATCTCCGCTCCTCTCGGAAGGATCGGACAATTCTTTTACTTCAGAGCTCCGCACATAGAAACCCTAGGCGTTATCTTCGACATGCCTGTTTCTATGACAAACGCTCATACTAGACGAACCCGCCCAGACGGTTCGATCTCTTGTTCAACTCTTTCTAAACTGAACTACGTCCGACTTGATCCTCGAAGGGGTGCGTAGGCAGCCTTTCTTAAGGTCCAGTCCCAAATCTTAACAAAACCTTTTCCGCATTTATTCGGTCACTTGTCGTTGGCTGTCGCAGAGAATCCGGACCTTCAGGGAAAGTCGGGTTAACTCGGCTTTCCTCCGTTTTTATTCATTAAAATCGACGGTGTGAATTTCGGTTCCCACAGTTTGGCTAGAAGGAGGGGGACGAATTACTCTTACTCATATGCCGCAAAGCAGATCGAACTGATGTCCAGAAATATGAAAGAAAAACTTGCAGTTTGCGTCAACGATGGTAAAACAACTCCAGCAGCGACTAATCCTACGGCCAATGCTTACGCAAACGCCACGGTGCTCGAGAAAATCAAAAACCTAGCCGCGGCTTCCCGCCACAGGAAGAGCACGAAAACGAGCTCGCAATTTCTCTATCTAAAAAGGGCAACGATAATATCTATCAAACCCCAAAATTGCCTTGTTACCAAGTTAGAGAAATCGCAACGAGCAAGGTTTCTACATAAAACGTTTCTTTCGAGAACCTCTTGAAAAAATAAAACTTATTCTCCTCGAAACCTTGGGGAAACCCAAGATTACTCGCGGAATAGAAGCACGGCAAATCGGGTCACCAATTCCCACTGCCGTACTTCTTCCGAACAACTCTAGGGAAGGCACGAACGGATCGTGAGCCCCGGATCGCAATTCGAGAAACAGCAGCATCGGCGACGAGGACACGCACGGGTGGTACGCCTGACGCCGGCAGACCGACCACGCCACACCTGGCGCCGGCGGCAGACCGACCACACCGCGCCTGGCGCCGGCGGCAGATACCACGCCCCGCGCCGGCGTAGACTGAACGCTGCGCTTGGCGCCGGGCGGCGCTGATGCCGGGCGTAGACCGACTGCGTGCCGCTTTGCGCCGGTGGTGATCGACCACGCCAGCCTGGCGCCGGCGTAGACCGACCGCGGCGCTTGAAAGCCGCGGCAGGCTCGCTCCCATCTACCGCGGCAGGCCCGTTGCCTCCGCTCATGCCGGCGGCAGGGGTCCTTGCGCCCATCCGAGCAATCGTTTCATGATCTCGGGCAACGGCAACATCTTGGTCCCTTAAACCCATGTTCGGATTGTTCGAAAAACACGACGATTCTTCCGCAAAGTCTTCTCGATTGTTTAACAAAGCTCATATTCTAGAATCTAAGTTCGAAGCCTCATTACTCAAACCCTCGAAGATGGGAAGTCTACGAATCCAAGTCCATCTCGATCCCGATACTCAAGAAATCTCGGAAGACCATAAAAGGTTCGAATGATGAATTGATTTCGATTCATCGTATTAAACGATCACGGTTATTCTAAACACCAATCATCTTGATCATCTTGACTATACGAGGAAATGGGATTCCTTCGGAAATGCCGAAACCTTCGAAGACTATTTTCTCGAAATTTTTTGTAAAGGTTTTAATTCTTCGTGGGCCAAGAACAAAAACGTCTTGAAAACTGCCGCAGAATTTAGGGAACTTAGGACCTAAGTGAATAGTCTAGCAAGGTAAGTCTTAGGCAAAATTTCCAGTCTTGTTCCATCGTTCCTTGATTGTCCAGGCAGAACATGCAAACCGATCTAGTCTCTCGAAAAACCGAGAAACGATCGCCACGCGTTCTAAAGCATACTCATCCCGCTTCCTAAAAGTAAGAAAAACACAAGCCTTCGAAGAACGGCTAACCCTTTCTTTCAGAAATTAAAAGGGAAGTAAGTACGTATACTATACCCGTATAATCCCATCTTCGAAATTTTTTTGCTTCAGCATCAAGACAACGCTTTTGACAAAGCAAACTCGTCGCAAACTCACGACTAGAAACGTGTACCAACGTCAGACTAATAGCACGACGGTGAACTACGAAAATAACGAAATAACCTTCGGTAAAACTCGGTGAGTAATTCGAAGCAGCTTTCATCCAAAGGTCGAAATCATAGCGGAAACATCTCCCGTGCAATCCGCGGAAACATCGCTACTTTGACAATCTGCGATTTTCTATGAAACCGGTCATCCATTACTTTCCTATAACAAGAATATTTTAAACAAAACAGCCTATGGAAAAAACATGATTCGTCTCATGCAAAACGACTTCTCAGTATGCAAAAGTGAATGAGGAAAACATAATCCGTGGTCGCAAATATCGCAAGTAATTTGTGAGAAACACTCTCCAGTTACCTTTACAAAAACCCCCTCTTACATCACTTTTACGAAAAATCCTCTGTATGGTCGTGTCAATTCATACAAAGCAACTTTCGTAAAATAAACATAATGGGTCCAACGGGTAACTATCATAGACAGTTTTTGCTCGACAAGGTTTCTGGCTCCTGCTTTCACTTTCCCGCGGTTACGTCCGAGCAGGAAATAATCACGCAGGCGAACCCGCATGTGTCCTGCGTCGATCCCTTAAACTTTTTCCCCCCGGATAAAATGAAACGATTTTCATGCAACAAAAAAGAATTTATACGAACCATTCGTCGTATAACTGAGACATAAAGTGGAAGATCGTTTCGAAAAGACATCAGCCATAACTCAGAAAACTCTGCTATGCTTGGCATGTCTATCTCGGCAAACGCTATTTGGCCCTCAGCCAACTACGCCCTTCCGTAAAGCTCGGACCTTAATTCGGCATCCCCATTAAGGACAATCGTAAACTAACATGACCTTAATAAGGGTCATGGTCTGATGGTTTACCAACAACTTCCTTGGCTATACGGCTGAATCTAGCCTCCATGCCAATCCAAAACTACTGAGCGACCATTGCTCCAATCTCTCAACGGCTAAAACAACAATCCATGATTTGTTCATAGAACTCCAAGTGACTATTACGCAAGAAATTTGTCGTATAACCCAGAATCGGAAAATCATACGATAAACTCTTCATACCAAAACTCAGTCCTAACAACCATATGGTTAACGGAAGATTTAAACTTGTCGTCAATCGATTAAGTTCTATACGCCCCGCAAACACGGCATGAAAAGAAACACTCGTGACAAGGCTCCAAGAGTTATACGAGTCATCCTTAATATATACAAACAAATTCCGGAAGGCCAACACTTCACGAAGCACTGTGAATGTAGACGCTTCTCCCTGGGTCGAACTTACGCGACCCCTTGGTCCTGCGTCCAAACCGAAACAACAGTTTCTGGCTGCAAACATTCGCAAAACATCTCCAAAGCCCGCAAACATTTAAACCACGAAATGCGCACAAGGAAAACTCGACCCTCAGCAGAGACGCCGCTAACGCCGGGACATTCTTTTCCTCAAAACGCTCCACGAAATCCTCCTCAGAACTCAAAACATACAAACACACCTCTAAACGGTAACATGCCTCTAAACTGGCATCATTTCGTTGTTGCTGATCACAACAAACGAACTCTAACGTCCTAAACAGACAAATAGCCGCCCTTCAAGGGTAGGCTCTCTTGCATCCGACAAGGATAAACATAGCGCTATACAAGAAAACCAAATTTTGGTTTAGCTCTTCAGAAGGAAGTAGCTCGACTTACGCCTAGACAAATCATTATAAGCCAACAACAAATGGATTTTAAACGGTACGAGTCAGGTTAAAATCGCAAACAGGCAAAACGAAGCCGATTTGTCATCGCAAAGCCTCTTTCCGAGAGTAAACCTAGGTCTTGCCCTAAACCCAGCCACGCTGTATCTTGACATCTCACAGACATAGTATGGTATACGAGATCCAAAATTTGTCTCTTCACTTAATCCTATTCGCTTCACGAACTTTTCACAGAATCGGTAAACCGCTGAAAATCTCGCTTTATGCAAACAATAGGTACGGTGATCATCAGGGAACTAGGAATGAGACGACAGCTCACACCTCTTTCTCATACTTCGAAAAAACTGAAGTTCATAAAAAATAGAAAAACACATAATGGCCTCACAACGCCCAGACCAAAACAAATACATCAACAGCATCATGCTCGAAAGTCTCTCATGACACATAACCAGACCATATAAGCCTCTCTGGTAAAACAGATCACAAGGGTCTTAAACTCCAAAACGAACTGCAGAAGGCTTGATCCCTACAACAAGGGTACGTAGGCAGCCTTCGAAAGGCGCAGCCCCAATCTTACCACTTTCAACGGAGCCTTTCAACCATTAATTCCGCCTATCTTACCTGACACGTCTTATCGCTCGCAAGAACATCACGAAGGTTCTAACGAGCTGGGGGGCTAACTGTTGGGGTCAAAATCGGTCACGACGGAATCAATGACTGAAAGTCTCTGAAAAGTGTTTCTTGAAACAAAAAGTCTCGGATAATTTGAAAAGAAGTTATACGAGATTTTCTCAAAATTAGAATATCCACTCTCGTGAGATCGAAAACGGTTATCTCGAAATCTACGGCTAAAGATCCTACCAAACTCAAAGATTTCCGCATTAACGGCCAACGGGGAAAGATCGGGCGACATAGAACCCACGGGCGGCAGAACCCTACCGGGCGGCAAGCATCACGCAAGCTGGCCTGGCGCCGGCGGCAAGCGTCACGCAAGCCGGCCTGGCGCCGGCGAAAGCCCTCATGCCGGGCGTAAGCGCCACGCAAGCCGGCGGCAAGCCTGGCGCCCGATCGGCCCTCGCCCTGGTCTCGGTCCTCGTCCTGGTCTCGGTCCCATCATGCTCGGTCTGATCCCATCTTGGCTTGCTTGGATCAATCCTCGTGGGTTTTACGACAAAGATTAGAAAGGTTGGATTTCTCGTAGAGGATATCGTGTAAAACAAGATCGATTAAATCGAACATCGATCCTTTAGGCTATACGGTTTATTTCGAGAAAGATAGTCTTTCCGAAATCGTGATAAAACGTTCAACGACTTAAGACAAGTCCACGGACTTACATACGATTTTAAGGATTCAGGCCCAATCAGACTATGCGGTTTATCCAATTTCCCGAACATCAGATAAACATCAAGTCACCGGAAAATAGGGGAAAACTCGAGGATAATTACTAAGATCGATTTAAAATGGAATATTTCCTGAAGAGATAAACTTGGGCCCAAAGGCAGGTCCATCATCCTAAGGCAAACCGACCTAGGAGTGAGTATATAAGGAGAGCAAGAGCAGAGGAGAAGAGGATTCGAAAATCCTAGATTGGAGACCTAGAGAGCTCCTGTTAGCTGATAGAACTTAGAATTTAGGCGGTTAGACTAGCAAGGCAGGCCCTAGAACGCCTGGCGCCTCATGCTCAAAATCTCCGCTCCTCTCGGAAGGATCGACAATTCTTTACTTCAGAGCTCCGCACATAGAAACCCTAGGCGCTATCTTCGACATGCCTGTTTCTATGACAACGCCATACTAGATTTAACCCGCCCAGACGGTTCGATCTCTTGTTCAACTCTTTCTAAACTGAACTACGTCCGACTTGATCCTCGAAAGGGGTACGTAGGCAGCCTTTCTTAAGGTCGAGTCCCAAATCTTAACAAAACCTTTTCCGCATTTATTCGGTCACTTGTCGTTGGCTGTCGCAGAGAATCCGGACCTTCAGGGAAATTCGGGTTAACTCGGCTTTCCTCCGTTTTTATTCATTAAAATCGACGGTGTGAATTTCGGTTCCCAAAACCACCGTACGGCTCTGGAACTGGAGGTACGAGACCTTAAGGAAAAATTGAAGACATCGGAGAAGACCGCCAAAGAAGCCTTCGGTGATGCGTTGGCTACTAATCAATAGAATCAAAAGTTGGAGGAAGACATCAAGACGGCTGCAGAAAACTTCAAACTTGAGATGGTGATGGCCGTGAATGGGGCAAGAGTTGTTGCTCGCTGGGAGTTAATGAGGGAATGGATAGGGAAGCAGAGTGATCAGTGGGATTTGGCCAAGGCGCTGGACCAGTATAAAACGGTGGTCCTTGAGGAGGCCAAGAACAAGGGGATTGCTCCTCATTCCTTCGATGATGAGCCAGCCATTCCTTCGTCTTATGAAATTGATGTGGAGTCTTCGGCCAAGCCTTGAGGGCTTGATCCCGTGTTTTTATTTTCCTTTGTTTGAATAATAACCCCTTGTGGTGTCGTCATCCCAGGTATCTTTTGTTGGTCCTTCGTCACTTTTTGCAAGACAATGGCCCCACTGTGGTCTCTTTTATGAATTTCTTTCTGCATTTTTTTTCGTTTTTTTGGCTTTGCCGGTTTCTCCGATCTATTGAGAGCTGCAAATTGTAGAACTGTTTTCTTGTTTTGGAAGCTTGGTCATGGGTAATGGGATAATCCGGAGAGTTCATAGTCTTGGGACTTGTTTCTGGGGAATTCGGAGTTCTTCTGTATGTTGAGATGTCGTCCGGGATTCGAAGGCTGATGGCTTTACGCTTGAGAACCCGAAGGTTTTTAGGAACCTGGAGGTTTATAGAACTCGGAAGTTTACTAGGAACTCGGAAGTTCTTTACGAACTCGGAAGTTCTTTAGGAACTCGGAAAATCTTTTGGAACTTAGAAGTTCGTTTGGGACTTGGAAGTCAGTTAGGAACTCGGAAGTTCTTTTGAAACTTAGAAGTTTTTTTTTGGAACTCAGAGGTTCGTTAAGGACTCATGAGTCCATTTATTTGTAACAACCCTGGAGTTTTTACATTTGAGCCCGGAATTCGTAAGAACTCGGAGTTCGTAGGAATCCGGAGTGTTTGCTTTTGCAGGGACCGTATTCCGTCCACCTAGGCAGGACTACTACCGGTACCTGTGGGACCTCGCATTCTGCCGCTCGGAAGCTGGCCACTATCGAGCTCCATGCTGCATTCTGCTTCTGCAGAAAGCCACTGTTAGACTTAAGGGTGCTGGTATGGATTCGGAAATCCTAGTGCCAGGCTTTTCTGCTTTCCACGTTTGGAAAAGCAGGAGTTTATGTATTGCTCCCTGTGCGCAACAGTACTTTTGCAATATGCAAATTCCTTGAATTAACCCGGAGGTGTCACAGTACTCTTGCTTTTAAAGCCCCAATATTTCTATGGCTCAAGGCCTATACCGGGGTTATGGGTAGTTTTGACAGCAAGCTTAGGTTGATCAGACCCGTTCCTGCCTTAAGTCTCATAACCATTGTTATTTTCGTGTGGACATGCCACGCATCGGTGAGGTTCAGCTGGGATCGGAGGTTTCAAGGGACCTGATCCAGCCTTGTATGCCCCTTTAAGGATGATGGTTTTTTGCCATCTCTATAGTCGGAACTATTTTATTATATAAGCTTTGTCTGTGGACGTTCAGCATACATAGGAGTAGAAAAACATAGTGCTTATATATAAGTAGTAATAAATCATAGTCCAGAGACCGTATTAGAGTTTATATGCTTTGAGCTACAGTGGGTTCCAGCAGTTTGATAGTGTTTTACCTTTGCTGCCTCAGAGTCCATGGACTTCTAGAGATCTTTCGTAGTTGGATCCTGTTCTGAATCATTCGGCTCTCCTTCCATTGTTTATCAGACGTAGACTTGATGTTTCCGGATCGTTGTTCTTTTTTAGGGAGCTGGGCCCCGAGTTGGCTGTTCTTGCAATTTTGCTGTTGTAGTACTCTTTGTGGTTTGTAAGCTGAGATGCGGGGAGCTCCTTGCGTCATCTTTGGTCGATGATACCAGGGTGCGGCTAGGGCTGGCTTATGCCACAGCCTTTGAGGATGCCTCCGGAGTTAGCTCTTGGTAGCTGGAGGATCCGGGGGTTGATCTCCCGTTGGGCTCTGTAATGGGTGATTATGCTTGCCCCAGGTACCTTCCTGTAGTGGGAAGTACTTGCTTTGCCGAATATCTTGTTCTCAGCTCTTCTTGAGGAGCAAGGGTTTCTAGCTAGGAGATGTGACCCCTGCCCCAACTTAGCGGGGGGTCTCCTCGCGATGTTCATGCCCCAGCTTCTTTGGCGATGTACGGTCCGCTTGTTGATGTCTCCAAGCCTCGGGCATCGGAAGAGCCTTGTGTTCTCAGGAACTGAGTTTTTCCTGCTAGAGGGAGGCCTGGAACTTCTCTTGTGGAGTTCCCTGGGATTTCTCGCGGCTTGCTGACGGTGGTGCCTCTAAGATTCTCTAGTGGAGAAGATCTCAAATCAATTCTCTTTTCAAGGTTGTGATTGGGGTCCGAGCGCGGCCTGACAGTGGAGGTTGCGTGACTTGGTGACTGTGGGAACCGAAATTCACACCGTCAATTTTAATGAATAATAATGAAGGAAAGCAATGAAAACCCTACTTTCCTTGAGGTCCGGATTCTCTGTGAGAGCCGACGACAAGTGACCAAATAAATGTGGAAAAGGTTTGTTAAGAGTTGGGACTGGACCTTAAGAAAGGCTGCCTACGTAACCCTTTCGAGCATCAAGTCGGACATAGTTCAGTTAGAAAGAATTGAACAAGAGATCGAACCGCCTGGGCGAGTTCGTCTAGTACGAGCGTGGGTCATAGAAACAGGCATGTCGAGAATAATGCCTAGGGTTTCTAAGTGCTGAGTTCTAGAGTAAAAGAATTGTCCAATCCTTCCGAGAGGAACAGAGATCTGCGAACAAGATAAAAATAGAACAAGAGGCGGCCAGACGTTCTAGGTCCTGCCTTGCTAATCTAACCGCCTAAATTCTAAGTTCTCTATGCTAACGGGAGTTCTCTAGGTCTCGGATCCCCTTTTCTTCTGCTCCAGCTCTCCTTATATAGTTGCTTTAGGTCATTGGCCCGTTTATTCCTTTGCCTTTGGGCCCAAGTTTATCCCTTTTTGGGAATATTCCATTTTTTGTCGATCTTCGTAATTATCCTCGAATCTTGACGTTTATCTTCGGAAACTTAACATTTATCCTACTTCCGAGAGTCAGGATAAACTGTCATAGCTCCCATTGGGCTTGAGTCCCTTCTAAATCGTAGATTGGCCTCTAGACATGTTTAGATCCTTGCGGGCCGTTTTTAGGCCTTCGGGCTCTTCTACGATTTCGATGTTAGTCGTAAAACTTCGAGAGTAACTTCGATCGAGACAAAACGAGAGGTATAGGGTCCAAAGGTCGGATAACACAACTATACGGAGGATGCAGGAATCGAAACGAGTCGGACTGACCGTGATTGGATTGTCCTCGCCCTAGGGCGAGGTGAACTGGACGCGGATCATCCTCGCCCATGGGCGAGGTGACCACAGTAATGGTCGTCCTCGCCCATGGGCGAGGTGACCACGGTAACGGTCGTCCTCGCCCATGGGCGAGGTGACCACGGTGCAAGTCGTCCTCGCCCGTGGGCGAGGTGACCTCGGAATGCGTCGTCCTCGCCTGTGGGCGAGGTACTTCGGTGTGGGCCGTCCTCGCCCATGGGCGAGGTGACCTCGGTGCGGGTCGGTCTCGCCCGTGGGCGAGGTGACCTCGGTGCGGGTAGTCCTCGCCCGTGGGCGAGGTGACCTCGGCATGCGTCGTCCTTGCCCGTGGGCGAGGTGGTTCGAGACGGTGCTTTGTTTCTTCCGTAAAATCTCAACGGAAAGTCCAATCGACACGAAACGAAAGCCACTTTGATCTAGACTCAAAGGAGAAAAAAAGTGAGATTTCCGTAGGGAGAGGTGACCATTACAGAGGGCGAGGTGACCTCGGTAAGGCGGTCCTCGCTCGTGGGCGAGGTGGCCGGGACAGTGACTTTGTTCGCCTCGTAAAATCTCAACGGAAACTCCGATTGAGACGAAACGAAAGCCATATTGATCTAGACTCAAAGGATGACAAAGTGATCTTGTTCTAGGGTGAGCTGGGAAGACTGAGCTCGACCTATGGCGAGGTTACCCGTAAGACCAAGCTCCGACCTCCTTTCGTTTTGCCGTTCGTTTCGCGAGAGTTGTTTGTCGGAGAGATTGGATATTCTATTTCGAGAAATTGTCGTATAACCTCTTTTCGATTTATACGAGACTTTTTGTTCCGAGAAATCTTTTCCGGGGACTTTCAGGCATTGATTCTGTCGTGACTGATTTTGACCCCAACAGTGACCCTCCGGGTGTCCTTGATCGACGAGGTCTAGGAGGGAAGTTCCTCGCCCGCTTGTTGGCCCTGAGATGCAGAGTCCAATTGTTTTTGGTGGGTGAGGCGCCACTTACCCTTCCGCTTCCTGGTCCTCTGATGTTCTGGACCGGGGAACCGTTATGTAATTGCTATAAAGCCCTGGTCTCTTGGTCTCCTCTGATCGCTTTTATCCCCCAGGGTTTGGGAAACTTGACCACTTGGTGCAGCATCGAGGGGATGGCCCACATCTCATGGATCCGGGGCGTCCCAAGATTATGTTGTACGATGATCGGCAGTCAACGACGAGGAACTTGGTCGCCATGTTGACTCCTTCCGCGTAGAAAGGCAATGTCACTTCTCCTGAAGTCTGCTTGACCTCTCCGCTGAATCCAATGAGAGGAGTCACTCTTCGTGTGAGGGCACTTTCTTCCAGCCCTAGGTCCTGATATGCAGTTTGAAAGATGATATTGCTAGAACTTCCATTATCAACCAGGATCCTTTTCACAAGGCAATTTGCCACGGTGAGTGAGATAACCAATGCGTCATGGTGAGGGGAAAGTATTTTTTCTTACTCCTTGGCTGTTAAGCTTATCTCATCGGTACCTAGGAGTATACACTTGGTTTGTGTCGACTCCAGGCCCTGTTTAGCATTCCTGGTACTTCTTTTTGCAGCTGCATGGCTCACGCTGCTCACCTCCGAGCCGTCAGATATGACATGAATTACCCGGTCCTGTCGGGGCGGTGAAGCGGGAGTAGCCTACGTGGGTTTCTTGGATATCTCCTTGCTCAGATGTCCCTTAGCCTTTTCGGAAAGGAACTCCCGGAGGTGTCCCTTCTGGTGCAGTTCGTTGACTTCAATTCGTAGGGTGATGCAGTCCTCTGTCCTATGTCTATGATCGCGGTGGAATTCACACCAGACATCCGGATTCCGGAAAGAATCGGGTGCCTTCATCTTCTAAGGCCACTTGACTTGTTGGCCCATCTGCCTCAAGACTTTGACTAGTTCCGGCTTAGATATGGAGAGATGAGAGATGTCTGGCCATGTGGATACGGATATCCCTTCCATTTTATCCGCTGATCGATGATATCTTGCATATTTACATGTTTTTAGCATCCATATCTCGTGCATTTTGATCATATAAGTTAGGCATTAGGCATATTTAGGTCCATTTTGCATTCATTTGTCCTTATCAGGTGTTGGAGTAAGCTTTGGTGTGATTTGAGGTGTTTGGAAGCCTTATGGCCCAAAAAGAGTTGAAGAATCAAGTTTGGCCATGAAAAGAGAAGTCAATCCATGATCTGGTCAAGACAAAGATGAGCATGGAAAGAGGCCTTATAGATGTCTTCTGTTGCTAAGATTTTGTGGAGACACAGCAAATTGAGTTATCTTTCCAATGGAAGTGGTTTCAAGTCATTTGGAGCTGTATTGGAGGAGTTATGATCAGTTTACTAGAAGCACATCAAGCTGACCGGGAAGACTGGTCCGGGTACTGATATCACTCAAATTACCCTAAGGAGTGACTTTACTCTCTCAAATAAGAGGTTCAGTTGTAGTACTTAGGGATCGAATCCACAGAGAGCTAGTGTACAAATAAGAAACAATCTTAATGACTATGCTAGGTTGAAAATAGTTTAAAGTAAAGTGCAGGTTTTCTGAGTAAGGATAAGATTACTCAGTTGAAAGGATTTGGTTTTTAAAACAGTAAAGAAAAGTAGTTAGATTCAGGGGAAGTATTCAGGAATTCAGGATTATAAATACTATAAAGGCTAACAAGTTGCTTGCATGATATGTCAGAGCTCAACACTTATTAAATGAATCCATCAGCTCTCGCATTATTTAGACCATCTATTACTTAGATGCTAAATGGTATTGCGGTCGGCTACTCTGCCGATGGTATCGCTCGATAGTTCGATAGGAATATCGACCGATACACCTCTAGCTATGTCGATCGATTACTCTATAGGAGTATCGATCGATACGGCTCTAAGCAAGCTTTATGCGCGAGTTGATACAATGCTCACCATGATCTTAGATCAGCGTTCACATATCTCAAGAGGCTCATAGCATGTTTAGGATGTTGTCAGGTATTGCATGTAATGAACAATGCAATCCAAGTTCATGTTCTAGGTAGCTAAGCTAGAAAAAGCATTAGTGAACAATCCTAACAATAAATATCACAACTATAGCAATTATAGGCTGGGGCTAATCCCTCATATCCTATTTAAACCCTAAATCTAACAAATGAATCTACTAAGACATGGCTAAGTAGTTCATAGCAACAAGGTAATAATAGAAGTTCATAGACCTATTAGAGGGTGAACACTTAGGTTTCAATCACAAATATCTTTGGATCTCTCCTCTAAGTCTAGAATTCTATAACCTTTGTTAACAATTAAAGAACTGAATAGAACTTTATTGAGAACTTGCAAAGTAATGAAAACAGTAAAAGAAAATGAGTAGAAGAAGAAGAAACTCTTTTTTAGAACTTAAACAACTCTTTTAAAACTCTCTCTTTGCCAAAACACTTAGGCACATATAAATATGAGTTCATTAGGTTAAAAAACTCGTCAGGGGCATTCTTGTAAAATGTGATATCTTGGGCTTCAAGTTTGTGGGAACCGAAATTCACACCGTCAATTTCCGATAAATAAGATTGCGGAGGAAAGCCAAGTAAACCCGACTTTCCTTGAAGTTCTGGATTCTCTGTGTTGCCACACAAAATCGAGAAAGTTCAATAGATAAAATAAGAGTTGAAATATTTTCCCGAAGGCGTTTTATTAGATGAAAGATACGAGAACAAAGATTCTCCGAAAGACAGAGATATTTGCGATTAAAGAAAAAGATAGAGTCGCAGGCAGCCAAACGTCCTAAGCATTGCTCCGCTAGTCTAACCACCTAAGCCCTAATTCTTCTAAGCTAGCAGAATGCTCTAAGTCTAATTTTCAGATCCCCTTCTCCTCTGCACTTGCTCTCCTTATATACCCGCTCCTAGGTCGGTTTGCCTTAAGATGATGGACTCCTTTGGGCCCAAGCTTATCTCTTCAGGAAATATTCCATTTTCGTCGGTCTTCGTAATTATCCTCGAGTTTTCCGCTATTTTTCGGTGACTTGATGTTTATCCGACGTTCGGGAAATCGGATAAACCGTCATAGCCTGATAGGGCCTGAATTCTCAAAATCGTAAGTAAGTTCGTGGACTTGTCTTAAGTCGCTTTTATACGATTTCTAAAAGACTATCTTTCTCGTGAAATAAACCGTGATAGTCTTAAGGATCGATGTTCAAGTTAATCGATCTTTGTTTTATATGATATCTTCTACGAGAAATCCAATCCTTCTAGTTTTTGTCGTAAAACATCGAGGACGATTCCAACTGAATCGAAGATGTTCATTCCAGAGCCGGATCGCATTCAAACTCACGAGGATTGATCCAACTGCCAAGATGGGATCAGACCGAGCATGATGGGACCGAGACCAGGACGAGGGCCGCCGACCGGCCAGGCTTGCCGCCGGCGCCAGGCCGCTTATGGACGCTGCGCCGGGCGCCAGGTCGGTGCCGCTGGCGCCAGGCCGCCCGCGATGACGCTGCGCTGCCGGGCGCCAGGCCGGGTGCCACGGCGCCAGGCAGGCCGCTGTGGACGCGCCGCAGGCGGCAGGCCCGGTGCCGCCGGGCGCCAGGCCGCCCGCGACGCGCCGCCGGCGCCAGGCCGGGTGCCGCGGTGCCAGGCCGGTCCGCTGATGCGTGCCGCCGCGCCAGGTCGGGTGTTGCCGGCGCCAGGCCGCTCGCGGACGCTGGGCGCCAGGGGTTCTTCGCCGCCGTGGTTTTCCGCGTCTCGATCTTTCCCCGTTAGTCGCTCGTGCGGGAAATCCTTGAGTTTGGAAGGATCTTTAGTCAGATTTCGAGATAACCGCTTTTGACCCAACAGCTTAGCCCCAGCTCGTAAGATCGGAGACGATTTTTGGCGAATAGTTAGAATTTTCTGAAAATCGAAATTTTCGGCTAAGGATTCTTTTCCGCGAAACCTATGTCATCTCCCCCTTTCTTATAAATAGCCAGCCTTCTTCTCATTCTTCACATCTTTCAAACTCTCTCACGAAGGAAAATGTCTTCATCCCAAGTTGAAAAGAATGATTCTGATGTTGAGATGGGCGAGGCCAGCCAAGCCCGGCGGTTCCGCCAGCCAAGTCTCGGGCGGTTCCGCCGCTCAGGACGCTTACTCCCCTCGTTGATGGGTTTGACTCTTTCAAGGCTAAGCTATCCCGCGCAAAGGCCTCGGCGGGCGAGGACAGAGAAGCCCGATGTTCCTTCCGCGGCTCCAACTCTTTTGCATGTTCCTCCGATCTCTTTGCCTGCTCCTTCGGCCTCTTCGCCTGTTCTTCCGGTTCCTAGCCCCGAAGTTCCACCCGATGCCCTCCTACCTGCGGAAGGGGTTACTGTTCCTGAACAGATTCCTGATGTTCAGGTCTATCCATCGGGTTCTCCGACTGTTCGATCGCGATCTCCGGAAGAGAGGATGCGATAGAATCTACACCTCTCCCCGAAGAGGGAACTCGCTTGGGACTGCCAGCAGCTGGTGCCGCGCCATTTCCCAAGGGAAGGGCAAGGGCTGGTGCGGCATCCGGAGCAAAAAGAAAGCGGGGTGCAAAGAGCGAGGAGGGCAAAATTTCAGAGCCATTGGCGCGTCATCGTTCCAAGGTTCGATTTTAATTTATCTGCAATTCTTTGTATCGCTTTTACGATGATACTTACCCTTCTTTCGGACAGTTTGTGTCCCTGATTGATGGAATGCTTGGTGAGTGCAGGTCGGAAGTCATTCGTCTATCGGGAACTGGAGTCGCCGCAGAAGCGCTGAAGCTGCATTAAGGCTGCATTGCAGACTGTCGAGGACACCCATGTCGCCCGACGCCCCAGCTTGAGGTTCAGATAGCTTATCTTGAGCGTGACCTTGGGAAGACCGCAAGTTCGTTACTCAAGGTGAAGAAGGAGAAGAAGAGAAAATCCTCGGAACTCCGCCGCCTTCAGCAGAAGATCCAGACTCATGAGGAGATGAACGCCCGTAGATCCTCGGAAGTTGCCGATACTGACGATTTCTTTGGTCGTCTGACGAGGATGGCCATCCTGTTTGAGTCCTTGATAGCTTCCGCAAGAGGGACTTGGCTTTAGCGGGAATCGAGGGGAGTCTGAGCGAGCTCGAGTTGCTTCGAGGTAATGAGGCCCCGTCTTTGGACTTGGAGGAAGCCAGACTATTGTCCTGCAAAGGAGATTGGGCGGCCACCATGCGAGATTTCGATTCAATCCTTGCCGGCCTGCAGACCGAATGCACCCTTGCACCGACCTCCGAAGACTCAGAAGGTCAGGAGCGCACGGGAGAGGATTACAGGCTGGCGGACGAGGCGAGTAGTGGCGATGCGACCAAGGGAGGCGACGGGGAGGCTATCCCTATCGCGAGTGAGGATGAAGGTGACACTCCTGGGAGCGTCTAGGTTTATCAATCCCTTCTAGGATTTTATATGTGTTTCAGCCGTTTAAGAGGCCATGATGTATTTACCGGGACTAGCCGTTGGTGGCTTCGAATCCCTGCCCCTTTTTGGGGTTTTGTTTGAAACTTTTGCGGTCTCAATCTATAAAACGTTTTTTGATTATTTATGAACTTCAGTTTTTCAAGTATGAGAAAGAGGGTGTGAGTTGTCGTCTCATTCCTAGTTCCCTGATGATCACCATACCTATTGTTTGCATAAAGCGAGATTTTCCGCGGTTTACCGATTTACGCGAAAAGTTTGTGAAACGAATAGGCTTAAGTGAAGAGACAAATTTTTGGATCTCGTATACCATACTATGTCTGTGAGATGTCAAGATCCAGCATGGCTGGGTTTAGGGCAAGACCTAGGTTTACTCTCGGACTCAGGCTTTGCGATGACAAATCGGCTTCCGTTTTGCCTGTTTGCGATTTTAACCTGACTCATACGTTTAAAATCTGCGAATTGTTGTCGGCTTATACGATTTGTTTGGGCGTGAGTCGAGCTACTTCCTTTACGAAGAGCTAGACCAAAATTTTGATTTCTTGTATAGCTATGTTTATCCTTGTCGGATGTAAGAGAGCCTACCCTTGAAGGGCTGCTATTTGTCTGTTTAGAAGTTAGAGTTCGTTTGTTGTGATCAGCAACAACGAAATGATACCGCTTTTGAGGTGCGCTTAGATGTTCAGAGACTAAAATTTCGTCTGCAATGTTTTGTGGAAAAGAATGTCCTTCAAGCATTAGCGACGTCTCGCAGTGCTGAAGGTCGATTTTTCCTTATGCCGCATTTCGTGATTGAAACGCGCTGGCTTTGGGGATGTCTTTATAATGTTCGCAGCCAGAAAACTGTTGTTTCCGCTCGACGCTGGACCAAGGGTCGCGCGAATTTGACCTGTGGAGAAGCGCTTACATTCACTTTGCTTCGCGGAAGTGTTAGCTCCCGGATTTGTTTTTGGATGTAATAATCGCTTAGTGGATACTAGATCCGTTGTTGTGGTCGCTTCGCTGATTTGAAAAGTCGGAAAAGTTTCAAAATTTTAGAGTCTTCAAATTTGTGGGAGTATACGAGTATATCGTATTCCCCTTTTAATTGGGGATAGCTGAATCACCGGTTGGCGAAGTTACCTACGCACTTTGTCTAGGATCAAGCCGTCTCAGTAGTTCTTTGTACCACTTTTATCGCTTAGTGGTAGTATTTTTTAGGTGCATCGCATTCCAAGTTCGGGATTTTGACGCCTTTCATGTTTGCGATTTGGTATGAACCTGGTCGGACTACTTTTATAACTTTGTATGGTCCTTCCCAGCTTGCTCCCGCTCTCGCTTCGCTCAGCAGTGTTTGGAAGACTTTGCGTAAGACTAAATCGCTTCTTTGAACCTGCGATGGCGTGACGCTTGAGTTGTAGTACCTTGCGCAGCGTGCTGGTAATTTTGATTCGAATGAGCCTGGTCACGGCGCTGATTGATAAGATCGAGATTATCCAGCATCATAGGTTGTTTAGATCTCTCGCTCGAAGGAATCTTCTCCGCACTCACGGGAATTCTACTTCGGGGATCATGCATTCCGCTCCATAAACGAGCGAATGGAGTTTCACCTGTAGCCCGTCTTGGGTTGTACGATGTGACCAGAGAACTCCTTCGAGCTCCTCTGCCCATCCCTTTTGGCGCCTAGGCGCTTTTAGTCCGCCAAGGACGGTCTTGTTGATGGTCTCTGCCTGTCTGTTGCATTGCGGATACCTGGGGTTGACTTTGTAAGTCGATATTTTTCTGTTACGATTTCAATGGGACCCCATGTCTATGATATTGAATTTCTCGACTTGTGTGTCTTTGATACTTGCGTAGGATTCTGCTTCTACCCATTTGGAAATGAAATCTGCGAGGACTAGAAGGAAGCGCTTTTGTTTTGATGGATGCATAGGTCCGACAATGTCCATGGACCATCGCATGAAAGGATAGGGGACGACTGAAGAGAGGATTTCGCGGGTTGATGGATTGTTGGAGCATGCCTTTGGCATTTCTCGATTTCCGGCTAATTTCTCGCAGTCTTTTACCATGGTTGGCCAATAATAACCGTGGCGTTTGATTTTGACTGCGAGAGATCTTCCGCCAGAATGATTTCCGCATGATCCAGAATGGACCTCTTCCATGATTCTTCTTGCCCTTTCTCCTTCTGCGCATGTCATGAGAGGACCGGAGAAACACCACTTATAAATTTCTCCTCTATCGCGGACGCACGCGTCGCTTGGTTTCACTTTACGAGCCCATTTTTCGGGCGGTAAGGTTCCATTCACGATATAGGCTCGATTGGTTCTAACCAAGGGCTGTCGCGAGTGCATCGGTTGGGTCCACATCCGCTTCTGGTTGATCCTCGACTTCTTCCGCATCTTCAATCTCTCCCCGGATTAGATTGGCGACCACCGTTGGTCCGATGCTTGGATGTTCGATGAATTCGACCGAGATTATCCTTTGGAGCCCTGGATCTGAGCTTGAGGCGAGGGCAGCCAAGGCGTCGGCCTGGACGCTTTCCGAAAGGAATTCTAGTCAGGGCAAACTGGTCGAAACTACGAGCCAGTTCTTGGACGAGTTTTAGATAAGCGTCCATCCTTTCGTCTCTTGCCTCATATTCTCTGCTGTATTGATTGGCGATTAACTGAGAATCGCAGTAAGCGTGAATATTACGAATTTTTAATCCATGGGCCAGCCGCAAGCCTGCGATGAGTACTTCGTATTCTGCCTCATTGTTTGAAGCATGAAAAGCCAATCGGAAAGACTGTTCTAGGATTTCCCGCTAGAGAGGTGAGTCGATTCCGATTCCGAATCCTTGTTTGGACGAAGATCCCTCGACGTGGAGGACCCAAGTTAAGTTTGGTTCCTCGTTAGTCATGTCTCTAGTGGGTAACTCTACAAAGAAATCCGCAAGAACTTGGGACTTTGCACATGTCCTTGGGCGATATTCGACGTCGTATTCACTCAGTTCGATTTCCCATTTTGCGAGCCTACCAGATTGGCTCGGACTGTGCAGGATTATCCGCAGTGGGAACGTTGTGAGAACCACTATAGTATGAGACTGGAAATATGGTCTTAGTTTACTTTCCGAGGTTATGACGGCGAATGCTAATTTTTCCATTAGCGGGTCTCAAGTTTCCGCATCCAGTAACGTCTTGCTTACGTAAAAGATTGGCTTTTGTTCGCCGCGTTCTTCTCGTATCAGGACGCCACTGACTGCTGTTGGAAACCGCGATATAGAGGAAAAGAGGTTCACCTTCCACCGGTTTTGCGAGGACTGGTGGAGTGGCCAGGTAATGTTTCAACTGTTGGAAAGCTTTTTCACAATTCTCGGACCATTCGAACTTCTTGTTTCCCTTTAATGTTTCGTAAAACGGTAGGCACTTATCCGTAGAGCGAGATGAAACGGTTCAAAGCCTGACTCTTCCGTTAGCCTTTGACTTCGCTGGTTCTCTGGGAGGCCATCTCTATCAGTGGCCGATTTGTTTAGGGTTGGCCTCGATTCCGCGATACGTTACGAGATATCCGAGGAATTCTCCCGATGCCACTGCAAATCTGCATTTCGCCGGGTTGAGTTTCGTGTTATGCTGGGTTAGTCGTGCAAAACATTCCTCTAGGTGGGCTACATGATCGTGTTCGTCAAGAGATTTTACGAGCATATCATCGATGTATACCTCCATAGTTTTTCCGAAGTTGCTCAGCAAACATTCTGTTGACGAAGTCGCTGATACGCTGCACCCGTGTTTTAAGACCAAAAGGCATTTCCTTGTAGCAATACGCTCCGGTCTGTGATGAATGCAGTTTTTCGCGGTCGCCGGATTCATCATGATCTGATTGTATCCGGAAAAGCGCTCATGAATGACAGAAGCTTGTTTCCGCTGTTGCTTCACCAGTGGGTCGATGCGGAGGGAAGCAGTCCTTCGACATGCTTTATTCAGATCCGTGAAATCGACACAGACTCGCCACTTGCCGCTCTTCTTTACCACACAGGGTTGGCAAGCCAGTCCGATACCTAACTTCTGTTATCGAATTCTACTTTGAGGAGTCTTTCGACTTCCTTGTTGACCGCGGTGACACGCCAGGTCCCAGCTTTCGCCTCTTTGTTTTACGGGTTTGTGAGTCGGGTCGATGTTAAGTTCGTGACATGTTACGCTAATGTCGATTCCGGACATATCCTTCGCAGCCCAAGCGAATGTACTGAGGTTCTTTTGAGGCATGCGATGAGCTCGCTTTTATTGGTTCATGGAGGTTAGCTCGATTTCGACGCACCGCTTTGGGAAGGAATCGTCGAGGCAGATCGAGACCACCGGTTCGCAGGTTGGTTCACGCCCTTCCGGGCCTCAGCTCTTTGGGACTGCCGAAGGTTTTGCGGCGTAGTCGTGAATCGCTTGCTTTTCCGAGGTCTCGATTTCGAATTTTTCCGCTTTAGTTCGGTAATGAGGCAGATTTGCGCCGCTCGCGACTACCATGTATTGTTTCGACCCAAAGGCGCCGGAACTTGAGGCATAGGTGGAATGTTGATGGGATCGCCTCATGGAGTTTAGCCAGGAGTTCCAACTATCGCTGTAGGATGTTGGACCATCGATCACCAGGAATTCCGTTTTTGCGACGCCCCTCTGACTAGGAGGTTAGTCGAGCCGAGGGTCATAATTTCTCCCAGAGTCCGAATCGGGCTGGGGTCGTCTGTAAGGATGCTTAGATCGACGCCTATCTTCTCGAGGGTGCTTTTATAGATAATATTAGCCGAGCATCCGTGTCGACTAATACCCTTGCTACGCCAATATCCTGGATCGTGAGTTCTATTACGAGGAGATTGTTGTGAGGTTTGGCCATACTGGCCGCTGCTCGATCCTCGAAGATAACGATGTTGCGGGCTGACGAAGAAGCCATACTGAACTTCGATCGATTGGTGGTTTTCGAAGTTAGAGAATCCATCCCCTCCTTCTAGCCAAACTGTGGGAACCGAAATTCACACCGCCAATTTCCGATAAATAAGATTGCGGAGGAAAGCCAAGTAAACCCGACTTTCCTTGAAGGTCCGGATTCTCTGTGTTGCCACACGAAATCGAGAAAGTTCAATAGATAAAAATAAGAGTTGAAATATTTGCCCGGCGCTTTTATTAGATGAAAGATACGAGTACAAAGATTCTCCGAAGACAGAGATTTGCGATTAAAGAAAAGATAGAGTCGCAGGCAGCCAAACGTCCTAAGCTTTGCTCCGCTAGTCTAACCACCTAAGCCCTAATTCTTCTAAGCTAGCAGAATGCTCTAAGTCTAATTTTCGGATCCTCTTCTCCTCTGCTCTTGCTCTCCTTATATACCCGCTCCTAGGTCGGTTTGCCTTAAGATGATGGACCTCGCCTTTGGGCCCAAGCTTATCTCTTCAGAAATATTCCATTTTGTCGGTCTTCGTAATTATCCTCGAGTTTTCCGCTATTTTTCGGTGACTTGATGTTTATCCGCTGCTCGGAAATCGGATAAACCGCCATAGCCTGATTGGGCCAGAATTCTCAAAATCGTAAGTAAGTTCGTGGACTTGTCTTAAGTCGTTTTATACGATTTCTCGAAAAGACTATCTTTCTCGTGAAATAAACCGTATATTCTAAAGGATCGATGTTCAAGTTAATCGATCTTTGTTTTATACGATATCTTCTACGAAATCCAATCCTTCTAGTTTTGTCAAAACATCGAGGCGATTCCAACCGAATCGAAGATGTTCATTCAGAGCCGGATCGCATTCAAACTCACGAGGATTGATCCAACAAGCCAAGATGGGATCAGACCGAGCATGATGGGACCGAGACGAGACGAGGGCCGCCGACCGACGCAGGGCTTGCCGCCGCCAGGTTTATGGACGCTGCGGCGCCGCCAGCGCTGACGCTGCGGACGCTGATGTCTTGCATATTTACATGTTTTTAGCTATCATATCTTATGCATTTTTCTCATTTATATTAGGCATTAGGCATCTTTAGGCTCATTTTGCATTCATAAGTCCCTATTAGGTGTTGGAGCACACTTTGGAGATATTGAAGATGTTTGGGAGTTTTGTGATGAAAAAGAGGGGTTTAAAGATGAACATGGACAAAAGCCTTAGAAGTATCTTCTGATGCTTAGATTTGGTGGAGACATGGCATTCTGAGTTAGCTTTCCAATGGAAGTAGTTTCAAGACATTTGGAGCCATATTGGAGGAGTTATGATCAATTGAGTGGAAGCATGTCAAGCCACCCGGGTGAGCACACCCGAGGCCAACCATCAAACCTCGCCTGGACAAGCTCAGGACGCGGCCAGGATGACCCGGGGACAAGCACCCGCACATCCTGATTGTGCTGAAAGCCTAGAACGGATGCGGTCAGCACCACCCGAGCACGAGAACCCGCACGGGACGAGGCACCCGGACATGACCACTCGTCCATCATTACCCGCTGCTTTCATCCACGACTCCGCCCAGCACCACCGGACGATAGCACCCGCACGGGATGGGCGATGGGAGAACGGACCAGGACACCCGGACGTCCCACAGTCCCTCCTACCCCACCTGCACACCGACCAGTACCACCCGAGGACAAGGACCCGACGCCCTGATTCTGGATGAGCCCCGGACGCTGACGCTCCACCCGCCACACACACAGCGCCCTGCTAGCTGCTGGACACCCACCACGCAGCCAACACACCCGCCTAGAGAGACCGCGACGGCCTGGACGCCGGACGAGCAGGACGCACCCGCCTGGACATACCCGCCTGGACAAGGACTAGCTGACCGGTGGCTCAGTTTCTTCCTTTCTCCTTGCTTCTCATTGGTCGAAAATCACTTGGCCAAGGGCATTTTAGTATTTTTGTTTTATGTTTCCAAGGGCTTTCAAGCCTATGTATAAATACTCTTGTGATCTCATTAAGAGATCTAACTTTTCTCTCTAAAAACATAATAAGATCTTGAAGAAAGTTGGATCTTTGATCCTTTTATCTCATTCTTTTGTGTTTAATAGATTATCTTCTTCTCTAATCATGTTTGGCCTTGAATCATCATTGATTTTGAGGTTTTCCATGGCTATTAGTGAGTAGATCTATCTAGGGTTCATGGGCTTGGGAGACTAAGGGTGATTAGAGTAGATCCAAGGTGCTTAGTGTTAGATCTATCATCTCCTTGCATTGATTTGGTGTTCTTCTTGCTATATTTGGGTTGGCCTCTCAAACATAGAGCCATAGGCATTTCATGCCCGAAGGTGTTCTATGAAATGCCTGAACCAACTCATCTATGCTTTTAGCTTGCTTTGCCTAAGGGATTAGTTGTCAAATGAGCTAGGATTGCTATTAGACTCTTTCTCCATGTTTGCTTTGATCATTACAGCCAAAGGGATTTGGTGTACTTGGGTGATCATTGCAAAAGAGCATTCATCTAGGGATAGAGCTTGCTTAGTTTTGTTGTCTAGGCATAAGGAATTAGATTGATTGAAAAGTTAGCATCTTGGATTGAATCTTGATCACCCAAAGTCAGTTCCTTTGTCCCAAGAACCCCTTTGCCTCATTGAGAAAGAAAGTTCAATCTTCTATTGCATTTTTAATATTGTCTTAGTTTCATAATCATCCTCTCATCTTGATAGACTTAGATTAAGCATGAACTTTCATTCCCTTTGCATTAGAATCTCTTAGAATTGGATTGACATCTTGTATTCTACAACATTTGATTAGGACCTGAAAAGCCTGTCATCAAATTGGCCTGCCAACTTCTAAGTTGATTTTGACATTGGGATTTAGTTATTTGCTTGAGACTAAGTCATTTTATTTTTATTGTATCTTGTGATATTGGTTCTTGCCTATTCTATCTTTGACTTTCAGGTGTATGATCACAAGAAGCAGAGGGCATCCAACTTTGTTCCTACTGTTGAAGAGATTGCTGCACTTGAGAGGGAGATAGCTAGACAAAGAAGAGAAGTAGAGCAACAGGCTCATCTTCAAAGGTTGGGGTTTGAGATGGAGAATCTACTCAAGATGGTAATGTCCAAGGGACAATGGTCCAAGAGCTGACAATCCTAGACCACCACGCCAGCCACATCACCAACCACGCCAAGCAAGAGCCATTGGAGCCTATGACCAACCTCACATTCATGGTCATAGGTTGGGAATCAGAGCACCAGCTGTGGAGAACAAAACTTTGAGATCAAATCAGGGCTGCTGCATTTGATTGAGAACAACAAGTTCCATGGCCTTGCTGTGGAGGATCCCCTTGATCACTTGGACACATTTGATAGCTACTGTAGCTTGTCCAAGATTAATGGAGTCTCTGAAGATGCTTTCAAGCTGAGGTTGTTTCCATTCTCTTTGGGAGACAAGGCACATCTATGGGAGAAGGCTGTTCCAAGTGACTCTATCACTACTTGGAATGAGTGCAAGAGAGCATTCCTAGAGAAATTCTTCTCTACCTCAAGAACAGCCAAGATCAGAAATGAGATCTCTACCTTTCAGCAGAAGAACCTTGAGAGCTTTAGTAAAGCATGGGAGAGGTTCAAGGGCTATTGGTCTCAATGCCCACATCATGGCTTCACCAAGGAAAGTTTGCTTAGTACCTTCTACAGAGGTGCTCTACCAGAGTTCAGGAGCAGATTGGACACAGCCAGCAATGGGTTCTTCTTGGGCAGAACTGAGCAGGATGCTGAGGAGCTAGTGGAAAACATGGCCAGGAGTGACTCAGTCTACAGTGAGGAGCATGATAGGGCCAACAGAGGCACTGATGAAGATGATCCACACACAAGAAAGGCCCTGAAATCTCTCCAAGAAAAGTTGGACAAGCTTCTTGTAGAGAAGGCTAAGCAAGAGCAGCTTAACTCTATTGGGAACCAGCAACAGCAACAGCCTGCTAGGACAACTGAGGTTCATGGTTTAGAAGGCCAAGAGGAGCTGTGCTTCATCAATTCTAATGGCACATGGTATAGGAAAGAGCCCAACTTCCAATACCAAAACAACTACCAGCAAAGACCTTACTTCAACAACCACCAAGGAGGTTACCAAGCAAACCAGCCTACTCAGCCCCAAGTAAGCTCTTCTCCAGCTCAAGCTCCAAGTTCAAATTTGGAGTCCATGTTCAAGCAACTCTTAGAAGCTCAAGAAAGAAATGCTAAGACCATTGCTGATGAGTTCAAGAACATCCATGCTAAGATTGATGGCACCTATTCTGACCTCAACAACAAGTACATGCAACTTGCCTCTCATCTCAAAGCTTTTGAGAGCCAAGTTGCATCCATGTCTTCATCATCCAAGAATCCAATGGGATCTCTACCAGGAAAACCAGAGAAGAACCCTAAGGAGACTTGCAATGTTATCATCTCCACTTCTTCAGGGATTGCATTGAGTGATCATAAGGATGATGTTGATGAGATTGAGAGGCTAGTGCTTGGAAATCAGATTGAACATGATAAGAGACTGGTTGTGGCCACAGCTGAAGCTAGAGTTGTGAAGAGAGCTGATAAGAAGGTTCAAGGAAGTGAATGAAGAAGACAATGAGGTTGAGCTATCACCATATGATAAACTCCCTTTCCCTCAAAGGTTCCTCACCAAAGCTCAGAAAAAAGTGGTCTCCGAATTCAGAAAAGAACTCAGTGATATTGGAGTCAAGCTTCCAGAGATCAGCAATATGCATGCTGCTCATGTCCAAATGATGCTCATAAAGGACATTCTCACCCACCAAGCTGAAGTGGCTGAACTTTTGGACATCTCACTTCTGAAGATTGATCCACCAATCCCTCCCAAGTCCCTCCCTAAGCTTGAGTCTCAAGGGAAGTTCACATTGTCTTGCTCTCTTGGTAAACTAACTATGGATGATGCTCTTGTTGATAGTGGAGCTAGTGTGAATGTCATCTCCTTGGACATGGTGCAGAGTATTGGGATTGAAAGCATGGAAACAGATACTCCTCCTCTCATCTTTGGGGATTCCTCTTCTACAACCCCACTTGGCATAATCAAGGACTTTCCCTTGAAGATTGGATCCTGCACCATACCTATTGACCTCACTGTTTTGAAGATGGCATCTGAAGAAAGAGTCCCTTTGATCCTTGGCACTCCTTTCCTCACAACAGTTGGAGCTTGCATTGACTTTCCCAACAAGAAGGTCACTCTCATGCATGTCAACAAAGCCGTCTCCTATCCTCTCCAACCTCCAATGGACTCAGACTATTGTGGGACAATCACTTGTGATGTACAAGCTGTTGAGAAGCCCCAAGATGAAGAGGTTGAAGGTAAGAAAGAGGGTCTTGATGGAGAGTGTTCTAAGGAGTTGTGTGTTGAGCACTTGGAAAGTGCTAAAAGAGAGGGGATGGCTGGAGCCTTAAGGGCCACACATGGCAAGAAGAAGATAGTGAAAGGGCCTCATCCTCCACCTCTTGATTTGCTCTCACACACTCTCACTCTCCATCCAACGAAGCTCAAGGATGGAGCCATTGAGTACAAGATCAAGCATAAGGGTAGATCCACACCATTCTCAAGTGCTAGAGCCATCATTACTCCTAAGCTCCAAGATGACCCTATCAAGCTTCAAGAGCTTCTCTCTCAGGTCCTCACCATCACACTTGAAGGTGGGAAGGATCCTCCTTCTCACTAGTCAAAGAGACCAGGTAGTCAAGCTAAGTGACTCAAAACAAGCTCACTTGGGAGGAAGTCCCATGGTTATCCTTGTATATAGCTTTGCAATTTCCAATTTCCTTTTAAGTTTTTAATAAAAGTGGTCAAGATTTTCAGGTTTTTTCCAAGTACTAGAGGAGAGAAGAAAGGTGGTCAGCCACCTAAGCCTTATGATCCATGTAGCAGCCTCCTCTAGTTGCACTGAACCAAGCCAGCTTCTAGTCATGACACAAGCACCATGCCCAAATCTCCTTGTGTGGTATTACTCCAACCCTTCTTGTATATACATTTGCTTTTATCTTGTTGGGGTATCTCCTTCTCCTCTTACTCACACAGAGACTGTGTGATTTAAGTGTGGGGGAGGTACCGGATATTTGATCATGTTTGCTTTGTGATTTTTGAGTCTCATGCATTGCATTGTACAATCATAAGTGCATAGAAAATCTAAAAATTTTAAATCATGTAGATTGCATCACTTGCATCCTTAAGATTGAGTCTAGAGCATATAGGTTGCATTCATTTGCATATGGAGCATTGCCTTGTAAAGAACACTCGTTTGCACTGAATTTGGCACCCTAGTTAAACATATCAAGTAGCTTAAGCATCTTTTGAAAAGCTCGCATGCTTTAAGCCTTGAAAACTCTTCTTGAAACTTGCTTGCTTGCTTGATATTGGCATTGTTCTTAAGACCAGCTCCATCCTGAACTTAGACTTGAATGAACTTAATCTCTCTTGCATATGGGCATTTGCATACTTGATCATGGATCTCATACACATTTGGGTTATCTTTTTCCATTGTACCACCCTTTGTTAACCCAAATGGCACTCCCTTACCCTTGAACCCTATCCATTCTTTGAAGCCTACATTGATTTGCTTGAGTAAGGCCTCTTTTGATAGCTTGTCATGTGCAAAATCTTGAGAGTATTGGGAGCGACATGGATTTGTTCTCATCTCTTGCTAGCATAGGGTCATCATTTGAGCTAGCTTCTAGGATGGTGAGTGAAGTGTTTGCTACCTAATTGTTTACATTTTGGGGTTTGGGGATATGACAAAGTTGAGATTGATGAACAAAAAAGGTTTTGATAAAGAAAAAAAACCCTAGGGACCTAGAAATAATGAAAAAAATGAAATGAAAAGCTCTTAGTTGAAATCTTTGACTTTCCCCTCATGCATATATAAAAAAAAGAAGAAGAAAAGAAAAAAAAAAAAAAGAAAAAAAAGAAAGAAAGATTCAATAAGATAGTGGGGAAGGAAATACTTAAGAGTTAGAGCTTAGAATGTGAATAGAGGTCCTTAGAGGTAGCATCATGAGAAAGAAAATGTTCATTGGGTGAGTGATGTGAGTATGTTTTCATTTTGGGTTATGAATTAAAAGGGGTGTAGAACTTGTAATCACTTAGGATTTGGGTAGAATGACGAGGATGGATCCATGTATGCATGAATTGCTCCTAGTCTTAGATAAATTTTGCATAATGATCAAGCTCCTTGATTTTTGAGTGATTGCCACCTTGAAATGATGCATTGAACCCTCCTTTTCATCCATATTAGACCATTTGATCACCAAGCCAAATGATTGAGATCATGTGCCCATTTGTGAGACTTCACCTTGTGTGTGTGTGTGAATCAATGTGAGGGCTGGTTAAGAGAGCATGTTGATTGATAGGCATTGCATCTTGTGTAGAGGCATAAGAGTAATTGATAGGCCTTGTGAAGCTAGAGCATAATAAGAGAGTTTGCTCATGCGATTTGCTATGTTTCTTTAGGATGTCAGGTTGAGTGCTATGAGTGTTTCCTTTGGCTTTGTTTCCATCCTTGCATCCATCCCCCTTGTGCTTGAAAAGTTTACTTGAGGACAAGCAAATGTCTAGTGTGGGGGAGTTGATGTCTTGCATATTTACATGTTTTTAGCTATCATATCTTATGCATTTTTGCTCATTTATATTAGGCATTAGGTATCTTTAGGCTCATTTTGCATTCATAAGTCCCTATTAGGTGTTGGAGCACACTTTGGAGATATTGAAGATGTTTGGGAGTTTTGTGATGAAAAAGAGGGGTTTAAAGATGAACATGCACAAAGGCCTTAGAAGTATCTTCTGATGCTTAGATTTGGTGGAGACATGACATTCTGAGTTAGCTTTCCAATAGAAGTAGTTTCAAGACATTTGGAGCCATATTGGAGGAGTTATGATCAATTGAGTGGAAGCATGTCAAGCCACCCGGGTGAGCACACCCGAGGCCAACCATCAAACCTCGCCTGGACAGGCTCAGGACGCGGCCAGGATGACCCGGGGACAAGCACCCGCACGTCCTGATTGTGCTGAAAGCCTAGAACGGATGCGGTCAGCACCACCCAAGCACGAGAACCCGCACGGGACGAGGCACCCGGACATGACCACTCGTCCATCATTACCCGCGTGCTTTCATCCACGACCCGTCCAGCACCACCCGGATGATAGCACCCGCACGGGATGGGCGATGGGAGAATGGACCAGGACACCCGGACGTCCCACAGTCCCTCCTACCCGCGTACCAGCCTGCACACCCGACCAGTACCACCCGAGGACAAGGACCCGCACGTCCTGATTCTGGATGAGCCCCGGACGCGGACGTTCCACCCGGCCACACACACCAGCGCGTCCTGCTAGCTGCTGGACACCCACCACGCGGCGGAACACACCCGCCTAGAGAGACCGCACGGCCTGGACGCCGGACGAGCAGGACGCACCCGGCCTGGACAAGGACTAGCTGACCCGGGTGGCTCAGTTTCTTCCTTTCTCCTTGCTTCTCATTGGTCGAAAATCACTTGGCCAAGGGCATTTTAGTATTTTTGTTTTATGTTTCCAAGGGCTTTCATGCCTATGTATAAATACTCTTGTGATCTCATTAACAGATCTAACTTCTTTTCTCTCTAAAACATAATAAGATCTTGAAGAAAGTTGGATCTTTGATCTTTTTTATCTCATTCCTTTTGTGTTTAATAGATTATCTTCTTCTCTAATCATTTTTGGCCTTGAATCATCATTGATTTTGAGGTTTTCCATGGCTATTAGTGAGTAGATCTATCTAGGGTTCATGGGCTTGGGAGACTAAGGGTGATTAGGAGTAGATCCAAGGTGCTTAGTGTTAGATCTATCATCTCCTTGCATTGATTTGGTGTTTTTCTTGCTATATTTGGGTTGGCCTCTCAAACATAGAGCCATAGGCATTCATGCCCGAAAGGTGTTCTATGAAATGCCTGAACCAACTCATCTATGCTTTTAGCTTGCTTTGCCTAAGGGATTAGTTGTCAAAGGAGCTAGGATTGCTATTAGACTCTTTCTCCATGTTTGCTTTGATCATTACAGCCAAAGGGATTTGGTGTACTTGGGTGATCATTGCAAAGAGCATTCATCTAGGGATAGAGCTTGCTTAGTTTTGTTGTCTAGGCATAAGGAATTAGATTGATTGAAAAGTTAGCATCTTGGATTGAATCTTGATCACCCAAAGTCAGTTCCTTTGTCCCAAGAACCCCCTTTGCCTCATTGAGAAAGAAAGTTCAATCTTCTATTGCATTTTTAATATTGTCTTAGTTTCATAATCATCCTCTCATCTTGATAGACTTAGATTAAGCATGAACTTGCATTCCCTTTGCATTAGAATCTCTTAGAATTGGATTGACATCTTGTATTCTACAACATTTGATTAGGACCTGAAAAGCCTGTCATCAGACGCTGCGCCGGGCCAGGCCGGGTGCCGCCGGCGCCAGGCCGCCCGCTGGACGCCGGCGCCAGGCGCCTCGCCGCCGGCGCCAGGCCGCCCGCGTGACGCTGCGCCGCCGGCGCCAGGCCGCCCACGTGACTCGTGCCGCCGGCGCCAGGCCGCCCGCGACGGTACCGGCGCCAGGCGGCCCGCTGACGCGTGCCGCCGGTGCCAGGCCGGGATGCCGACGGTGCCAGGCCGGGGTGCCGCCGGCGCCAGGCCGGCTCGCGTGACGCGTGCTGCCGGCACCAGGGGTTCTCTGCCGCCCGTGGGTTTTTCCGTTGCCCGATCTTTCCCTCGTTAGTCGTTCGTGCGGGAAATCCTTGAGTTTGGAAGGATTTTTAGCCGTAGATTTCGAGATAACCGTTTTTGACCCCAACAAAGTTCGGCCAGGTCCAACTTGTCTTTCAGCCGCCTCAGTATCGATCGATAGTACATGGTGTACATCGATCTATTATGGTCTCGATGTATTGTTCTTCGGCTAATGTGTGTCGATCGATTGCACAGAGTGTGCATCGATCGATGTGTAACTCTGGTGTCGACCTCTGGTCTTGATATCGGGTGAACTCTTCTTTAAGCTCCAAAAAGGCACCTAAAACATCACTTTTCTCTAAAATGCTTCTGAACCTGAAAACATACCTAATAGACTCCAAAACATAGATAATAGTAGTAAAAACACGCATATACCATGGGTAAAAACGGGTAAAATCCATGGTATATCAGGTACTCTCACCCGGTCGGAAGAGACACTGCTGGACGACCAGGCTGGACAAGGCAGGACCGGGAAGGCTGGACCGGGATGAGCTACCAGGTCGGGAGAAGGTCAAGATGGACAAGGCAGGACGTCCAGGTAGGGCAGTCCGGGATGAGCTACCCGGTCAGGACAAGGGACGGCCAGAACAAGGCTGGTCCGGATTGGTTGGAACGGGTTGGGTCATTTCCTCAACCCCTAACCGAAATTCAAGTTGGTTTCCCATTGGCTGAAGCCTAATTGACTCCATGGACTTTTTAGTAATTTTTAATGATGTTCCTAGGTTTTCTAAGCCTTTGTATAAATACTTATGTAATCTCTTTGAGGAGAAAAACTTATTTTTCTCTCAAAAAACACATTTAGATCTTGAAGAAAGTTTGGATCTTTGATCCTTTTCATCTCATTTCTTTTGTGTTTATTAGATTATCTTCTTCTCTAATCATGTTTAGCCTTGAATCATCATTGATTTATAGGTTTTCCATGGCTATTAGTGAGTAGATCTATCTAGGGTTCATGGGCTTGGGAGACAAAGGATGATTAGGTGTAGATCTAAGATGTTCTAGGGTAGATCCTTCTTGATCCTTCTTGATGCTTGCTTGTAGAGTTTTCTTCTTGCTATTTTGGAGTTGGCCTCTTCAAAATAGAGGTATAGGCATTTCATGCCCGAAAGGTGTTCTATGAAATGCCTGATCCAACTCTTCAATGTTTTAACATTCTTTACCAAAGAGATTTGTTGTTAAAGGTGTTAAGATAGATAATGAACTAGTTCTTAATGATTGCTTTCATATTATTCAACCTGAGAGATTAGATGCTTGAGATATGTTTGTGAATGAGCATTCATCTAGAGATAGAGCTTGCTTAGGATTGTGTCTAGGCTTAAGGTGTTAGATTGATTGAATGTTTGCCATTTTAGATTAAAGCTTGATCACCCAAAGTCAATTCCTTTGTCCCAAGAACCCCCTTGCCTCATTGAGAAAGAAAGTTGACTCTTTTATTGCATTTCTAGTATAGTTTTAGTTCATTTCATTCCACTCTTTTGATTGCACTTAGATTAAGCATAGACTTGCATTCCCTTTGCATTGAAATCACCTATGATTGGTTCGACAATCTTTTATATTATATCATTTGATTTGGACCCTTGAAAAGTCTCTTTCATCAAATTGGCGCTGTTGCCAAGTTCTAAGTTGATTTTGAAATTGGGATTTAGTCATTTGCTTGAGACTAAGTCATTTTTTTTCTTTTATTGTGTTATTGCTTATCCTTGCTCTTTTCCCTTTGCATTTCAGGTGTATGATAACTAGAAGCAGAGGTGCATCAAACTTACACCCACTGTTGAAGAAATTGCTACACTTGAGAGGAAGATTGCAAGAAAGAGAAGAGAAGAAGAGCAACAGGCTAACTTGCAGAGATTGGGGTTTGATATGGAAAATCAGCCTCAAGATCGTGATGCCCTAGTGATCGACCATGGATTTTACCCATTTTTAGCCATGGTCTATATGTGTTTTTATATATATTTACTACAATATAGAGTCTATTTAGAGTATTTACAGGTTCAGGTACGTTCTTGAGAAATATGGTTATTTTGGTATCTTTTGGAGTCTTTTGAGTGCAGAGCTGCGCAGACGCGTCAGATGTTTAGATATGGATGGAAACCTTCCTACGGTGCGATTGAGTTCATCCTTTGACACAAGATATAGCTTTGAGTTAGATTTCCAATGCCACCGGTCTGAGGTCAATCCAACTGTTAGATCAGAAGTTATGCCCGTTTTACTGAAGAGTGGTCAGTCTGCCTCGCGAGAGAAGGCTGTCGAGAAGAGGAATGTATATCGATCGATGGGAAACCCTTCATATCGATCGATATGGATGCCATAATGCGGGCCGATTATATTTTTTGACCGCTTGAAGCCCATAAGCCATCCCAAATTACCATAATGCCCCTGCACGACCAGAAACCCTATTTTACTGTTTTCTAAGCCATTGTTGACGGCTAAGCTTGTTTTTGGATTAGAGAGAGAGAGAGAGAGCTTTGGATTGGAGAGAGAGATCTTAGCACCTTGAGAGAGGGAAGATCTTGAACTCCCTTTTTTTCTTTACTCTATTCTTTATTTTATCTATTGAAGTATTCAGACCATCATGATGTTTCTTATGAATATGTTTGAGTAGTCTCATTGTTAGATTTAGGTTTCTCACAAGGTTGACTCATGTATTGAAAATAAATCATTGTTAGGATGTTTAAAATATAGTTCTTAATCTACTTGTTCTTAATGCTTTGTTTAGGATTAATCATCCTCGACCTAGATCTTAGGATTAATTTGGATAAGTGAGAACTTAGCAAATTCCTGAAAACTAAACTAGTTTGTTCTAATCTGACTGAGAACATATGAGAGTTGTTCATAGTCAGATTAGAGAACCCATCAAACCCGATCTTAAGGCTCGCTGGAAGCAATATCGATCGACGCAACTATCGTTGTATCGATCGATATTGTGAAAGGTGCATCGATCGATATTCCATTGAATAATCGATCGACGCTTTCTCATGATCATCCAATGATAGTTGAAGGTAATCAAATTGATTTAACCTAAAGCTTGAGTTCAGAACTATGAATAGTAAAACCCTAATTAACTTGCAAACTTGTCATACCTGAGATAATACATGAATCTAGCTACCTTTCCCCCTGTTAACAATCTCAAATCAAATCAATCGAGCAACTGCTTTGCTCACTATTTATTTTACTGTTTTAAACCTATTTATCTAGCTTTATTTCGAAGACTATATAATCTATTGTGTAATCCTTGAGTCTCTGTGGATTCGATCCCTAAGTATTACAACTGAACTTCTTATTTGAGAGAGTAATTCACTCCTTAGGGTAATTTGAGTGATATCACCTAGGGGGCAATGGTCCAAGAGCTGACAACATAAGACCACAGTGCCAGCCACAACAGCCACAGCACCAAGATAGAGCCATTGGAGCCTATGATTAACCTCACATTCATGGTCATAGGTTGGAGATAAGAGCACCAGCTGTGGAGAACAACAACTTTGAGATCAAATCAGGACTGCTGAATTTGATTGAGAACAACAAGTTTCATGGCCTTGCTGTGGAGGATCCCCTTGATCACTTGGACACATTTGATAGCTACTGTAGCTTGTCCAAGACTAATGGAGTCTCTGAAGATGCTTTCAAGCTGAGGTTGTTTCCCTTCTCTTTGGGAGACAAGGCACATCAATGGGAGAAGGCTCTTCCAAGTGACTCTATCACAACTTGGAATGAGTGCAAGAGGCATTCCTAGGGAAATTCTTCTCTACATCAAGAACAGCCAAGATCAAAAATGAGATCTCTACCTTTCAGCAGAAGAACCTTGAGAGCTTTAGTGAAGCATGGGAGAGGTTCAAGGGCTATTGGTCTCAATGCCCACATCATGGCTTCACCAAGGAGAGTTTGCTTAGTACCTTCTACAGAGGTGCTCTTCCAGAGTTCAGGAGCAGATTAGACACAGCCAGCAATGGGTTCTTCTTAGGCAGAACTGAGCAGGATGCCGAGGAGCTGGTGGAGAACATGGCCAAGAGTGACTCAGTCTACAGTGAGGAGCATGATAGGGTCAACGGAGGCACTGATGAAGATGATCAGCAAACAAGGAAGGCACTGAAATCTCTCCAAGAGAAGTTGGACAAGATTATTGCAGAGAAGGCTTAGCAGTAGCAGATTAACTCCATTGGGAACCAGCAACAAAAGCAGCCTGCTGGGACTAATCAGGTCAATGGTGTAGAAGGTCAAGAGGAGCTGTGCTTCATCAATGCTAATGGCACATGGTACAGGAAAGAGCCCAACTTCCAGTACCAAAACAACTATAAGCAAAGACCTTGCTACAACAATTAGCAAGGAGGTTACCAAGCCAACCAGTCTACTCAGCCCCAAGGAAGCTCTTCTAAAGCTCAGGCTCCAAGTTCAAAAATGGAGTCCATGTTCAAGCAACTCTTAGAAGCTCAAGAAAGAAATGCTAAGAACATTGGTGATGAGTTCAAGAACATCCATGCCAAGATTGATGGAACCTATTCTGACCTCAACAACAAGTACATGCAACTTGCCTCTCATCTCAAAGCTTTGGAGAGCCAGGTTGCTTCTATGTCTTCATCCACCAAGAGCCCAATGGGATCTCTACCAGGAAAACCAGAGAAAAATCCCAAGGAATCTTGCAATGTCATCCTCTCTACTACTTCTTCAAAGATTGAGATGTGTACTCATGAGACAGAGAAGGATGAGATTGAAATGTTTGGCACTGTGTTTGGGGATGTTGAGAGATTTGTTGCGGCCACAGCTGAAGCACATATTCTGAGGGATGCTGCCAAGAAGGCTGAGGTAAAGAGTCTGCAGAAAGCTGAGCCTAGAGCTGAGACACCAACTGTGAAGAGAGCAGACAACAAGCTGAAAGAAGTGAAGCAGAAAGACACTGAGTTTGAGCTATCACCATATGATAAGCTCCCCTTTCCCCAAAGAGTTCTCACCAAAGCTAAAAAGAAGGTGATCTCAAAGTTCAGAAAAGATCTTAGTGATGTTGGAGTCAAGCTTCTAGAGATATCAGGTATGCGTAAAGCTAATGTCCAGTTAATGATCATCAAAGACATTCTAGACCACCAGGCTGAAGTGGCTGAGCTTTTGGACATCTCCATTCTGAAGATTGATTCACCAATCCCTCCAAAGTCCCTCCCTAAGCTTGAGTCTCAAGGGAAGTTCACCTTGTCTTGCTCCCTTGGTAAACTAACTATGGATGATTCTCTTGTTGATAGTGGTGCTAGTGTGAATGTCATTTCCTTGGATATGGTGAAGAGTCTTGGGATTGAAAACATGGAACCAGATACTCCTTCTCTCACCTTTAGGGATTCTTCTTCTACAACCCCACTTGGCATAATCAAGGACTACCCTTGAAGATTGGATCCTGCACCATATCCATTGACCTCACTGTTTTGAACATGGCATCTGAAGAGAGAGTCCCTTTGATCATTAGCACTCCTTTCCTCGCAACAGTTGGAGCTTGCATTGACTTTCCCAACAAGAAGGTCACCCTCATGCATGTCAACAAAGCTGTGTCCTATCCTCTCCAACCTCCAATGGAATCAGGCTTTTGTGGGACAATCACTTGTGATGCACAAGCTGTTGAGCAGCCCCAAGATGAAGTGGTTGTTGGTAGGAAAGAAGGTCTTGATGGAGAGTCTTCAAAAGAGTTGTGTGATGAGCACTTGGAAAGTGCTATACCAAAGGGGATGAGTGGAGCCTCAAAGGCCACTCATGGCAAGAAGAAGATGGTGAAAGAGCCTCATCCTCTACCTCTTGATTTGCTCCCACACACTATTACTCTCCATCCCAAGAAGCTCAAAGCTGGTGTCAATGAGTACAAGATCAAGCATAAGGGCAGATCCACACCATTCTCAAGTGCTAGAGCCATCATCACTCCTCAGCTCCAAGATGACCCAATCAAGCTTCAAGAGCTTCTCTCTCAGGTCCTCACCATCACACTTGAAGGTGAAAAGGATCCTCCTTCTCACTAGTTCAAGAGACAAGGTAGTCAAGCCAAGTGACTCAAAACAAGCTCACTTGGGAGGAAGTCCCATGGTTATCCTTGTAAATAGCTTTGCAAATTCAATATTCCTTTAAGTTTTTTTTAATAAGAGTAGTCAAGGTTTTCAGGTTGAGCCAAGCACTAGAGGAGAGAAGAAAGGTGATTAACCACCTGAGCCCTATGATTGCCATGTATCAGCCTCCTCTAGTTGCTATGAACCAAGCCAGCTCCTAGCCCCGACACCAAACACCTCGCCCAAACCTCCTTCTTAGGTATCACTCCAACCCTTCTTGTATATACATTTGCTTTTGTCTTATTGGGATATCTCCTTCTCTCTTACTCACACAGAGACTGTGTGATTTAAATATGGGGGAGGTACCAAGTATTTGATCATGTTTGCTTTGTGATTGAGAGTCTCATGCATTGCATTGTACATTCATATATGATAGAAAAAACCAAAAAAAATTTAAATTTTTTTGAATCATGTAGTTGCATCACTTGCATCTTTAAGATTGAGTCTAGAGCATATAGGTTGCATTCATTTGCATATGGAGCATTGCCTTGTAAAGAACACTTGTTTGCACTGAATTTGACACCCTAGTTAAACATATCAAGTAGCTTAAGCATCTTTTGAAAGGCTTGCATGCTTTGAGCCTTGAAAACTCTTCTTGAAACTTGCTTGCTTGCTTGATATTGGCATTGTTCTTAAGACCAGCTCCATCCTGAACTTAGACTTGAATGAACTTAATTTCTCTTGCATATGGGCATTTGCATACTTGATAATGGATTTCATACACATTTGGGTTATCTTTCCCCAATATACCACTCTTTGTTAACCCAAATGGCACTTCTATACCCTTGAACCCTAGCCATTCTTTGAAGCCTACATTGATTTGCATGAGTGAGGCCTTTTCTGATAGCTTGTCATGTGCAAAATCTTGAGAGTATTGGGAGCGACATGGATTTTTTCTCATCTCTTGCTAGCATAGGGTCTTGATTTGAGCTAGCTTCTAGGATGGTGAGTGGGGTTTTTGTTCCTTAAAGGCTTATGTCTTGGGTTTGGGATGTGACAATGTTAAGATTGATGAACAAAAGAATATATTTAGAAAGAAAAACCCTAGGGACCTAGAATAGAAAATAAGAAGCTCTTGATAGATGTTTGAGACCCTCCCCTACATAAAAAAAAAAAGAAAAGAAAAGAAAAGAAAAGAAAAGAAAAGAAAAGAAAGATTCAATAAGATAGTGGGAAGGGAAACAAAAAGTGTTAGAGCTTAGAAATGTGAATTGTGAATAAAAGGGTCCTTAGTGGTTGAATCTTGAAGAAAGAAAATTGTTCATTGGGTGAGTGATGTGAGTATTTTTCATTTTGGGTTATGGGATGAATAAAAAGGGTGTAGAACTTGTAATCATTTAGGAATGGGTAGAATGATGAGGATGGATCCATGTATGCATGAATTGCTCCTAGTCTTAGATAAATTTTGCATAATGATCAAGCTCCTTGATTTTCAGTGATTGCCACCTTGAAATGATGCATTCAAACCCTCCTTTTCATACATATTAGACCATTTGATCACCTAGCCAAATGATTGAGATCATGTGCCCATTTGTGAGAACTCACCTTGAGTGTGTGTGTGTGTGAATCAATGTGAGGGCTGGTTAATAGAACTTTTTGGTTGATAAGCATTGCATCTTGTGTAGAGGCATAAGAGTAATTGATAGGCCTTGTGAAGCTAGAGCATAATAAGAGAGTTTTGCTCATGCTGTTTGCTATGTTTCTTTAGGATGTCAAGTTGAGTGCTATGAGTGTTTCTTTTGGCTTTGCTTCCATCTCTATGTCTCTCCTCCTTGTGTTTTGAAAAGATTACTTGAGGACAAGTAAAGGTCTAGTGTGGGGGAGTTGATATCTTGCATTTTTACATGTTTTTAGCATCCATATCTCGTGCATTTTGATCATATAAGTTAGGCATTAGGCATCTTTAGGTCCATTTTGCATTCATTTGTCCTTATCAGGTGTTGGAGTATTGCTTTGGTGTGATTTTAGGTGTTTGGAAGCCTTATGGCCCAAAAAGAGGTGAAGAATCAAGTTTGGCCATGAAAAGAGAAGACAATCCATGATCTGGTCAAGACAAAGGTGAGCATGTACAGAGGCCTTATAGATGTCTTCTGTTGCTAAGATTTTGGGGAGACACAGAAAATTGAGTTAGCTTTCCAATAGAAGTGGTTTCAAGTCATTTGGAGCTGTATTGGAGGAGTAATGATCAGTTTACTAGAAGCACATCAAGCTGGCCGGGAAGACTGGTCCGGGTACTCTCACCCGGTCGGAAGAGACACTGCTGGACGACCAGGCTGGACAAGGCAGGACCGGGAAGGCTGGACCGGGATGAGCTACCCGGTCGGGAGAAGGCCAAGATGGACAAGGCAGGATGTCGGGGTAGGGCAGTCCGGGATGAGCTACCCGGTCGGGACAAGGGACGGCCAGAACAAGACTGGTCCGGGTTGGTTGGACCGGGTTGGGTCATTTCCTCAACCCCTGACCGAAATTCAAGCTGGTTTCCCATTGGCTGAAGCCTAATTGACTCCAAGGACTTTTTAGTAATTTTTAATGATGTTCCTAGGTTTTCTAAGCCTTTGTATAAATACTTATGTAATCTCCTTGAGGAGAAAAACTTCTTTTTCTCTCAAAAACACATTTAGATCTTGAAGAAAGTTTGGATCTTTGATCCTTTTCATCTCATTTCTTTTGTGTTTATTAAATTATCTTCTTCCCTAATCATGTTTAGCCTTGAATCATCATTGATTTTGAGGTTTTCCATGGCTATTAGTGAGTAGATCTATCTAGGGTTCATGGGCTTGGGAGACTAAGGGTGATTAGGTGTAGATCGAAGATGTTCTAGGGTAGATCATTCTTGATCCTTGCTTGTAGAGTGTTCTTCTTGCTATTTTGGAGTTGGCCTCTTCAAAATAGGTCTATAGGCATTTCATGCCCAAAATGTGTTCTATGAAATGCCTGATCCAACTCTTCAATGCTTTTAACATTCTTTACCGAAGAAATTTGTTGTTAAAGGTTTTTAAGATAGCTAATGGACTAGTTCTTAATGATTGCTTTCATATTATTCAACCTAAGAGATTAGATGCTTGAGATATGTTTGTGAATGAGCATTCATCTAGAGATAGAGCTTGCTTAGGATTGTGTCTAGGCTTAAGGTGTTAGATTGATTGAATGTTTGCCATTTTAGATTAAAGCTTGATCACCCAAAGTCAATTCCTTTGTCCCAAGAACCCCCTTGCCTCATTGAGAAAGAAAGTTGACTCTTTTATTGCATTTCTAGTATAGTTTTAGTTCATTTCATTCCACTCTTTTGATTGCACTTAGATTAAGCATAGACTTGCATTCCCTTTGCATTGAAATCACCTATGATTGGTTCGACAATCTTGTATACTACATCATTTGATTTGGACCCTTGAAAAGTCTCTTTCATCAAATTGGCGCTGTTGCCAAGTTCTAAGTTGATTTTGAAATTGGGATTTAGTCATTTGCTTGAGACTAAGTCATTTTTTTCTTTTATTGTGTTATTGCTTCTCCTTGCTCTTTTCCCTTTGCATTTCAGGTGTATGATAACTAGAAGCAGAGGTGCATCAAACTTACACCCACTGTTGAAGAAATTGCTACACTTGAGAGGAAGATTGCAAGAAAGAGAAGAGAAGAAGAGCAACAGGCTAACTTGCAGAGATTGGGGTTTGATATGGAAAATCAGCCTCAAGATCGTGATGCCCTAGTGATCGACCATGGATTTTACCCATTTTTAGCCATGGTCTATATGTGTTTTTATATATATTTACTACAATATAGAGTCTATTTAGAGTATTTACAGGTTCAGGTACGTTCTTGAGAAATATGGTTATTTTGGTATCTTTTGGAGTCTTTTGAGTGCAGAGCTGCGCAGACGCGTCAGATGTTTAGATATGGATGGAGACCTTCCTACGGTGAGATTGATTTCATCCTTTGACACAAGATATAGCTTTGAGTTAGATTTCCAATGCCACCGGTCTGAGGTCAATCCAACTGTTAGATCAGAAGTTATGCCCGTTTTACTGAAGAGTGGGCAGTCTGCCTCGTGAGAGAAGGCTGTCGAGAAGAGGAATGTATATCGATCGATGGGAAACCCTTCATATCGATCGATATGGATGCCATAATGCGGGCCGATTATATTTTATGACCGCCTGAAGCCCATAAGCCATCCCAAATTACCATAATGCCCCTGCACGACCAGAAACCCTATTTTACTGTTTTCTAAGCCATTGTTGACGGCTAAGCTTGTTTTTGGATTAGAGAGAGAGAGAGCTTTGGATTGGAGAGAGAGATCTTAGCACCTTGAGAGAGGGAAGATCTTGAACTCCCTTTTTTTCTTTACTCTATTCTTTATTTTATCTATTGAAGTATTCAGACCATCATGATGTTTCTTATGAATATGTTTGAGTAGTCTCATTGTTAGATTTAGGTTTCTCACAAGGTTGACTCATGTATTGCAAATAAATCATTGTTAGGGTGTTTAAAATATAGTTCTTCATCTAGTTGTTCTTAATGCTTTGTTTAGGATTAATCATCCTTGACCTAGATCTTAGGATTAATTTGGATAAGTGAGAACTTAGCAAATTCCTGAAAACTAAACTAGTTTGTTCTAATCTGACTGAGAACATATGAGAGTTGTTCATAGTCAGATTAGAGAACCCATCAAACCCGATCTTAAGGCTCGCTGGAAGCAATATCGATCGACGCAACTATCGTTGTATCGGTCGATATTGTGAAAGGTGCATCGATCGATATTCCATTGAATAATCGATCGACGCTTTCTCATGATCATCCAATGATAGTTGAAGGTAATCAAATTGATTTAACCTAAAGCTTGAGTTCAGAACTATGAATAGTAAAACCCCTAATTAACTTGCAAACTTGTCATACCTGAGATAATACATGAATCTAGCTACCTTTCCCCCTGTTAACAATCTCAAATCAAATCAATCGAGCAACTGCTTTGCTCACTATTTAATTTACTGTTTTAAACCTATTCATCTAGCTTTATTTCGAAGACTATATAATCTATTGTGTAATCCTTGAGTCTCTGTGGATTCGATCCCTAAGTATTACAACTGAACTACTTATTTGAGAGAGTAATTCACTCCTTAGGGTAATTTGAGTGATATCACCTAGGGGGCAATGGTCCAAGAGCTGACAACTTAAGACCACAGTGCCAGCCACAACAGCCACAGCACCAAGATAGAGCCATTGGAGCCTATGATTAACCTCACATTCATGGTCATAGGTTGGAGATAAGAGCACCAGCTGTGGAGAACAACAACTTTGAGATCAAATCAGGACTGCTGAATTTGATTGAGAACAAAGTCAATTCCTTTGTCCCAAGAACCCCCTTGCCTCATTGAGAAAGAAACTTCACTCTTTTATTGCATTTCTAGTATAGTTTTAGTTCACTTCATTCTACTCTTTTGATTGCACTTAGATTATGCATAGACTTGCATTCCCTTTGCATTGAAATCACCTAGGATTGGTTCGACAATCTTTTATACTACATCATTTGATTTGGACCCTTGAAAAGTCTCTTTCATCAATCGACTTGGATATCTGCCCTGGTTCCGACTTCCGGAGTACCTAGCTGGTCTCTGAGAGGTTCTCTCATCTCGACTGTTCCTATCAGGCTTGGCAGCCTTCTGGTCTTGTTTTTGCTCTGCTTTGGCGCGGTTGGCGACATCTTCTTCCCATTTTACTTGAGCCCAGGCTCGGGACAGCACGTCCTCCATGGTTCTGCAGGTATATTTAGTGAGTTCCTTATAGATCTCTCCGTTTGGGAGCAGACCTCTCAAGGCTGAACGCTCGGAGACTTTCTCCGGTAAGAGGTGGGGTCTGCTCTGGAGGATCCGATAGAGGTCCCAGAAGTTCCCTCTGAGGGCTGTGGATATTGTAGAGCCGAATTCTAAGAACACTTTCCAGGTAGACGCTGGTAGGAGGGTGCTGTCCGCGCATCTGTTAGGGAGGATCGCTGGGTCTCGTAGCTCTTCTCGAGTCGCTGTCTTCTATGTCGTGAACTGGTCGGCTCTAGTCTTCTCGCGCTATGCCCCATCTCCGTCGAGCACTAGAGACGGATGAGTAACTCCGGCTCCGGAGCTAGGTGTTTTGAGGTCTGGCATGGATCAGATCCTGGCTCTGAAGCGGCGCTTCTTGTTGATGGCTGTGTTTTGGGCCTGGTTCTCGTCCTGGAGTGCTAGGTTCTCTGATTCGAGCCGACCGAGCTTCTCAGCGCTTTGCTCCTGATGCTTAGAGTGTTTGTCGAGCTTCTCCTTCAGGCTTTGTACTTCCGAAGAGAGCTCTGAGTCATCTGTAGCTCTTTCCCGAGCCTTGTGCAGCTCGGTGATTTGATTCGGTAGACAGTCAATGTGGAAACCGAAATTCGCACTGTTAATTTTAATGAATAAGATTGCGGAGGAAAGCCAAGTTAACCCGACTTTCCTTGAAGGTCCGGATTCTCTGCGTTGCCACACGAAATCGAGAAAGTTAACAGATGACAAAGATAAAGATTGCTATATTTGCTCGAAGGCGTGTTATTAAATGAAAGATATGAATACAAGGATTCTCCGAGAGACAGAGAGATTTGCGATTAAAGAAAAAGATAGAGTCGCAGGCAGCCAAACGTCCTAAGCCTTGCTCCGCTAGTCTAACCACTTAAACCCTAATTCTTCTAAGCTAGCAAAGTGCTCTAAGTCTAATTTTTCGGATCCCCTTCTCCTCTGCTCTTTCTCTCCTTATATACTCACTTCTAGGTCGGTTTGCCTCAGGATGATGGACTTAGCCTTTGGGCCCAAATTTATCTCTTCAGGAAATATTCCATTTTCGTCGATCTTCGTAATTATGCTCGAGATTTCCCCTATTTTCCGGTGACTTGATGTTTATCCGATGTTCGGAAAATTGGATAAACCGTCATAGTCTGATTGGGCCTGAATTCTTAAAATCGTAAGTAAGTCCGTGGACTTGTCTTAAGTCGTTGAACGTTTTATACGATTTCTGAAAGACTATCTTTCTCGTAAAATAAACCGATAGCCTAAAGGATCGATGTTCGAAGTTAATCGATCTTGTTTTACACGATATCTTCTACGAAATCCAACCTTTCTAATTTTGTCGTGAAACATCGAGGATGATTCCAATCAAGAGATGTTAATTCCAGAGCGCGGATCGATCAAACCTACGAGGATTGATCCAAGCAAGCCAAGATGGGATCAGACCGAGCATGATGGGACCGAGACCAGGACGAGGCCCGCCGACCGGCGCCGGCTTGCCGCCGGCGCCAGGCCGCTTGCGTGACGCTGCCGCCGCCAGGCCGCTTATGCGACGCTGCCGGCGCCAGGGGCTTGCCGCTGGCACCAGGCTGGCTTGCGGACGCTTCCGCCGGGCTTAGCTTGCCGCCGGGGGCTTGCCGCCGGTGCCAGGGGCTTGCCTCCGGCGCCAGGCCGGCTCCTCTCACCGCCGGGCCAGGGGTTCGTCACTGCGGGTTCTCCGTCGCCGTGGGTTCTTCGTCGCCCGATCTTTCCCCGCTGGCCGCTGGAAATCTTTGAGTTTGGAAGGATCTTTAGCCGTAGATTTCGAGATAACCGCTTTTACCCCAACAATTAGCCCCCAGCTCGTAAGATCGAGGCGATTTTATGGTAATGATTCGATTTTTATGAAAATCGAAATTTTCGCTAAGGATTCTTTTCTGCAGAAACCTATGTCATCATTCCTTCCCCTTTTTTTATAAATAGCCAGCCATCCCTTCTCATTCTTCACATCTTTTCAAATTCTCCTCTCTCAAAAGAAAGAAAATGTCTTCATCCCAAGTTGAAAAGAATGATTCTGATGTTGAGATGGGCGAGGCCAGCCAGTTCGGCTTGTTTCGCCGCTCAGGACGCTTACCCGTCCCTCATTGATGGATTTGACTCTTTCAAGGCTAAGCTATCCCGCGCAGTGCTGCGAAGGCTAAAAGTGGGCGAGGACTGAGACGCCGATGTTCCTTCCGCTCGACTCCTTTGCCTATTTCTCCGATCTCTTTGCCTCGCCTTTGGCCCCTTCGCCGTTCTTCCGGTTTCCAACTCTGAAGTCCCATCCAATGCCCTCCTGCCTGCGGAAGGGTTATTGTTCCTGAACAGATTCCTGAACAGGTTCCTGATGTTCAGGTCCATCCATCGGGTTCTTCGACTGCTCGATCGTTATCTCCGTGAGAGAAGATGCGATAGAATCTACACCTCCTCCCCGCAAGAGGGAACTCGTCTTGGGACTGTTAGCGGCTGGTGCCGCCGCTGCCAAGGGAAGGGCAAGAGCTGGTGCGGCACCCGGAGTGAAAAGGAAGCGGGTGCTAAGAGCAGGAGGGCGAACTTTCAGAGCCGCTGGCCATCGCTCCAAGGTTTGATTTCGATCTATCTGCAATTTTGTACCGCTTTTTTATGATGATACTTACCCCTTTTTCGACAGTTTGTGTCGCTGATTGACGGAATGCTTGGCGAGTGTGGGTCGGAAGTCATTCGCCTATCGAAGGAGCTGGAGTTGTCGCAGAAGCTGAAGCGCATCGAGGCTGCATTGCAGACCGCCGAGGACACCCATGCTGCCCAGACGCCCCAGCTTGAGGTTCGTATCAGCGACCTTGAGCGTGACCTTGGGAAGACCGCGAGTTCGCTACTCAAGGTGAAGAAGGAGAAGAAGAGCAAATCCTCGGAAGTCCGCCGCCTTCAGCAGAAGGTCCAGACTCATGAGGAGATAAACGCCCGTAGATCCTCGGAGGTTGCCGATGCCCGTGACGACTTCTTTGGTCGTCTGACGAGGATGGCCACCCTTTTTGAGTCCTTGATCGCTATCCGCAAGAGGGACTTGGCTTTAGCGGGGATCGAGGGGAGTCTGAGTGAGATCGAGTTGCTTCGGGGTAACGAGGCCCCTCTTTGGACTTGGAGGAAGCCAGGCTATCGTCCTGTAAAGGGGAGTGGGCGACCTCCGAGGGAGACTTCGATTCGATCCTTGCCGGCCTGCAAGCCGAATGCACCCTTGCGCCGACCTCCAAAGACTCAGAAGATCAGGAGCGCACGGGAGAAGATTGCGAGGCTGGCGTGGACGAGGCGGGTAGTGGCGGTGCGACCGAGGGAGGCGACGGCGAGGCTGTCCCTATCGCGGGTGAGTTTGAGGATGAAGGTGACGCTCCTGGGAGCGTCTAGGTTTATCAATCCCTTTGGGGATTTTATTTTATATGTGTTTCGGCCGTTAAGAGGCCATGATGTATTTACCGGGACTGGCCGTTGGTGGCTTCGAATCCCTGCCCCTTTTTGGGGTTTTGTTTGAACTTTTGCGGTCTCAATCTATGAAACGCTTTTCGATTATTTATGAACTTCAGTTTTTTGAAGTATGAGAAAGAGGGTGTGAGTTGTCGTCTCATTCCTAGTTCCCTGATGATCACCGTACCTATTGTTTGCATAAAGCGAGATTTTCCGCGGTTTACCGATTTACGCGAAAAGTTCGTGAAACGAATAGGCTTAAGTGAAGAGACAAATTTTTGGATCTCGTATACCATACTATGTCTGTGAGATGTCAAGATCCAGCGTGGCTGGGTTTAGGGCAAGACCTAGGTTTACTCTCGGACTGAGGCTTTGCGATGACAAATCGGCTTTCGTTTCTGCTTTGCGATTTTAACCTGACTCGCACCGCTTAAAATCCGCAATTGTTGTCGGCTTATATGATTTGTCCGGGCGGAGTCGAGCTACTTCCTTTACGAAGGGCTAAACCAAAATTTGATTTCTTGTATTGCTGCTATGTTTATCCTTGTCGGATGCAAGAGAGCCTACCCTGAAGGGCGGCTATTTGTCCGCTTAGACGTTAGAGTTCGTTTGTTGTGATCAGCAACAACGAAATGATACCGCTTTGAGGTGCGCTTGTATGTTTTGAGTTCTAGAGACAAAGATTTCGTCTGCAACTTTTGCGGAAAGAATGTCCTCCAAGCGCTAGCGACGCCTCGCAGTGCTGAAGGTCGATTTTTCCTTATGCCGCATTTCGTGGTTGAAACGCTTTGGGCTTGGGATGTTTTTTAATGTTCGCAGCCAGAAAACTGTTGTTTCCGCTTTGAACCCGGGACCAAGGGTCGCAGAATTTGACCTGTGGAGAAACGCCTACATTCACTTTGCTTCGCGGAAGTGTTTCCCGGATTTGTTTTTGATGTGATAATCGCTAGTGGATACTAGATCCGTTGTCGCTGCCGCTCAGTAATTGGCGAAAATACGCTTGTCTAAAAAGAGTTTCAAAGTTTCAGAATTTTCAAAATTCGGGAGTATATGAGTATACGCGACCCATTCCCCTTTAATCGGGGATAGCTGAGGTCCGGTTAGCGAAGTTGCCTACGCACTTTCGGGATCAAGCCATCTCAGTAGTTCTTGTATCACGCCATTGTTAGTGATAGTATTTTTAAGATGCATCGCTCCAAGTTTTGAGATTTTACGCCTTTCATGTTCGCGATTTGGTACGAACCTGGTCGGACCACTTTTATGACTTTGTATGGTCCTTCCCAGTTCAGCTCCCGCCTGCGCTTCGCTCGCAGTGTTTTGGAAGACTTTGCGAAGACTAAATCGCTTCTCTGAACCCGCGATGGCGACGCTTGAGTTGTAGTACCTGCGCAGCGCTGGTAATTTTGGATTCTAATGAGTGCCTGGTCGCGCATTCATTGATAAGATCGAGTTTATCCAGCATCATAGCCGCTTAAATCCTCTCTTCGGGAGGAATCTTCTGCACCGGGAATTCTACTCAAGGATCATGCATTCCGTCCGTGAACGAGGGCTTAATGGGTTTCACCAGAGCCCATCTCGGGTTGTATGATGCGACCAAAGGACTCCTTCGAAGTTCCTCGCCCATCGCCTCTTTGGCGCTGATGTCTTGCATATTTTCATATATTTAGCCATCTTTTATTGCATTCTTTGAGTTGTAGGCTAAAGTTTAGGCATGTCTAGGATCATTTTGCATTCATTTGTCCTTATCAGGTGTTGGAGTATGCTTTGGTGAGATTGGAGGTGTTTGGGAACCTTATGACCCAAAATAAGTGAAGAATCAAGATTGTCTATAAGAAGAAAAGTAAAACCAAGAGAAGAGAGTTGGACCGGTAGCCTTGACCGCTACACACACCCGACGGATCAGGTGGGATCAGCTCGCACGGATGACCGGGCTGATGCGCCCAGAACTCGAGCACCGGACGATAAGAAGCAGTTGGACGGCCGGAGATGCGCCCGTTACACGCACGGACGGGCGAACATGATGCGCCCGACGAGGGACGCCCGGGAGACGCGGCCCGATAGGAGCACCCGGACGATGAGAACTGATGGACGTCCGGGGAGACGCGTCCGGTAGGAGCACCCGGACGATGAGAACTGATGGACGGCCGGGGAGATGCGTCCGGGTAGGAGCACCCGGACGGGCGAACATGACGCGTCCAGACCGAGGACGACCGGGGTGGCCTGTCCGGCTAGGAGTACCCGGTCGTGAAGAAGGTGCTGAAGACCGGGTTGAAACGACCGGGGTGGGACGGACGGCCTGGAACCCGGACGGAGCAAAGAACACGGCCAGCTGGACGGCCGGGCAACCTGGACCGGGTTGGATGGTGTTGATGCTACCCTGACCGAGTTTTGTACCTCATTCCTATTGGTTTAGACCCATTTAGCTTAAGGGGCTTTTTAAATCTTATTCTATGTTTCTAGGGCTTTTAAGCCTAACTATAAGTACCCTTGTTATCCCTAATGTGGGACTTATGTTATTTTCTATCTAAGAACACATAAACCTCTTGAGTAAAGTTTCATCTTTGATTCATAATCTCATCTTATCTTTGTGTTCTTGATTGTTTGATTTCATCCCCTTTTCTTTCTCTATATGTTTAAGCTTGAATCTCTCATGGATTTAAGAGTAAGCATGTGGATTAGTGAGTAGATCCATTTAAGATCCATGGGTTAGGGTGATTGAGAGTGATTAAGTGTAGATCCAAGGTGTTTAGTGTTAGATCTATCCTTTCCTTGCATTGATTTGGTGTTCTTAAAGCTATATTTGAGTTGGCCTCTCAAACATAGAGTCACAGGCATTTCATGCCCGGAAGGTGTTCTATGAAATTCCTGAACCAACTCATCTATGCTTTTAGCTTGCTTTGCCTAAGGGATTAGTTGTCAAAGAAGCTAGGATTGCTATTAGACTCATTCTCCATGTTTGCTTTGATCATTACAGCCAAAGGGATTTGGTGTACTTGGGTGATCATTGCAAAAGAGCATTCACCTAGGGATAGAGCTTGCTTAGTTTTGTTGTCTAGGCATAATGAATTAGATTGATTGAAAAGTTAGCATCTTGGATTGCATCTTAATCATTTGATATCAAGTCCCTATACCCATGGGTCTCATTCTTCTCATAAGAAAGAAAGTTTTACTTTTGTTGCATTTTACTTATTGTCTTAGTTTAATCATCATCCTCTTTAATGATTGCATTTAGATTAAGCATAGGCTTGCATTCCCTCTGTTTCATGGTCACCTAGGATTGGTTCAACAATCTTTTATACTACATCATTTGATTAGGACCTTAGAAAAGTCCTATCATCAAATTGGCGCCGTTGCCAAATTCTAAGTTGATTGTGACATTGGGATTTAGTCACTTGTTTGAGACTAAATCATTTTTCTTTCTTGTGATATTGATTCTCCTTTGCATCTTCCTTTGATTTTCAGGTGTATGAACACAAGAAGCAGGGGTGCAACTAACCTGGTTCCCACTGCTGAAGAGATAGCTACACTTGAGAGGGAAATAGCAAGAAGGAGAAGAGAAGAAGAGCAACAGGCTCACATTCAGAGGTTGGGGTTTGAGATGGATGATCACCAGCATCAACCTCAAGATGGCAATGGTCAAGGAGCTGACAACCTTGGACCACAGCCAGCAACAACAACACCCACAGCTGCCAGCTAGAGCCATTGGCACCTATGACCGTCCTCACATTCATGGCAATAGGACGGCATCCGCGCACCAGCTGTGGAAGCTAACAACTTTGAGATCAAGTCAGGCTTGTTGAGTGTGATTGAGAACAACAAGTACCATGGCTTGGCTGTAGAAGACCCATTTGATCACTTGGACAAGTTTGATAGCTATTGTGGCTTGTCCAAGACCAATGGTGTGTCCAAGATGCCTTCAAGCTCAAGTTGTTTCCATTCTCTAGGAGACAAGGCATGCCAATGGGAGAAATTCTACCTAGTGATTCCATCACTACTTGGGATGATTGCAAGAAGGCCTCTTGGAGAAATTCTTCTCCACATCAAGGACAGCCAAGCTGAGGAATGAGATCTCTAGTTTCCAGCAGAAGAACTTGGAAAGCTTTAGTGAAGCATGGGAAAGGTTCAAGGGTATCAAGCTAAGTGCCCACACCATGGCTTCTCAAAGGAGAGTTTGCTGAGCACATTCTATGAGGTGCCCTTCCTGAGTTTAGAGCAAGATTGGATACAGCAAGCAATGGTTTCTTCCTGGGCAGGTCTGAAGAAGATGCTGAGGAGCTGGTGGACAACATGGTGAAGAGTGATTCAGTTTACAGTGGAGAACATGACAGAGCTGATAGAACAACCAGAGTTGATGACAACCAGACCAAGAAGGAAATCAAATCCTTGCAAGAGAAGATAGACTTGCTGATTGCTAACCAAGCCAAACAGGAGCAGATCCACTTTGTGGGTGGTCCAAGTCAGGAAACTCCTCCTAAGGTTAATGAAGTTGAAGGGTTAGAAGGGCAAGAAGAGCTTTGCTTCATCAACAACAATGGTTCTTGGTACAGGAAGGAGCCTAACTTTCAGTACAACAACTACCAGCAAAGGTCTTATCCCAACAACCAGCAAGGAGGCTATCAACCAAAGCAAAACACTCAGCAAGGGAACTACCAGCCTAGGCAGAATCCTCCTCCTGGTTTTACAAACCATGGCAATCAATCTACTCAAGCTCAAGGTAGCTCCTCCCAAGCTAAAGCTCCAGATTCATCTATGGAAGCTATGTTCAAACAACTATTGGAAGGTCAAGCTAGAGCAGCCAAGGACATTGGCCATGAGTTCAAGACTGTTCACTCCAAGATTGATAGCAGCTATACTGAGCTAAACAACAAGATTAGAGCTTTGGAGAATCAGTTTGCTTCCATGAACTCTCAGCCAAGTCGCCAACAAGGAACACTACCAGGAAAGGCTGAGCAAAACCCCAAGGAGCCAATGAAGGCAATCACTTTGAGAAGTGGTAGAGAGCTACCTCCAAGAACTCTCCCAAGGATGGTGAGACACTAAGTGGGGTGGCTATCAACATTGATGATGATGTTGTGATTGTAGATGAGAAAGTTGATGAGGAGATTCTAGAAAAGATTGTTGAAGCTAAGGGTAAAGGAAAGGTTGGAGAAGAGAAGAAAACACTAAAGCATGGTGAAGTTGTCACTCCAACAAAAGAGTCTTCTTTTGTTCCTCCTCCCTATGAACCTAAGCTGCCATTTCCTGGAAGATTCAAGAAGCAACTTTTGGAGAAGTACAAAGCACTCTTTCAGAAGCAAATGAGTGAAGTTCAAGTCACAATGCCCATCATTGATGCCTTCATGCTTGTCCCTCAATATAGCAAGTTCTTGAAGGATGCTGTAGCTGCCAAGAAGAAGGAAATGGAAGGCATGATGGTTCTTACTTAGGAGTGCAGTGCCATCATTCAGAGATTGACAATCCCTAAGATGCTAGAGGATCCAGACTGCTTTACCCTACCTTGTGCCATTGGTCCTTTGATGTTTGAGAGATGTCTATGTGATTTGGGAGCTAGTGTCAGTCTCATGCCTCTATCTGTTGCCAAGAAGCTTGGGTTCAGCCAATACAAGAAGTGCAAACTCTCTTTGGTGCTTGCTGACCGATCAGTCAAATTCCCCATTGGTATCCTTGAAGACCTCCCTGTGATGGTGGGAAATTGTGAAATTCCGACTGATTTTGTTGTTCTTGAGATGGATGAAGAAGCTAGAGACGCCTTGATCCTTGGAGGACCATTCTTAGCCACAACAGGAGTCCTTATCAATGTGAAGGAAGGCAAGATTGATCTTCATTTGGGGAAAGAGCACACTCTCCATTTTGATATCAATGAGGTAATGAAGAGGTCAACTGTGCAAGGCCAAGTGTTTTACATAGAGGAGATGGAAGCTCTTGCTGATGAGCTCCTTGAGGAATTAGTACTAGGAGAGTTGACAATAGAGGACCCTTTGCAGCATGCTTTGACAGTGGATAAAGAGGTCCAAGTGGTTGAGAACCAAGAGAGTGATGCTATTGCAGCCATGCTGGATTCTCGCAAGAAGATTGTTGATAAAGGCCAGTATGAGGAGCTCAAACAAGAGGTGCACCAAGCTGTTTCAGCCACTCAACAAGAGGACACCCAACAAGATGATTGGAGTGAGCTCAAGGCACCAAAAGTGGAGCTAAAACCTCTTCCCCATGGTGTAAGGTACGCATTTCTAGGCCCTAATGAGTCATATCCTGTCATTGTGAGTAGTGAACTTACTGAACTTGAGCTTTCTCAACTTTTAAATGCACTTAAAAAGTTTAGAAAGGCAATTGGATACTCACTAGATGATATTAAGGGATATCACCTTCTTTGTGCATGCATAGGATACATCTAGAGGATGAATCAATGACTTCTATAGAGCATCAAAGAAGGTTGAATCCTAACCTGAAGGATGTTGTAAAGAAGGAGATTCTTAAGCTCTTAGATGCTGGTGTTATCTACCCTATTTCAGATTCTAAATGGGTATCTCCTGTGCATGTAGTTCCAAAGAAAGGTGGTATCACTGTGGTTAAAATGACAAGGATGAATTGATACCAACTAGAACCATAACTGGCCATAGGATGTGTATTGATTATAGAAAGCTCAACTCAGCATCTAGAAAGGATCATTTTCCATTGCCATTCATTGATCAAATGCTTGAGAGACTTGCAAACCATCCTTTCTATTGTTTTCTTGATGGGTATTCAGGGTTCTTCCAAATCCCCATACATCCCAATGATCAAGAGAAGACAACATTCACATGCCCCTATGGCACCTTTGCTTATCGAAGGATGCCATTTGGGTTATGTAATGCTCCAGCAACCTTCAAAGGTGCATGATGTCTATCTTCTCGATCTCATTGAGGATATAGTGGAGGTATTCATGGATGATTTCTCTGTCTACGGATCTTCATTTTCTGCTTGTTTGTCCAACTTGTGCAGGGTCCTACAGAGATGTGAAGACACCAACCTAGTGCTGAATTGGGAGAAGTGTCATTTCATGGTCAAAGAGGGATTGTGCTTGGACACAAGATTTCAGAAAAGGGCATTGAAGTGGATAAGGCTAAGATTGAGGTGATGGTCAGCTTGCCACCACCAAAGACAGTGAAAGACATCAGGAGCTTCCTTGGCCATGCTGGGTTCTATAGAAGATTCATCAAAGACTTCTCAAAGGTTGCTAGACCCATGACAAAGTTGCTATGCAAGGAGGCAGCTTTCAGCTTTGATGAAGATTGTCTTGAAGCCTTCAAAAGATAAAGGGTGAACTGGTTAGTGCCCCATTGTCCAGCCACCTGATTGGGACCTCCCTTTGAGATAATGTGTGATGCTAGTGACTTTGCTGTTGGGGCTGTCCTGGCAGAAGAAGGATGGCAAGACTCATGTGATTTATTATGCTAGCCAAACCCTGAATGATGCACAGATGAAGTATGCCACAACAGAGAAAGAGATGCTGGCCATTGTCTTCGCCTTTGAAAAATTCAGAAGCTACCTGGTGGGTTCCAAGGTCATTGTGTATACTGACCATGCAGCTTTGAGACACCTCCTAGCAAAGAAGGATGCCAAGCCAAGACTACTAAGATGGATCCTTTGCTTCAAGAGTTTGACTTGGAGATTAGAGACAAGCCAGGGATTGAGAATGGAGTTGCTGATCACTTGTCCAGGTTGAGGATTGAAGGTGGAATCCCTATTGATGAGGGACTTAGACAAGAGCATGTCATGGCCATCATGTCAGTGGTGGCAGTCATTGAGACTGGAAAAAGATTGAAGAGGTTAAGGCAGCTGAAGAGAAGGGACCTTGGTATGCTGATTTGGTTAACTACTTAGCCACTGGAAAGGAACCATTGGGGCTTGCAGGGTATGAGAAGAAGAAGTTCTACAAAGACTTGAAGAGATACTATTGGGATGAACCATACCTCTACACCCTATGCAAAGATCAGATTTATAGAAGAGTGGTGGCTGAAGAAGAAGTTGAAGGAATCCTCTCACATTGCCATGGATCTTCCTATGGAGGCCATTTTGCTACATTCAAGACTGTCTCAAAGGTGCTACAAGCTGGATTTTGGTGGCCACACATGTTCAGGGACTCAGAAGACTTCATTTCAAGATGTGACTCTTGCCAAAGGAGTGGGAACATTACTAAGAGGAATGAGATGCCTCAAAACCCAATCCTTGAAGTGGAAGTGTTTGATGTTTGGGGATTGACTTCATGGGACCCTTCCCTTCTTCTTATGGCAACAGATACATCTTGGTGGCTGTGGACTATGTATCAAAGTGGGTGGAAGCAATAGCAAGTCCTACAAATGATTCAAGAGTGGTGGTCAAAATGTTCAAGAGCAATATCTTCCCAAGGTTTGGAGTTCCAAGAGTGGTCATAAGTGATGGAGGTTCACATTTCATCAACAAGGTATTTGAGGGTCTTCTCAAGAAGAATGGAGTGAAACACAAGGTTGCAACACCCTATCACCCTCAAACAAGTGGCCAAGTGGAGGTCTCCAACAAGCAAATCAAGGGAATCTTGGAGAAGGTTGTAGGAACCAAGAGGAAGGATTGGTCAGCCAAGCTTGATGATGCTCTTTGGACATATAGAACAGCATTCAAGACTCCTCTAGGCACTACTCCTTTCAACCTTGTCTATGGGAAGTCTTGCCATCTGCCAGTTGAGCTTGAATACAAGGCATTGTGGGCTGTGAAGCTTCTAAACTTTGACATCAAGTGTGCAAAGGAGAAGAGACTTCTTCAACTCAATGAACTGGATGAGATAAGGATGGATGCCTTTGAGAACTCAAGGATCTACAAGGAAAAGACTAAGGCTTTCCATGACAGGCACATCCTCAAAAGAGAGTTCAAGGCAGGAGATCAAGTGCTTCTTTACAACTCTAGACTGAAGCTGTTTCCAGGAAAGCTAAAGTCAAGGTGGTCTGGTCCATTTGTGATCAAAGAAGTGAGACCCTATGGAGCCATTGTGCTTTGGAACAAGGATGGTGGAGACTTCACAGTGAATGGCCAGAGACTCAAAGAATACATGGCCACAATACCAAAAGAGGATGGGACATCAACCCCACTCTCTGATGCTCCCTTGCCTAACCTCAAAGGAGGCAAAGTCAAGCTAGTGACTTTAAACAAGCTCACTTGGGAGGAAGTCCCATGGTTATCCTTGTAAATATGCATTAGGATTTGTTCTTTTCAATTAAGTCACTTGGAGAATGGTGATAGCTTGGGAATGAGTGGGATAAAGCTTTGAGAAGAAGTTAAAAAAAAAAAAAAAAGAGGTTTGGAGGTTTGGACCGGGTAGAGTGGACCGGGTCGCCTACCCGACGCGCAGCATGCTGAACAATCGAAGGTGCGGTGTCCGGAAGCACCCGGTCGTGAAGCGGACGGACGGACGAAAGGAACGGACCGAGTACATCCGTCCGGGTGAGCACCCGTCGCGCAACAAGCCGATGGACCGGGAAGGGACGTCCGGGTAACCTACCCGTCGTGAATCGGACGGATTGACTGACCGGGTGCATGTCCGGTAACAGCACCCGGTCGTGGAGACAGCAGAACAGACCGGGACGGCCATCCGGGTAACCTACCCGGTCGTTCTCCGCATGCCAAGATCCGCGAACAGCCCGATGGAGACCCACGACCGCGCATGACCCGCCGCACCCAAGGTAAGTTTTTCTATCCCTAAACCGACCCAAACCCACCTAAACCGACCCAAACACCTATCCACCCGACCCAGAAACCTTTTAAAACCCTAAGCCACCATCTCTCTTCTCATTTCATTATCTTCCTCACATCATAATCCTCTAGCCTCCAAGAACATAAATCCCCATAACTTTGTCAAATCTCACCCAAATCACAAATTTCTTTTCCCACATCCAAGCCTTCCTCCCTAGATCTAATTCCTTGAATCTTTTCATCTTTATCCTTCATCCAAAGCAAGGTATGGTATCTCTAAGTTCAAATTCGTAACCCTCATGAACCCTAAAAATTTGAACTTGAAATTTGAGCCTTTTCTTGCTAGATTCTTGTAAATTAGACTAGGGAAAGCTTATATATCATGCTGGGCAGTTGATTTCATGGTGGAATTGAGATTAATTTGAACTTTGAAAAATTAGGGTTCATGAGATTTGGGGGTTTTTCATAAAGTGCTTGTTTTAGGTTGTTCTTGGGTTAGATTGGATGCTAGGTTGATGGAGAACTTAAATTTAGGCCATTTTAAGCTTGATTACTTAATTGAGTGGTTTTGATTCTTAGAGATTCTTGTTGCTCATATAAAAAAAATAAATAAATAATTATGAGCAATGAGAACTCTCTAGGATGTTCTAAAGTCCTTTTTGCTTAAAAGTTTGTTTCTTGTGAGTAATTGATCATTGGAATTGTAATTCTTATGCTTTTGATCATATTCCTCATCTTGAGAGCCTTTTTCCTTCTTAAGCTTACTATTTTCCAAGGTCTAAATTTTCAAGTACCAATGGGGAGAAAGAGTGAAGCTGATCTAGAAGTTGAGAAGAAAGAGCGTGCAGCAAGGCACACTGCTCAGTTTGGGAAACCTTTTGGCTCAGATCCTGGTACAGAAGAGGAGCGCCGCCAGCAAGCCTTGGCAATGATAAGGAAGAAAGCACAAGCCAAGAAAGATGGGAAGAGAGTTGTTGCTGATAAGAGTGTGGCTGATGGTGCTCACAAGCAAGCCAAGAAGGATGGAAAGAGATCAGCTGTTGGAGACAGTGTGGCTGATGGTACTCACATGCAAGCTCCTCCCAAGAGAGACAAGGCACTAAGAAACTCTAGTGTGGGAGCCCTTGTGATTGAGAAGACTATGACTCCACCTAGGAGTGCACCAGACCCTGTACAAGAAGTTGTAGAACACCTCAACCAGCAAAACAAGGAAGAGAAGTTGGCCAGGGCTAGAGCAAAGAAGCAAGGCAAGAAGCCAATGGTTGCAGAAAATGAAGGTGAAGAAGATGAGACATCTTCTAACGATGAGCATGCTGATCCTAAATCCAAGTATGACAAGAGGGATAGGTCCAAGACACCTACTAAGGATGAGCTGCTAGACCTTATGAGAAATGGCATTGCTTGGGTCCCTACCAGATTTGTTAATAAAAGGATCTTGCAAGAGATGTACCTTGATAATGATGTTGAAGCAATGCTTCAGCACATGAAGGTGGGCAGCCTCTACTCAGCAGCTTACCCCACTCACAAAGAAGTCTCTTGCCAATTCTTGGCTACACTAGAAGCAACCTTTCACACTTCCAAGCATGCACAGCAAGGATGGGGAGAGATCAAATTCAAGATTAAGGGTGAGGTGTACTCCATGTCTTTCACAGAGATTGGTGAAGTTCTTGACCTTGAGGATCAGAAAAACTCTTCACTTCCAACACTCAAGACAGCCCCTAAGGAGAAGACCATTGCTGAATGTGGACCTTATTAACAGGACAAGGAAAAGGAGGCCACAAGAAGGAGAAGAAAGGAGCTATTAGGCATCCCACTATGCGCTACCTCCACAGGTTGCTTAACCACACCCTCTTCCGAAGAAGGAAGTAGGGAATGTTGCTGGAGACGAGTTGAGATTCCTTCACCAAACCACCCGACACTTTCCTTCCTCTCCTCAGCTCCCTCGTGTCCCGGATAATTTCTACTCAGACTTTGGTATGGTTGGCTTCCTTGTACAGCGCCTCACGCACTACAAGAGCTGGGCTTGGACAAACCGTGACTCCGGACCTCAGATTGGTATTGGTGGCTGGATAACCCCATTATTGGCTTACCAAGGGATTGATTTGGGTGATGATGGAGTAGGTCCTACTTTCTTGGATGGAGCTTACCTGAGGAAGGCTCAATTTCTAAGTGGACGGTTTAATGGGAGATGTGTCTACTCTTACTCAAGGGGTGGCAAGAAGGCTGAGCTGTTGCTTCCTAGCCCACAACTCACTTCCTTGAGCACTTCAGGAGACATCAGCTTTGACATCAGTGAGGAGCACCTCCTTAGGAGTCATGGACCCCTTTTCCCTGTGAACCTTCCCAAAGGTGATAAGGATGCAAGCAAGCAGAATGCTTATGAAGAGGAGTACACCAGAAGCACCACTGCTCATCTTTTTGGCCCTCCTCGTTACAAGCTTGAGCATTGCACCAGTGTCCTGCCTCTTGGACCCCTACGCCAGGCTCATGACCAAATTAAAATCCTCCAGAGGTGGAACAGGGCTCAAGATAGGACCATTTTCAAGCTCACCAACAAGTGCAAAGAGCTGAAAAGGACTGTGAAGAGGCAAGCTGAAGTTTCAGCCCGGTTATTGAAGAAAGTGGCTGATGTTCTAGCTAGGGGGCTGTAGCTGGCTGCAAGGCTGAGGACTTTGATCTTGATGCTTTCAGTGCACCCCCTCCTCTGCCACTTATTGACACCTCTGCACCACAAACCAGGAAGCAAGCTCTCCGCCGTTTGAGGAACCCTTACATCGCCCCATTTGAGTCCGGAAACAAGTCACCGTCCCTAAGCACCACTGCTGATGAAGATGACTCTGAGGGTGAGGCATCAGCCTCATCCCATGCTCCATAGAGGTACTCCAACACCCTATCATTGTATATACCATTCATCATTTCATTTAGTTTTCATTTTTCTTTCTTTCTTTGGACCCTTCTCCACATTTAACAAACACAGAGACTGTGTGAATTAAGTGTGAGGGAGGCGTCAAGTTGCTAATAGTCTTGAGTTTAATGTCATATGCATGCACTTGTAGATAGTTATTGCATAGAAAAACCAAAAAATTTGAAAAATTTGAAAAGCACAAAAAGAATCATGTAGTTGCATTAGGATTGAGTCTAGATCATTCACTTGCATAAAAAAAGTCATCATATAGGTTGCATCATGCATAAGGGGATAAGGATGATAGTTGCCTTGTAAAGATGCTCATGCTATGTTCTTAAAGTGATAACCTTTATAATCATAGTAACTAGCTTGAGCAATCTTAGGATAGCTTGTAAACTTTGTGCCTTGAAAACTCTTCCTAAAGCTTATTTGATTGATTGATGCTATCTCTTTGAAGTTTGCTCCTGTCATATTTAGACTCTAAGTCTCTTTCTCATGGTCCCTTGTGTACTAAGTCATGGATAGAACACTTGAGTTGTCCCTCCCATTCTTTGCCTATCTTTTTGGACAAACTCAAGTGGCACTCCACACCCTAAAACCCTTACCTCCTTTCAAGCCTTCATTATTTGTTGAGTGAGACCTTCTTTGGAAAGCTTTACATGTGCATAATGTTGAGAGTATTGGGAACGACAATGCTTGGTCTCCATTTTAGCTAGATTAGACACTCATATTGTCTAGCTTCTAGGATGGGGTGAGTGTTGTAAAGTTTGATCTTGGGAGTGTGAGAAAGAGAGGAAAGGAATGGTAGACTCTTAGAACTCAAAAGTGATTAAGTCTTTAGGGTAAAGCAAATGAAAGTCTAGCTCAAGTTTGTAATGAAAGTCTTGGCCCCCATAAAAAAAAGAGATAAAAAGAAAAAGAAAAAAAAAACAGATGAATAAAGAAAGGGGGGCTAGCAAAAGTTGTTATGAGCTAGTAAGTGTTTAAAAGTATAAAATCCCTTGTAGACTTCAAAAGTGAAGAGTTCTAAGTGAGAAAATGTTCTTGAGAGTTTGGGAATTCTTTGGGTGAGTGAAGAGAGAGTGGGGCTTGGCATTGGGGAATAGAGTAAAAGTTGCTTTCATGTTTAGGAAAAGGGTAGGACAATGGAGATTGAGCATTGTATGCATGAATTGATCCCTTTCTTAGATATATTATGTGCTATGTCAAAGCTACTTTGTTTTGAGAGTAAACCACCTTCAAAGATCCTTTTTGAACTACTTGATTTATTTTGCATCAAGACCTTTCTCACCAAACCAAATGACTTGGACCATTTGACCATTTGCAAGAGATCTTTTGAGTTTGCTTAATGATTGTTAGAGAGCAAATGGATTTGTGGATTGTGGATTCATGATGAGTAAGTGTAGGGATCAAAGGAGTTAAGATAGGCCTTGTGAAGTTAGAGTTGGATTGAGTGTTTGCTCTAGCTAGTTGGTATGATTATACAAGGTTATCAAGTTGAGAACTAAGAAGAGCATTCTTTTGGCTATGAGTCCCTCCTTCAAACCTCTCCTCCTTAGTCCTTACTAGTTTACTTGTGGACAAGTAAAGGACTAGTGTGGGGAGTTGATGTCTTGCATATTTTCATATATTTAGCCATCTTTTATTGCATTCTTTGAGTTGTAGGCTAATGTTTAGGCATGTCTATGATCATTTTGCATTCATTTGTCCTTATCAGGTGTTGGAGTGTGCTTTGGTGAGATTGAGGTGTTTGGGAACCTTATGACCCAAAAAGAAGTGAAGAATCAAGATTGGCTATAAGAAGAAAAGTAAAACCAAGAGAAGAGAGTTGGACCGGGTAGCCTTGACCGGCTACACACACCCGGACGGATCAGGTGGGATCAGCTCGTACGGATGACCGGGCTGATGCGTCCAGAACTCGAGCACCCGGACGATAAGAAGCAGCTGGACGGCCGGGAGATGCGTCCGTTACACGCACCGGACGGCATGATGCGCCCAGACCGAGGGACGTCCGGGGAGACGCGTCCGGGTAGGAGCACCCGGACGATGAGAACTGATGGACGTCCGGGGAGACGCGTCCGGGTAGGAGCACCCGGACGATGAGAACTGATGGACGGCCGGGGAGATGCGTCCGGGTAGGAGCACCCGGACGGGCGAACATGACGCGTCCAGACCGAGGACGACCGGGGTGGCCTGTCCGGCTAGGAGTACCCGGTCGTGAAGAAGGTGCTGAAGACCGGGTTGAAACGACCGGGGTGGGACGGATGGCCTGGAACCCGGACGGAGCAAAGAACACTGCCAGCTGGACGGCCGGGCAACCTGGACCGGGTTGGATGGTGTTGATGCTACCCTGACCGAGTTTTGTACCTCATTCCTATTGGTTTAGACCCATTTAGCTTAAGGGCTTTTAGTGATCTTATTCTATGTTTCTAGGACTTTTAAGCCTAACTATAAGTACCCTTGTTATCCCTAATGTGGGACTTATGTTATTTTCTATCTAAGAACACATAAACCTCTTGAGTAAAGTTTCATCTTTGATTCATAATCTCATCTTATCTTTGTGTTCTTGATTGTTTGATTTCATCCCCTTTTCTTTCTCTATATGTTTAAGCTTGAATCTCTCATGGATTTAAGAGTAAGCATGTGGATTAGTGAGTAGATCCATTTAAGATCCATGGGTTAGGGTGATTGAGAGTGATTAAGTGTAGATCCAAGGTGTTTAGTGTTAGATCTATCCTTTCCTTGCATTGATTTGGTGTTCTTAAAGCTATATTTGAGTTGGCCTCTCAAACATAGAGTCATAGGCATTTCATGCCCGGAAGGTGTTCTATGAAATTCCTGAACCAACTCATCTATGCTTTTAGCTTGCTTTGCCTAAGGGATTAGTTGTCAAAGAAGCTAGGATTGCTATTAGACTCATTCTCCATGTTTGCTTTGATCATTACAGCCAAAGGGATTTGGTGTACTTGGGTGATCATTGCAAAGAGCATTCATCTAGGGATAGAGCTTGCTTAGTTTTGTTGTCTAGGCATAAGGAATTAGATTGATTGAAAAGTTAGCATCTTGGATTGAATCTTAATCATTTTTTATCAAGTCCCTATACCCATGGGTCTCATTCTCCTCATAAGAAAGAAAGTTTTACTTTTTGTTGCATTTTACTTATTGTCTTAGTTTAATCATCATCCTCTTTAATGATTGCATTTAGATTAAGCATAGGCTTGCATTCCCTCTGTTTCATGGTCACCTAGGATTGGTTCGACAATCTTTTATACTACATCATTTGATTAGGACCTTAGAAAAGTCCTATCATCAGGCGTCTAGGCGCTTTTTTAGTCCGTCAAGGACGGTCTTGTTGATGGTTTCTGCCTGTCCGTTGAATTGCGGATACCTGGGAGTTGACTTTGTAAGTCGTATTTTCCACTTTTCGCAGAATGCTTCGAATCGAACAAAGATAAATTGAGATCCGTTGTCTGTTACGATTTCGTACGGGACCCCATGTCTAGTTATGATATGTTTCCAGACGAAGTTCTCGACTTGTGTGTCTTTGATACTTGCGTAGGATTCTGCTTCTACCCATTTGGAAAAGAAATCCGTGAGGACTAGGAGGAAACGTTTTTGTTTTGATGGATGCATAGGTCCGACAATCTGCATGGACCATCGCATGAAAGGATAGGGGGGCGAGATTGAGGAGAGGATTTCCGCGGGTTGATGGATTGTTGGAGCATGCCTTTGGCATTTCTCGCACTTCCGGGCGAATTTCTCGCAGTCTTTTATCATGGTTGGCCAATAATAACCGTGGCGTTTGATTTTGACTGCGAGAGATCTTCCGCCAGAATGATTTCCGCATGATCCAGAATGGACCTCTTCCATGATTCTTCTTGCCCTTTCTCCCTCTGCGCATGTCATGAGAGGACCGGAGAAACGCCACTTATAAATTTCTCCCTCTGTCGTGACATACCGTGCCGCTTGGGTTTTCACTTTACGGGCCGCCCATTTTTCGGCGGGTAAGGTTCCATTCACGATATAGGCTCGGATTGGTTCTAACCAAGGGCCGTCGCAGCCATACTCGGTTTGGTCCGCATCCGCTTCCGGTTGATCCTCAACTTCTTCCGAATCTTCAATCTCTCCTCGGGATTAGATTGGCGACCACTGGTGGTCCGATGCTCGGATGTTTGATGAATTCGACCGGGACTATCCTTTTGAGCCCTGGATCTGAGCTTGAGGCGAGGGCAGCCAAGGCGTCGGCCTGGACGTTTTCCGAGCGAGGGATTCTGGTCAGGGCGAACTGGTTGAAACTACGAGCCAGTTCTTAGACGAGTTTCAGATATGCGTCCATTCTTTCGTCCCATGCTTCATACTCTCCGCTGTATTGGTTGGCGACTAACTGAGAATCACAGTAAGCGTGAATATTACGGATTTTTAGTCCATGGGCTAGCCGCAAGCCTGCGATGAGTGCCTCGTATTCTGCCTCATTGTTTGAAGCATGAAAAGCAAATCGGAACGAATGTTCTAGGATTTCCCCGTTAGGAGAGGTGAGTCGAATTCCGATTCCGGACCCTTGTTTGGACGAGGATCCGTCGACGTGGAGGACCCAAGTTGAGTTCGGCTCCTCGTTAGTGATGTCTCTAGTGGGTAATTCTACCAAGAAATCTGCAAGAACCTGGGATTTCGCACATGTCCTTGGGCGATATTCGACGTCGTATTCACTTAGTTCGATTGCCCATTTCGCGAGCCTACCGGATTGGCTCGGACTGTGCATGATTATCCGCAGAGGGAATGTTGTGAGAACAACTATAGTATGAGACTAGAAATATGGTCTTAGTTTCCTTGCAGAGGTTATGACGGCGAATGCTAATTTTTCCATCAGCGGGTATCGAGTTTCCGCATCCAGCAACGTCTTACTTACGTAAAAGATTGGCTTTTGTTCGCCGCGTTCTTCTCGTATCAGAACGCCACTGACTGCTGTTGCGGAAACTGCAATATAGAGGAAAAGAGGTTCACCTTCCACCGGTTTTTCGAGAACTGGTGGAGTGGCCAGGTAATGTTTCAACTGTTGGAAAGCCTTTTCACATTGCTCGGACCATTCGAACTTCTTGTTTCCCTTCAACGTTTCGTAAAACGGTAGGCACTTATCCGTGGAGCGCGAGATGAAACGGTTCAAAGCCGCGACTCTTCCGGTTAACCTTTGGACTTCTCGATTGGTTCTCGGGGAGGCCATCTCTATTAGTGCGTCGATTTGTTTAGGATTGGCCTCGATTCCGCGATACGTTACGAGGTATCCGAGGAATTCTCCCGATGCCACTGCGAATCTGCATTTCGCCGGGTTGAGTTTCATGTTATGCTGGTTGAGTCGTGCAAAACATTCCTCTAGTTGGGTTACATGATCGTGTTCGTCAAGAGTTTTTACGAGCATATCGTCGATGTATACTTCCATAGTTTTTCCGAGTTGCTCGCAAACATTTTGTTGACGAAGTTGCTGATACGTTGCACCCGCGTTTTAAGACCGAAGGCATTACCTTGTAGCAATACGTTCCGCGGTCTGTGATGAATGCAGTTTTTTCGCGGTCGTCGGGATTCATCATGATCTGATTGTATCCGGAAAAAGCGTCCATGAATGATAGGATCTTGTTTCCGACAGTCGCTTCGACCAGTCGGTCGATGTGTGGGAGCGGGAAGCAATCCTTTGACAGGCTTTATTCAGATCCGTGAAATCGACACAGACTCGCCACTTGACGCTCTTCTTTTACCACGCATGGTTGGCAAGCCAGTCTGGATACCTAACTTCTGTTATCGACCCTACTTTGGGGAGTCTTCGACTTCCTCGTTGACTGCAGTGGCACGCCAGGTCCCAGCTTTCGTCTCTTTTGTTTTACGGGTTTGTGAGTCGGGTCGATGTTAAGTTCGTGACATGTTACGCTAATGTCGATTCGGCATATCCTCCGCAGCCCAAGCTTAACGCATCGAGATTCTTTTGAGGCATGCGATGAGCTCGCTTTTATTGGTTCGCGGAGGTTAGCTCGATTCACGCACCGTTCGAAGGAATCGTCGAGGCAGATCGAGACCACCGGTTCGCAGGTTGGTTCACGCTTCCCTTCCAGGGCCTCAGCTCTTTGGGACTGCCAGAAGGTTTCTGTCCTGTCGTAAATCGTTTGCTTTTCGAGAGGTCGATTTCGAATTTTTCCGTTTTAGTTCGTGGCGAGGTAGACCTGCGCTGTTCGTGACTACCATGTATCGTTCGACCCGAAGGTGTCGGGAACTTGAGGCATAGGTGGAATGTTGATGGGATCGCTCTCATGGAATTTAGCCAGGGAGTTCCAACTATCGCGTTGTAGGATGTTGGACTATCGATCACCAGGAATTCCGTGTTTTGGCGGCGCCGGCTCGACTGAGAGGTTTGTCGAACCGAGGGTCATAACTTTTCGAGAGTCGAACACTGGGCTGGGGTCATCTGTAAGGATGTTTAGATCGGCGCCATCCTCTCGAGGGGCTTTATAGATAATATTAGCCGAGCATCCGGTGTCGACTAATACCTTGCTACGTCAATAACCTGGATCGTGAGTTCTATTACGAGGAGATTGTTGTGAGGTTTGGCCATGCTGGCGTTGCTCGATCCTCGAAGGATACGATGTTGCGGGCTGTGAAGTAGCCATACTGAACTTCTATCGATTGGTGGTTTTCGAGTTAGAGAATCCGCCTTCTAGCCAAACTGTGGGAACCGAAATTCGACTGTCAATTTTAATGAATAAGATTGCGGAGGAAAGCCAAGTTAACCCGACTTTCCTTGAAGGTCAGATTCTCTGTGTTGCCACCGAAATCGAAAGTTAACAGATGACAAAGATAAAATTGCGATATTTGCTCGGCGTTATTAAATGAAAGATATGAATACAAGGATTCTCCGAAGAAGAGAGATTTGCGATTAAAGAAAAGATAGAGTCGCAGGCAGCCAAACGTCCTAAGCCTTGCTCGCTAGTCTAACCACTTAAACCCTAATTCTTCTAAGCTAGCAAAGTGCTCTAAGTCTAATTTTTTCGATCCCCTCCTTTGCTCTCCTTATATACTCACTTCTAGGTCGGTTTGCCTCAGGATGATGGACTTAAGCCTTTGGGCCCAAGTATATCTCTTCAGGAAATATTCCATTTTCGCGATCTTCGTAATTATCCTCGAGTTTTCCCTATTTTCCGGTGACTTGATGTTTATCCGATGTTCGAAATGGATAAACCGATCATAGTCTGATTGGGCCTGAATTCTTAAAATCGTAAGTAAGTCCGTGGACTTGTCTTAAGTCGTTGAGCGTTTTATCACGATTTCGGAAGACTATCTTTCTCGTAAAATAAACCGTATAGCCTAAAGAATCGATGTTGAGTTAATCGATCTTGTTTTACCACGATATCTTCTACGAGAAATCCAACCTTTCTAATTTTGTCGTAAAACGTCGAGGATGATTCCAATCGAGAGATGTCAGTAGCGTGATCGTATCAAACCTACGAGGATTGATCCAAGCAAGCCAAAATGGGATCAGACCGAGCATGATGGGACGAGACCAGGGCGAGAACGACCGGCGCCAGGCCGCTGCGTGACGCTTTGCCGCCGCCAGGCTTGGCGCGCCAGGCAGCTTGGCGCTTGCCACGGGCGGGAGCCTCGCGGCGGCGTGGCGCCCGGCCGCCAGGGTTTTGCGGACGCTTGCCGCCGTGCCAGGCGCCAGGCTTACCGCCGCCAGGCGGCTTGCGGACGCTTGCCGCCAGCGCCAGGGGCTTGCAGCCGGCGCCAGGCTGGCTCCATCTCGCCTGCCGCCGGCCCCAGGGGTTCTCTGCCGCCCGTGGGTTCTCCGTCGCCCGATCTTTCCCCTGTTGGCTGTTCGCGCGGGAAATCTTTGAGTTTGGAAGGATCTTTAGCCGTAGATTTCGAGATAACCGTTTTGACCCCAACAGTCAAGCTGTTTTTGAAGCTCGGCTTCTCTCGGAGTAGCTTCGGGTAGATCGTTTTACTCTTCCACCGTCACCATCACGTAATTTGGATTACTCCCCTCCTTCTAGCGCCAAACTGTTAGGGGATTTTTGTGTAGGTCCTTTTTGAGTACTACGGAACGAGGGTTAAGCTATTATTTCGTGAGTGTTTAGTGATATTTGAAAGGATAACAAGAGTTTGTATATGAAGAGACATTTTATTAGAGAGTAAAGCAAGAATTACAATAGATTGGTGTATGAACCCTAGCCTAGCCGCCTAGCTTTTTTCTCTTAGTCTTTAGATGTCGATCCCCTGCTTTAGGGTTTTGAATAGCCTCATATAGTCGTCCTTAGGTCGGTTTTAGTCGGTCTGAAAAAGAGGAATTCTTCCATATTCAGAAATATGGAAGGTTCTCTTTGTCGGAAATTTTCCATTTCCCCGGGGGAAAAGGTAGTTCCTGAGTTCCTGAGTTCCTTTCAGTGAAGTCCCGGGGTACTCTTTTGTGGGGACATGGAGACCTGAGTCCTGCCTGAAGCCTGGAGGAAAATGATACCTGAGTATTTTTCCCCAACAGCTTCTGCCCCGTATACTAACGAATAGGGAGTTTCATGTGTCGCCGTATTGGGAGTAGTCCTATAGGCCCAGAGAACTCCGTGTAGTTCCTCTGCCCCCTTCCCATGAGAACCCTCCAAGCCCTTCTTCAGCATGTTGACCCCAGTCCTTGTAGAACTCCTTGAAGTTATGACTGGTGTACTGTAGCCCGTTGTCGGTGAAAATCTCTTTCAGGACTCTGAAGCGTGTGATCACGTTCGTCCACAAGAACTTCCTAATCTGGAGATCAGTTATTCGGCCGAGCGCTTCCGCTTCGACCCATTTGGATAAGTAGTCGGTTACCACCAAAAGGAAAACCTTTTGCCCCGGCGCAGTTAGTAATTTTCCCACTACATCCATGCCCCACTTCCTGAAAGGCCAGGGGGAACTTATGGCTTCGAGGTTTTCCGGGGGGAGCGTGTCTCTGACACTCGTCACAGTACTTGGCTTTCCTGTCAGCGTCTTCGGCCATCGTTGGCCAGTAGTATCCCGCTCTCTTGTCTCTCAGCACTAGGCTTCTGCAACTGGAGTGGGATCCGCAGCCTCCTTCGTGTAGTTCCACAAGGATCCTGGAAACCTCTCGGGGTGTTACGCACCATAGATAGGGTCCCGAGAAGAATCTCCGGTACAGTACTCCTTGGGAGATGCAGTATCTTGCTGATTTCTTCTTGATCCTCCTGCTCTCGTTACGGTCTTGAGGGAGGATATCGGTCTCCAGGTATCAAACTATAGGGGTCATCCATGTGTCCTCTTCTCCAATCACCGAGATAACTTTGGAAGACAATTTCTCCAGGGTGGCTGGCCATTGGAGAACAAGCAGGGGGATGCTCATCTGGCTTTTGGTTTCGAGGGTGGACCCCATTTTTGCGAGAGCGTCAGTCTGCAAATTCCTTTCCTTAGGGATTTGCGTAAGCTTATAGCTTATGAACTTCTTGAGGAGGCGCGATCGCTAGATATCGGATCATGCTGTTCCTTGGCTTGGTACTCTCTCTGCACCTGATTGATTATCAGCTGAGAATCTCTGAAGACCTGGATGTTCTCTGCACCCATCTGGTGGGCGAGTGTTAGTCCCGCGATTAGGGCTTCGTACTCGCTTTCATTGTTGGTTGCTTTGAAGTTACACCTTACAGTTCTTGAGGCCGTATTCCCGGTGGGTGAGGTGAGCACTATCCCAAATCCGGCTCCTCGGATGCTGCTGGACCCGTCGACGTATAGGGTCCACTCTCCTTCTTCCGCTCTCTTGCTTTGGAGGCGTACCTCCTGCTCCAGAGCCGGGAGCAAGGTAGGCGACAACTCAGCCACAAAGTCGGCTAGGACCTGTACTTTTATAGCGGTAGCCGCCGAAATATTACGTCATACTCCCCCAACTCTACAGCCCATTTGGCCAGACGTCCCGAGACTGCGGGTTTGTGAAGAACCAGCTTGATGGGGAAAGAAGTGACAACCACAACCGGATGAGCTTGAAAGTACGGTCTTAGTTTGCGGGAGAGGATCATCAGGGCTAGAGCTAGCTTCTCGAGGTGGCAGTAGCGAGCCTTTGCGTCCAAGAGGGCTTTACTCACGTAGTAGATTGGGAGCTGTCTCCTTCCTTCCTCGCGTATTAGGACGGCGCTTACGGCGTGCTCCGAAACTGCGAGGTACAGCAGTAGTACTTCGCCCGCCAAGGGTTTTGAGAGGAGAGGAGGAGTAGTGAGGTATACCTTGAGCTCGCGTAAGGCGGACTCACATTTCTCCGTCCATTGGAAGGCCTTCGGGTTCTTCAGTGTTTCGAAGAAGGTGTGATACTTGTCGGACAGTCTAGAGATAAATCTGCTCAGGGCTCCATCCTACTCGTTAGCCATTGGACCTCTTTGACGTTCCTCGGGGAGTGAATAGACTGGAAGGCGCGTATCTGTTCTGGATTAGCTTCAATGCCCCCATGGGTCACGATATACCCCAAGAACTTTCTGCAGCTCACTCCAAATATGCACTTGGCTGGGTTAAGCTTCATGCTATATTTCTGTAGGGTAGGGAAGGCTTGCTGCAGGTGCGACATATGATCTTCGGCTTCTAGGGAATTTACCAGCATGTTGTCAATACAGACTTCCATGGTCTGTGTTGGGGTCAAAATCGGTCAACGACGAAATCGTCACCCGAAAGTCCTCGAAAGAAAACCAAGTGACAATCGAAACCAAGAAACGGGTCGTCACTCGATGAACTCACAAGAAGGCATGGACGGACCATAGGCCCCGGGGATCAACGAAGGCAAGCAACAGCAGGCACCGGCAGACGCAGGATGTGGCACGGGCGTGGGCTTTGGCACCGGCGCAGGCTCCCCTGTCTCGCCTGGCTTCGCGCAGGCCTGTCGTCTCCGCCATGCCGGGCGTAAGGGTCCTGGTGCCCATCTATGCAATCGTCTTCATGATCTCGGCAACGGCAGCATCTTGGTCCCTTAAACCCATGTCCGATTGTCCGCGAAACTACAATGATTCTTCCGCGAAAGCCTCTCGATTGTTTAAAAGTTCATCTTTTAAACATCTAAAGTTCGGTTACATTACTCAAACCATTGAAAACGGTTATCTCAAATCTATGGCTGAAGATCCTTCCAAACTTAAAGATTTCCGCGACGAACGACTAACGGGGAAAGATCAAACAACGGAAAACCCATGGACGGCAAGATCGCTCATACCGCGGCACGCCACGCAGTCGCCTGGCCGTGGCACCGCCTGGCGCCGGTGGCACCTCGCCTGCCGGCATTGGCTGGCGCCGGGCGGCTCGCCACGCTGGCCGCCTGGCACCGGCGTACTCGCCCGGCGCCGGCAGACGCTGCCACGCTGGCGCCTGGCGCCGGGCGGCATCGCACGCTGCCGCTCATGCCGCGGCATCGCTCCGCAAGTCAGTCCCATACCGGCAGCCCCCGACGCCGTCGACGCCCGTCTCGGTCCCATCATGCTCGGTCTGATCCCATCTTAGCTTGTTTGATCAATTTTCGTGAGTTTGGTACGATCACTGTTATTCTAAACACCAAACATCTCGACTAAACGAGGAATTGGGTTTCCTTCGAAATACCAAACCTTCAATAACTATTCTTTCAAAACCGTAAAACGCCTAAACGGCCCGACATGGCCAAAACGCCCACTACGATTTTCCGAAAAGGAAGGATAACTATGACGGTTTATCCTTATCCTCACATGAGAGATAAATGTCATGTTTCCAGAAGGTAAATGTCAAGTTTTCCGAAGATAAATGTCAAGTTCCGATAAACACTTAAGATGGACGAAAATGGAAAAGCCGATTCAGCCCGCGAAGATAGACCGTCTTAAGAAGAGTATATAAGGAGAGCTTTGGGCCAGGAGCAAATCATCACAAAATTCCAGAGCACTTAGCACTTAGAGCGTTTAGCATTCTTTCTGTTTTCACTAGCGAGCTGCGCACTAACCAGGATAGACTTAGGCAGCCGGACTAGCGGACTTTTCGACAGCTCTTGTAGCCAATTTCTTTACTCGTACACGCCAAACGAATTCAGAAATAAGATCTCTTTCACCAACTCTACGATTTTCATTTTACAACTTTTATCTCCATTGATTGTATCGTGTGTGGCCCAGCAGATATCCGGACCTTCAAGGAAGATTGTTAACTCGGTTTTCCTCCACAAATCGCTTATCGAAATTGACGTGAATTTCGTTCCCACGCTTTGGCTAAGGAGGGGTGGGTACGATACCCTATACCCTAAAAAACACAAAATATCCCGATATGTACTCAAATTTTTTCAAATTTTTCAAATAAAATTCTTTCTATCTATTTCTTGCGCCACTTAATTTAGAAAACGCCAAACACTTCGAAAACGAAAATCATATCTTCGAAGAAACGCGAGACGTCGCAACTTCTGAAAAGATAGCAAAACTCAGATCATCCGCTGAAACAGTCCACCTCGACTTAAAACAACTTATGCCCGCGATTGGCCCCGACGACGACTCGAAACGCTCAATACAAACTCGTAGTCAGGCCTACAAGGTCCTCTTACATCCGACAAGGATATCATAGCTGCCATACAAGAAACCCAAAATTTTGGTTTAGCGCCTCGGATAAACTCCGAAGATAGCTCGATTCTTTTAACACAAGTCATATAAGCCGCGACTAGTCGCGACTTTAAACGAAAAGAATCAGAAGAAATCACTAACAGGCAAAACGAAGCCGATCAGTCATCGACAGCCTTAAAGCTGAGAGTAAGCCTAGGTCTTGCCCTAAACCCAGTCTTGCTGGATCTTGACATCTCACGACATAGTATCGTGATAATGAGATCCCAAAACATGTCTCTTATCGCTACACCTAAAACGCCGCTAGAAAGTAGCATACGGACAAGCGACAAAAGAGTTAGATACGGTGACTACTGCATTCTTTCCTCTACACTTGATGAAAGTATAAATCAAAACAAAAGACTAATTTCTCGCGAAATTTTATATTTATAAAGTCTGCAAAGACAACGGATTCTAAGCCACCAACCGCCAGTCCCAAACAAAAGAGTGCAACCTCCAACGGTCGCGAAAATAAAACTCCTAAAACAGCCATACACGCCAAAACATACGATTCACAAAAGAAGGTCAACGCCGAGAAATCCATATGCGAAACTCAATGAACCTGCAGGCTGGTCCACTTCCTCGCTCACACCTTGAGCATTCCCACCACCTCGGCGTCTCATCGGTTCGCCTCCACCGATCCTCGAAACCTCGATAGGTTCTCATAGTCTCCGACTCTTTCCTCGACTGGAGGAACCAAGGACTCAGCATGAGCACACTCGCCATGAAGTCCTTCATCTCAGCAATCTCGAATCAAAGGAGAAACGGGTTCCAGACTTGTAAAGGTTTACGACCGAGCCCCGCAATCGCGAAATCGCCAACAAACTTCTGAGCCTCTTTAAAACATTGAAACTCAGCAGCTTAACAATTCTGCCCGCTCGCCACCTCGCCGCATCATCCTTCTTCCCTCCGCCCAAACAAGAGCTCGAGCATGAAGCTCAGCTTGCTTTCGCTTCGCCTTTAACCTCTTGTCGGAATCGAAGAGCTCGCCAGCTTCCTTGGTCTTGAAGTTGGCAATCCTAGACTTGCGGAAACTTGAGTCGAGCGCATTGCCAAACACTCTTAGTCCCTGCACAAATTCAAGATCAATAAACATACATATATGAATCAAGAATACTGTTAAGAAGTTCAAAGAACAAACCTCATTGATCCGCTGGGAACCCTCGCAAAATCCATTGTTCTTCTCTCTTCCTCCAGCGACTCGCCAGAACTTAACTCCGGAGGAAGGCCATCAAAGAAATTGCCGGAAGTGGAAAATCACTGGTTCATTTTTTTCCGCTGGAACAAAACTAGGTTTTCCCCAACGGTGAAGGATCTTCCAACATTCCCCACCATCGATTTCCTTCCCTTTATCTGATCTTTATACCTCGAAGTCGGGCTTCATAACCGTTCGGCATCATATGTCGACAGAGTCTCGACCGTAAAGCCTTTACCGCTCTCGAATTCGCTCAAGAGTGAAGGACTTCCAGAAGAACGCCTTTGACGAAGGAGATCCCTCGACGAAAAGATCGCCATGCAAATGCGAACAGCCCCGCTCTACAAAGTGAAATTTTCATTAAAACTCGTGACTTCCGAAATAACAAAATAAGACAACGAAGTTTTCATCAGATACCTCGATTGAAGTTCCATGCATGCGGAAATAGATGGAGGCAGCTCTCCTCGACGAATCACCATCTATTCAACAAAGAAGAAACGCTCCTGCCACTTAATTTGTGGTTCGGCGTAGTCCCCTGAATTATGTCCATATCCTTCGGGCAGCATGTAGTAACTGTCGCTTCCCCGACGGCCGAAAGTGCTCCAAAGGCCTTCAAATCACCAGGACTGAGATCGATCCCGAGCTCATAACTTGAGATCAGTACGCCAAGCCAACTCTCTAAGGCAGGAACGCTGAGCTGGCTGATCGAGAGTTCGGCGACGGCGCACGAACAATGGTGCCGGATCGGGAACCACATGCAATACGTAAGGAAAGCCTCGTAACATGTAAATAAACCTTCCGGATGATTCCTCGCACTCTCGTTACCGACGGGAATCCGGAATTTGACTCCATCTGGAATCTGGTAAAAATCTCGAAGAGTCCTGAGATATTTACGCGAAACCAGGCTCGGCGTAAAGGAGCACCAGGCTGCCTCAAAGGTCTCTTCGAACAGGATATCTGGCAGTTGATGGGGCTTAACCCACAAGGCTCGGTAACACGTGATTCTTCGTTTCCTCCTCGACTAACTCCTCTTGCTTCACCATCACATGGGCAGGAGAGTCACCCGAGGATGAATGGGAAGAAGAATTTCTCTTTGAGGATCTTGAAGACATTATTCTTAAAAGAGAGAGAAAGAATTCTTGAGAGAGATGAATTTTTTATGGTGAGGTAAGAGTGAATGAGATTTCTTACTCCCTCCTTATAAAGGAGGTAAAATCACTATTTACCCCGACTTTCGGCAAACGATTACGTCTCTATACCTTCCCATACGGCTATACCGCAAGCAAGGACCCGAAAGACATTACGATTCCTAGCTAGCTGGGGGACTAACTATTGGGGTCAAAATCGGTCAACGACGAAATCGTCACCCGAAAGTCCTCGAAAGAAAATCAAGTGACGATCGAAACCAAGAAACGGGTCATCACTCGATGAACTCACAAGAAGGCATGGACGGACCATAGGCCCCGGGGATCAACGAAGGCAGGCAACAGCAGGCACCGGCGGACGCAGGACGGCATCGGCGCAGGCGCCTGGCGCCGACGTAGGCTCGCCCTGTCCCGCCTACGCCGGGCGGCAGGCCTCGTCGCCTCCGCTCATACCGGGCGTAAGGGTCCTGGTCCCCATCTATACAATCGTCTCATGATCTCGGGCAACGCCAGCATCTTGGTCCCTTAAACCCATGTCCGGATTGTCCGCAAACTACAATGATTCTTCCGCGAAGTTTCTCGATTGTTTAAAAGTTCATCTTTAAACATCTAAAGTTCGGCCACATTACTCAAAACCATTGAAAACAGCTTATCTCGAAATCTACGGCTGAAGATCCTTCCAAACTTAAAGATTTCCGCATCTAACGATCAACGGGGAAAGATCAAACAACGGAAAACCCACGGACGCAAGACGCCCATGCCGGGCGCATCGCAGCCACGAAGCCGGCCTGGCGCAGCAGCCTCGCCTATGCCGGCGCACTGCTCGTTCGCAGAGGCGCACGCGCCACGCTGGCCTTCCCGCCGGCGCACCTCGCCCGGCGCCGGGCGTACGCCACGCTGGCCACGCTGGCCGGTCTGGCGCCAGCAGCACGCTGCCACGCTGGACCGCCTTAATCTGCACTTCGCCCGGGCGCATCGCCACAATAGGTCGCCGCCTGGCGCCGCTGCCACGCTGGTCGGCCTTATGCCGGGCGGCACTCGCCAGCCGTAGCCGCCACACGCTGGCCGGCCTGGCTTTGTGGCACCCTCGATTCAGCCCGCGAGAAGATAGACCGCCTCAAGAAGAGTATATAAGGAGAGCTTTAGCCAGGAGCAAATCATCACAAAATTCCGAGCACTTAGCACTAGAGCGATTTAGCATTCTTTCTGCTTTCACCAGCGAAGGCGACTCAACTAGAGATAGACTTAGCAGCCGGACAATGGACTTTTCGACAGCTCTGTAGCCAATTTCTTTACTCGTTGTACACGCCAAACCAGAATTCAGAAATAAGATCTCTTTCACCAACTCTTACGATTTTCATTTTACAACTTTTATCTCCTTTGATTGTATCGTGTGGCCCAGCAGATATCCGGACCTTCAAGGAAGATTGTTAACTCGCTTTTCCTCCACAAATCGCTTATCGGAAATTGACGGTGTGAATTTCGGTTCCTACAGTCTGCCCGATCTGATCCGCAAACATCATATTCACCAGCCTTTCGGTAGATCCCGCGATTTTAAGCCTAAAGGCATGACTTTGTAGCAATAGATGCCCCGAGGTCATGAAAGATTTTTTCTCATGGTCTGATGCATGAGTTTCTGGTTGTAGCCGGAGAACGCATCCATGATGCTCATTAGCTTGTGCCCCGCTGTGGCGTCGACGAGTTTGTCGATATGAGGTAGAGGAAAGGGGTCCTTTGGACAGGACTTGTTGAGGTCTGTTGTGGGAACCGAAATTCACACTGTCAAATTGTTAATTGGAGGAAAGCCAGGTGAACTAAGCCTTCCCGAAGGTCCCGGTTATCTGCTGAGCCACACACTACATACAATCAGTACAACAAAGAGAATAAGAAAAACGGAATGAAAATCGTAAGAAAATAGAACAGAGCAAAAAATCTTATTTCCGAATCCGCGTTTGAGCGTGAACAACAGGTAAGAGCCTCGGCTACAAGAGCTGTCGGCAAGTTCGCTAGTCTAGCAACCTAAGTTCTAACCTAGTTGAGTCGCGAGCTCGCTAGTAAAACGGAAAATAATGCCTAAGTTGCTCTAAGTGCTATGTTGCTCTAAAAGTTCTCCTTTACTCCTCGCCCCAAGCTCTCCTTATATACTCCTCTTTAAGACGGTCTATTCTTCCTTTGGGCCGAATTTATCGTGAATCGAGCTTCTTTCCATTTCCGCCGGTCTTCATGTTTATCGGGAAACTTGACATTTATCTTCAAGAAATTTCACATTTATCTTCGGAAAACTTAACATTTATCTTATGTTAAGATAAACATGAGGCGTCATGTCCATCTTGACTTGGTTTCCTCGAAAGTCGCAAGGGCCGCATTCGTCGCTCTGGCCTTCGGGCAGTTGTTTCGATCGCGGACGTTTCACGATTTTTCGGAGAAACCAGCCTGTCATGATACTTGTTTTGCCGAAGGAATCTCAATTCGCCTTATAGTCTAGATGACTGCTGTTTTAGAATAACCGTGATCATTTTATACGATGAATCGAGATCCATTCTTGAACCTTTGGTGGTCTCCGTTTTCCGATTTATTTCACCAAGACGAAACGGGTTCTTGGGTTTCTTGTCTCCAAGGAGTTGATCGTGATTCTTCGAGCAAGGATACAAAGTGCATAGTTGGACTAGTTTGTTGAGACGGTTTTGCGGGAAGAAGATCGCGACTTGTCGAAAGTGGTCCGTACTTGGCTCGGATTTGATGGGGCCGGCGCTCGATTTGATGGGTGCTGGCCCGCCAAGAACCAGCACGAGGGAGCTGGCACTGGCCCATGACCAGCAGCGCGCGAAGCGTCGCGCTCGTGGTCCAGTCGGGCGGTAGGAAGCCGGGCGCCGCGGACCGCACGGCGAAGCGCCGCCGGGCGCCAGCACGGCGAAGCCGGGCTTCAGCGCCAGCATCGGCGATATGCCCGGGCGCCTGAGCAGCATCGGAGTGGAAGCGGCCGGTGCCAGCATCGGCGAAGCCGGGCGCCGCCAGGTGCCAGCATCGGCGAAGCCGGCGCCGGCGCCAGCATCGGCGAAGCCGGGCGCCGGTGCCTGGTGCCAGCATCGAGCTAGCCGGGCGCCGGCGCCAGTATGGTGAGCCGGCGCCAGTCGGTGCCCGCCCTGGTGCCAGCACGGCGAAGCCGGTGCTCGACGCCCGGGGCTAGGCCGTGGCCGGTCTTGCTGGTGTCCGGGGCTACGATGCGGTCATCCCTTCCGACGTTTTTGCCGAATAACTAGTTTTTCCTTGGTTTTATTCGACGCTTGATTGTTTCCAAGGACTTTCGGGTATTGATTGCGTCTTTGACCGATTTTGACTCCAACAAGTTATCTCCAGCTAGCTAGGACCGTGGTTTTTTTTATAACAGGTCCTAGCTCGCGGTATAGCTAGATAGGAATGTGTAGAGACGCAATCGTTTGCCGAAAGTTGGAGTAAATAGTAACTCTTCTTTCCTTATAAAGATGGAGTAAGAATTTTCAGTCATTCTTACTTCATCACAAGGATTTTACCTTCTAAAGTTTCTGTCTCAAGAAAATGTCTTCAAGATCAAGATCCTCTAAAAGGAATTCTTCTTCTCACTCATCTTCGGGCGATTCTCCCGCCGATGAAGTGGTTGCGCCGAAACACGAAGAAGAAGTTGACGAGGATACGAGGGAAGCATACTACAAAGCTGTATGTGGCTCGTGTCCGCCTCCGCGGGACATCCCCATTCCAAGGAGGCCTCAGAGGGCGCCGGACGCGCCTTTCTCACCAAGCAGGGTCTCACCCGAGTACCTCACAACTCTTCAAAACTTTTACCAAGTTCCGAGTGGGGTCACGTTCCGGATCCCGACCGCTGGCGAGAGCGCAAGGGATCCTCCGCAGGGCTTCTTTACTTGCTATGAAGCTTTTATTTCGTACAGCCGCATGTGGTTCCCGATCCCTGGTACCATTGTCCGCACGCTTCGTTCTTTCGGACTTTCAATCAGCCAGCTCACTGTCCCGTCTTTGGAGAGTTGGCTCGGCGTGATAGTCTCGAGTTACGAGTTAGGTACGGACCTTACTCCTAGTGATTTCGAGGGACTTTGGTATACCAATCCAACGTCGATTGAAGGTTCGTATTCTGTGATCCCGCGGAAGGACATGGCCATAATCCAAGGGACTACTTTGAATCCCAAGTCATGGTTCGATCGCTTCTTCTTAGTACGAATAGATGGGGAATCCGTGGAGGAAAGCTGCCTTCACTTATTCCCTCAGGAGTGGAACTTCGATCGCGGTAACACGATTAATTCTCTTCTCTCCTTTTTTTTTGTTTTCGTACTTTGAACGTGCGTGAAGATAAAGATTTTGTTTATCGTGCAGTTAACAAGATTGTCACGCATACTCATGCCGATATTTTCGTCAAACGAGACCTTCTCCGGGAAAGGCCATTCTTCTGGAGTACTTTTTCCGTCGAGCGGATCCGAAATGCGGTGGAACTCCATCGATCCCGAAGTCACCTTCTGCCCGACGCGTTCGCGGCGACGCCGAGCTGACTGCTGTTTTGCCTGTTCGAGACGGAGACATAGGTCTCGGAAAGGCAAAGAGGTCGAATGTGAGACGGCCTCGGAAGATCGTTCGCCATTAGGAAGAGACTCTGGCCTTGCTCCGGGAGAAGGGGGTGGAACCAGCGAGTTTCTCCTGCCTAACAATTTTTTCGATGGTCTCCCTCCAGCGTTTACTACTGATGAGTCACTCGAGGATGACGTAAAGAAGAGAGCTTTTGCCGAGGGTACTCAATGAATCAACGAGGTTTATCTTTTGAACTTTGATCATATATACTACCATTGTTGGATATATTTTTGTGATCCTAAGTTTACACAGGGGATGAGGGTGTTTGGATCGGCACTCGATGAAAGCTTTCGAAGATCGAGGATCTCTCGCTTCAAAGCCGAGGAAGCCGAACGCGAACTCTTCCGTTTCCGGAAAGAGGCTAAGGAACAAAGTCAGAAGCAGGCCGAACTTCATTCCCGGGCTCTTGTTCGTGCGGAAAGGAGAGGGAGGAGAGCGATCGCTGCCGAGATGGTGCGGAGGGCTGAATCGTTCGCCACTGAGTTCGAGAGCTTGAAGGAAGCTCAAGAGTTTGTGGGTGATTTCCGCGAGTGCCGGGGATCGGTCGCTAACCTTCACAAGTCGCAGAAACCGGGTTTTTCCTTCCCCTCCGAGATTGCTGAGATGGAAGGTTTTATGAGTGAATGCGCTCACGCTGAATCCTTAGTTCCTCCGATCGAAGGAAGGGTCAGGAAGCTTTGGGACCCATCGAGGTTTCGGAGGACACGGTGGAGGCCGAAGCAGGCGGAAACACGGAAGGTGTGAATGTAGAAGTTGACCAGCCTGTCACTTCGTTCGGGATCTCCTGTCCAGATTTCTTGATGTCGATTATCGAGGATTGTTGTCGGGATTATATCCCTTTATCTTGATAGCTGTTTGTGTGGCCGTTAGACCTGTTTATTTGTATATGCCGCGACCGTAGGAGGTCGGTAACCTTTGTATATTTCGACTGGCCGCTGGTGGCTTCAATCCCCGCCAAGCGGCTTGAATATATATCATGTGGATTTTGCAGAAATTTGCTTTGTGTTTGATTTATACTTTCGCCAAGTGTAGAGGGTAGAATCCCAGTAGTCACTTCGATTCTAACTCTTATTTTGTCGCTAGGTCCGTGTACTACTTTGTAGCGAGTGTTTTAGGTGTTAGCGATGAGAGACATATTTTGGATCTCAGATCGGTGTCGATACTATGTCTGTGAGATGTCAAGATCCAGCAAGACTGGGTTTAGGGCAAGACCTAGGCTTACTCTCAGCTTTAAGGCTATCGCATGACTGATCGGCTTTCGCTTTGCCTGTTAGTGATTTCGTCCGACTCGCGACCGCTTTAAAATCCGCGAATTGTTATCGGGCTTATAAGATTTGTTTGCGCGACCGAGCTACTCGCTTGGAAGAGCTAACCAAAATTTTGATTTCTTGTATAGCTGCTATGATATCCTTTGTCGGATGTAAGAGGACCTTGAAAAGGTCTGACTACGGTTTGGTATTAGTGAACGCTTTGTTCGTCCGTCGGGCCAATCGACGACGCTTGTTTTTAAGTTGTGGACTTTTTTTATGGATGATGTGATACCTTTGGGAAATTGGCACGCCTCGCTCAAGATATGATTTTCGCTTTTCCGAGGTTTTGATGCGCATCGCGGTTAAGCATGCTTTGAAAGTTTGACAGAAAGAGTTGTATTGAAAAGTTTCAAATTTTCGAATACATGTGCGGATATTTCGTGATTTTGTGGGAGATAGAAGATACGCATCCCCCTTTTGGTGAGGGGATAGCTGAACTTGTTTGGTTTCGACGAGCTGCCTACGCACCTCTTCGAGGATCAAGCCATCTCGTAGTTCTGATTGTTGCTGCAGACGCTTTTACTCGCGGTGTCGCCGCTCCAATCGCATTTCAGTTGGATCGGTGGTTTGTGCGGGATCGAGTTCGCTTTTACGGCGATGGATCTAGACTTTTCGTCTTGAATCGCTGCCTGTCTGGATGATTCTGGATCATCTTTTTCGAAGTTTTCAGTGAATGTTGTGTGATTCCTTTGCTCGCTTCGGGTTGGTTAGCGCTCCGATTTTTTCGCAGTTTGAACTCGACTATGTAGCAGAGTCTCGCCTGTTTCTGACTACCCCAGATTACTGCGGTTCCGGTTGGAGTCGGAAATTTGATGTCAAGGTGATATGTGGACGGTACTGCCTTCATGGAGTTGATCCAAGGGTTCCCATGATGGCATTGTAGATGGCGGTTTGTCGACTACTGCGAACTCGGCGATCTTTGTGACTTCCTTAGCGATGACCGGGAGCTTAATGCTCCCGAGGGTCATGGAGGTGATGCCCGCAAACCCAGTCAAGGGTTTTGGCTCAGGGATGACGTTGACCGTACTTCCTGTATCGACAAGGATGCGGCCAACTTCGAGATCATGGATCACCAGGTCGATGACTAGAGGATCGTAATGAGGTTTGTCGATTCCGACAGTTTCTTGTTCCTCAAAACGATCAGTGGTTGGGAATATCGCTATCCGGAAGCCAGTTGGAACTTGTCTCGGCTTTCCGCCCGTAGGCTTTGATCGACGAGACCGATTCTTGATAGAACTGCGACCCTCCGATAATCATATTTACCCTCCGGGCGACTGCTGCTGTTCCCCGGGTCTGCTCCTTCCGCCTCCTTCCGCTTCGGTCCTCGACACTTTCGGACTGAAGTCTTTTCTTGGCCCTGGTTTCGCCGAGGTTTTACTCGTTCTTGTACTGGCTGGAAGGTTTATTCTCGCCTTGGGCGCCTTCCCCTTCGTGATGGACGATTTGTCGCTACGAGAGGGTTTCTTCTTTGAGGACATTTTCTGCGGCCCATGCTTTTGCGATAGGACTCTCATCTCTTCTTCCATGACGATGAAGTCTGTTGCCTTGTGGAGGGTATCGTGGATCGTCCGTGGTTTCTCCAGCAATATCCACTTTGGAACTTTGACTTGTACTAGAGAGTTTTCCACAGGCCGATTGCGACTTTGTCGCTGATAATTCGTCACTCGCCATCACTAGCTTGAACCTTCTCATAAAGTCGCGATTCGTCTTCCTTTTGAGCCAGACTCCACAAGTACACGTCGGAAGTTTCTCTGTCCATGAACAAGGAGTACTGCTTGAGAAATGCCGAGGCTAGTTGGCGGAAACTTCCGATGGAGTTTCTTTTGAGCCGAGAGAACCATTCGAGCGCTGCGCTCTGAGATTTTCCACAAAGAGAAGGCAGTGACGGGCGCCTCGCTCACGCTCGGGAGTTTGCATCTTCCCATCGCGACCTGGAAGGACTGTGGTCCCATCGTAGACGGGAATCCTGATCTTCCCAGGGTCTGAGATGCGTGTCTCTGTGATCCAAGCGGTGAACGGTGTTTTTCGTGCTTCCTCGAAGTCTATCGATCTCGAGCGCACTAGTTGCCTGGTGAATTTGTGATTTCACCGCTTTTACCTCGCTCTGTTTTTTTAGAGACTCGCGAGATCGTGGATCTCGCTATCGCTACCTGCATTTTTCCGAGCTTGTCGGCGGTGGTTACGATGGATTCGAGTTTGATCCTCCACCAATTCTTCCTGTTCCATCCAGTAGAGGTCTTCTTCCTCTTCTGTCATGGGTTTTTCGGGACGCCGTTTGTCGGGCGTACTAACTTCGGTCCTTCTATGATGAACGCCAGCGCTATCGTCGAATGATCGGATTGGTCGCTAACGCCAGGTTGATTCGCTCGACGCTTCTTTGTCCCCGTGAGGAGGTGGAAGATTTTCCGTAGTCGGTTGCGCACCTGGTTGGAGTGACTAGTCAGGGTTTTGGCCTGAGGAAGTCTTGTCCGCGACGCGCTCGACGCCCGAGTCTCGAAATTGAGTCTTCGCTGCTGCGGCTTTTGCGATCCCCGCGGGCCTTGCTCTTGGCCTTCGCAGTTAAGGTTTCCACCTGTTTTGCGAGAGAGGCCACGAAGTTTTCCTTGTTCGTCCGCCTGATTCTGAGCGAGGCGCAGCATCTCTTTCATTTGGTCGGTATCGTGGTGTCGTGGTGACCGTTGATACGTTTCCAGCTGGAGTATTGGTGGCGTTGGCATCGACGGGACTCCGTCGGCGCTTGGGTTGTCAGTGTTGGTCGCCATATCAGACCGGCGTGCGTGGTTGCGAAGTGAGATAGATCCGCACTCCGCTTCCAAACCGTGGGAACCGAAATTCACACTGTTAAGTTAAGTTGATTTGGAGGAAAGCCAGGTGAACAAAGCCTTCCTGAAGGTCCCGGTTATCTGCTGGGCCACACACACACAATCAGTACGACAAAGAGAATAAGAAAAACGGAATGAAAATCGTAAGAAAAAAGAACAGAGCAAAAGATCTTATTTCCGAATCCGCGTTTGAGCGTGAACAACAGGTAACAGCGTCCGCTACAAGAGCTGTCGGCAAGTTCGCTAGTCTAGCAACCTAAGTTCTAACCTCGTTGAGTCGCAGCTCGCTAGTAAAAACGGAAAATAATGCCTAAGTTGCTCTAAGTGCTATGTTGCTCTGAAAAAGTTCTCCCTTTGCTCCTCGCCCCAAGCTCTCCTTACATACTCCTCTTTAAGACGATCTATTCTTCCTTTGGGCCGAATCTATCGTGAATCGGGCTTCTTTCCATTTCTGCCGGTCTTCATGTTTATCGGGAAACTTGACATTTATCTTCAAGAAATTTCACATTTATCTTCGGGGAAACTTAACATTTATCTTATGTTAAGATAAACATGAGGCGTCATGTCCATCTTGACTTGGTTTCCTGGAAAATCGCAAGTGGGCCGATTCGGTCGCGTTCGGGCCTTCGGGGGCCGTTGTTTCGATCGCGGACGTTTCACGATTTTTCGGAGAAACCAGCCTGTCATGATACTTGTTTTGCCGAAGGAATCTCAATTCGCCTTATAGTCTAGATGACTGGTGTTTTTAGAATAACCGTGATCATTTTATACGATGAATCGAGATCCATTCTTGAACCTTTGGTGGTCTCCCGAAGTTTTCCCGATTTATTTCGACCAAGACGAAACGGGGTTCTTGGGTTTCTTGTCTCCAAGGAGTTGATCGGTGATTCTTCGAGCAAGGATACAAAGTGCATAGTTGGACTAGTTTGTTGAGACGGTTTTGCGGGAAGAAGATCGCACTTGTCGAGTGGTCCGTACTTGGGCGCCCGGGATTTGGACATGGGTGCTGGCGCCCGGCGCCTGGGATTTGGACATGGGTGCTGGCGCCCGGCGCCCGCAACCAGCACGAGGGAGCTGGCGCCCGGTGCCCGTGACCAGCACGAGCGAGGCCGTGTCCAGAACGGGCGGGCTGGCGCTGCGCCAGCATCGGCGAAGCCGGGCGCCGGCGCCAGCACGGGCGAAGGCGCCAGCGCGTGCCAGCAGGCGAAGCCGGCGCGGTGCCAGCGGGCGAGGCGCCTCGTGACAGCATCGGTGAGCCGCCGGTGACAGCACGCAGCGGCGCCGGTGCCAGCAGGCGAAGCCGGTGCCAGCACGGCGAAGCCGTGCCAGCATCGGCGAAGTGCGGCCCGCACGGCGAGCCGGCGGCGCCAGCATCGGCGAAGCCAGCGCCGTGCCACCACGGCAAGCTACGCCGCCTGGGCTAGGCCGTGGCCGCTCTTGCTGGTGTCCGGCTACGATGCGGTCATCCCTTCCGACGTTATCGCCGAATAACTAGTTTTTTCCTTGGTTTTAATCGACGCTTGATTGTTTCCAAGGACTTTTGGGTATTGATTGCGTCTTTGACCGATTTTGACCCCAACATCTGTGAAGTCTATACAGACTCTCCATTTGCCGTTCTTTTTCTTGACCACCACCACGTTGGCTAACCACTCCGGGTACTCAACCTCGCGGATGAATCCTACGTCAAGCAAGTTCTTGACTTCCTCGTTGATGATCGCATCCCTTTCAGGAGCAAACTTCCTTCTCTTCTGCCTGATTGGCTGGTGTTGAGGGTCTACCTGCAACTTGTGCATGATGATTTCTGGGTCAATCCTAGGCATATCGTCGTGGGACCAGGCGAAGCAGTCAGAGTTGGACCTGAGAAAGTCTATTAACCTCCTTCTGAGCCCTTCGGGTAGCTTAGAGCCTACCTTAAGGCGTCGGGTCTGGTCCCCCTCAGCCAATGGCACCTCGTCCATTTCTTCAACCTCGGGCTCTTAAGTATGCTGAGCCGGAGGCTGACTCTGTAATTGCTATAAGACCTTGGTCTTCCCCTTCATGATAGTCTGATAGCAGGACCGGGAGTTCTCTTGGTCATCCCTGATCGATCTTATGCCCCACGGGGTGGGTAACTTCACCATCTGGTGTAGTGTTGATGGGACAGCTCCCATGTCGTGGATCCAGGGTCGCCTGAGGATCATGTTGTAGGAGGATAAGCAGTCGATTACCAGGAATTTGGTCGACATATTGACTCCTTCAGCGTACACTAGAGAGTGACGTCTCCCGCGGTCTGCTTGACCTCTCCGCTGAACCCCACGAGTGGAGTTACTTTATGCGTTGGTGCGCTTTCTTCCAATCCCAGGTCCTGGTAAGCGGCCTGGAATATGATGTTGCTAGAGCTCCCGTTGTCCACTAGTATCTTCTTCACTAGGTAATTCGCTACATTGAGAGATATGACTAGAGCATCGTGATGCGGGGCTAGGACCCTCTCCTGTTCCTTGGCCGTGAAACTGATTTCATCGGTTCCCAGGAGCAGACGCTTAGGCTTAGCGGTTTCCAGGCCGTGCTTGTCGTTACGGGTGCTCTTCTTGGCGGCTGCATGGCTTATGCCGGTTATCTCCGAGCCTCCAGATATGACGTGGATCGTTCGGTCCTGCCTCGGTGGTGAGGTCGGGACCGCTTCAGTGGGCTTTCCGAAGGTTCCCTTGCTCAAATGACTCTTGGCCTTATCTGAGAGGTATTCCCGGAGATGTCCCTTCTTGAGTGACTCGTTGACCTCGATCTTTAGTGCAATGCAATCCTCCGTTTTAGGACTGTGATCACTGTGTAAGTCGCACCAAAGGTCGGGATTCCGGAAGGAGTCGAGCGCCTTCATCTTATGAGGCCACTTGACCTGTTGGCCCATCTGCCTCAGAGCGTTAATCAGTTCCGGCATCGATATGGAGAGGTGGGAGATATCGGGCCACGTGGACACTGCCATTCCTTTTGCTTTATCAGTTGGGCGGAACTGATACTTGCCCCGATTCCTGGTCCGGGAGTCCTTGGCTGGTCTTTGAGAAGGTCTCTCGTCTCGCTCGTGCATGTCTTGCCTGGTCACCTTCTGGCCCTATTTTAGCAATGCCTCAACGCGGCTCGCGACGTCTTCTTTCCATTTAACCTGAGCCCAGGCTCGGGATAGCACGTCCTCTATTGTCTTGCACTGATATTAATCAGTTCATTGTAGAGGTTCCCGTCTGGGAGTAGGCCTCTCTTGAAGGCGGATATCGCAGTAGGGATGTTGCACCCGAGGATCGTCACCTTCTCCTGGTTGAAACGTGCGATGTAGCTTTGCAACGATTCAGTCCGGCGCTGATGAATCTCGTAGAGGCAATCCGAGGTTTTCTCCAGGTTCCTGCTACTGCGAAGTGCTCCACGAACTGATCGCTGAGGGTTGTGAAAGAGGATATGGACCTGGTGGGTAGGCTGATGTACCATTGCAAGGCGGGTCCGACAAGGGTCGAACCAAATCCTTTGCGTATCGTGGCTTCGCACGACTCCCTAGGGAGTGCTACAGCGAGCATCCTCTGCTTGTACTGCGCGATGTGGTCGTCTGGATCGCCCATGCCGTCATACATCTTGATGTTGGGGAAGGAGAATTTCCTTGGCATCTCTCTTAGTGTGATCTCATCCGCGAAGGGAGTATCCGCGTAGGAGTTAGGACCGCTCTTCCGGATCGGGGGAGCCACTCCTGGAAGTCTCTCTACCATAGACTGGATGGCGTCGAACTTCTTGGAGAACATCTACTCCATGTAGGAGGTCATGGAGGACCTTGCTGCGGCTGTCCCTTCGGGTGTATCCCTGTCGGTTTCTGACTCGGAGTCGCTTTCCAGGTTATGGATATGAGTATTCCTGGCCTCGTCCTGGTTTGCCTCGTTCTCATTGAGCGCCGTTTGCGGATGAGTTGCGTCTCCTCCGGAATTAGGGGTCTCCAAAGTGGGCATAGACCGGATTCGAGTTCGGAAACGACGTTTCTTGTTGCTGACCATATTGAGAATTTGGTTCTCATCTAGGAGAGAGATATTCTCGGCCTCGAGCTGATTGAGCTTTTCCATGCTTTGCTCCAGTTGCTTGGAGTGCTCATCCAGTTTGTTCTTCAAGCCTTGGACTTCCGAGAGGATCTCGGGGTCCTCCGCGGCGTCTTCCCGAGCTCTGGTGTAGCTCGGTTACTTGGCTATGCAGGCTGTCTAGCTGCCTCTGAAGCTCGGCTTCTCTCGGGGTGGATTCCGGTAACTCGTCATGCTCATCCACCGCCATTGTCACGTAGTTTAGATTAGTCCCCTCCTTCTAGCGCCAAACTGTTAGGGTATTTTTGTGTAGGATCTTCTAGAGTACTACGGAACAGCAGACAAGCCAGAGTTGTTTGAGATATTTGTTGAGAGTTACAAGAATTTAAACGTAAAGAGACGTTTTATTAGAGAATTGAGCAGGGACTACAATGTTTGGTGTATAAAACCCTAGTTCTAGCCGCTTAGCGCTATTCTCCTAGTCTCGAAGTGTCGATCTCCGGCTTTAGGGTTTAGGTTCCCTTTATATAGTCTTCGTTGACTGCTGGGAGTCGGTTTGGAGTAGGTGAAAATCTTCCATATTCGGAAATAGGGAAGGTTCTTCCAATCGGATGTTTTCTATTTTCCCCGAGGGAAGGAACCGATGCAGGGGTCGGACGCGGGTGCCATCTTTAGCAGGAACCTGGAGGCTGGGGCCTTGCCCGGGGCCTGGATAAATCTAATACCTGAGTATTTTTCCCCAACACGTCGATGCGTCGCCCGATTTTTTCGTCATCTTGTCGATCGACGCTTGGCCGAAACTTGTGTTCCTCTCCTAAAGTACATGTGTCAGCAGGGAAAGAAGAAAAACTTTTAAGCAAACAAAAAGTAAAATCTAGACTATATTATAAACTTAATCTAATGGTAATAAGAAAGAGTCCCCGGCAACGGCGCCAAATTTGATATGCTCAAATTAACCCTAGAGCAGCAACTTACTCTCTCAAATAAGAGGTTCAGTTGTAGAGGAACAAGGTAGTTGTTCAACTTAGGGATCGAATCCACAGAGACTCTAGGATTACACAATAGATTTGTAGTTTTCGAATTAAAGCTAGACAGATTTGATTTAAACAGTAAATAGCAGAGTGAACAAGATAGTTGTTCAGTTGATTGATTTGAGGTTGTAAGCAATTTAGAAAATGGCTAGATTCAGGTAAATTCTCAGGTATGAAAAGTATGCAAACTAATTCGATTATCATGGATTTAACAATATCAATTGTTCTCGAACTCAAACTTAAATATAATCTATCAATTTTCGTTGTATAGATTATCTTATGACTGGATCTCTGATCTCAACTTCTCGTTTATTGGTCATGAGAAAGTGTCGATCGATGGTTCTATATGAACATCGATTGATACACCTTTCGGAATGTCGATCGATACAACTATCGTTGCGTCGATCGATGTTCTTTCCAGAATGATTTACGAACAGGTTTGATATGTTCTCTAACCACCTAGACAGACTCTCATATGTATCTAGACAATAAGATCAACTAGTTTCAGTTCATGCAATAGACTAAGCTCTCACTTACACCAATAAAACCGAAGATCTAAGTTTAGGGTTTTCAATCCTAAGGTTAGCAGTAAGAACAACTGGGTGAAGAACCAATTAAATCACCCTAACAACATATTCAATTAGCAAACCATAATTCAACCTTTGAAAACCTAAACCTAACAAGAGAACTACTCAGACATATTCATAAGAAACTCTGAATAATACTGCAATAGAATAAATAATAGAAGAACAGAATAAAGTAAAGAAACAAAGGGAGTTCAAGATCTTCCCTCTCTCAAGGTGCCCAAATCTCTCTCTGCAATCCTAAGCTTTCTCTCTCTAGAATAGTATAATGCATAGCCGTCAACAATGGCTTAGAAAACATAAAATTTACGTTCGTCAAGGGATATTCTGGTAATTTTTGGTGACTTATAGGCCTAGTTAAGTCATAAAATATATCAGGCCGACGTTCTGGCATCAATGTCGATCGATATTAAGGTTGCTGCATCGATCAACATACGTTCGTCTTCTCGAATTCTCTCGCGAGGCATACATACCACTCTTCAGTAAAACGGGAATAACTTTAGATCTAACCGTTGGGTTGGCTTGAAACCAGCGGTATTGGAAAGCGAACTCAAATATATATCTTGTGTAAAATTATCAGCTTAATCGTCCCACGGGAGAGTCTCCATCCATAGCTAAACATCTGACGCGTCTGTGCAGTTCTGCATTCAAATGGCTCCAAAAAACACCAAAATCACCACTTTCCTCCAAAACGTACATGAACCTGTAATTATATTAAATAGACTCCTATATGGATTAAATATATCTAAAAACACTTATATATCATGGCTAAAATGGGTAAAATCCATTGTATATCAATAATATGATACGGTCATGTGCCTGAGGATACTTCTCGTCATCTCCATTAGGCTTATGTTGTGACGTTCAACCACTTCGTTTTACTGTAGGGAATATGGAGCAGTTAAGTTGTCTATTTATGTCCGACTCCCCGCAAAATATTCTGAACTTGTTTGATGTGAATTCACCTCCCCTATCAGTTCTTAGGGTCTTTATGCTTGCTTTTTTTCCCCTTCAAACCACTCTCTTGAAGATCTCAAACTTATCCAGAGCTTCACTCTTCTCTTTCAAAAGTATTGACCACATATATCTTGAGTAATCATCTATAAGGACAAATATATATTTGTTCTTACCGGCTATGGGAGATGTGATGGGTCAGCAAAAATTGCAGTGTATCAGCTCTAATGCTTGTGTGGCTCGGTATGAAGTTGAATCAGGGAATGGATGTCTGGCTTGTTTAACAAACAAACAGGAAGCACACGTATCATTCTCGATTTTAGGTTTGGTAACCCTATCACCAGTTAATCTTTCACCATAACTCGAATGGACTTATTTCTGATATGGCCCAAATGAGCATGCCATATAGTTGCTTCTATTTGTGTAGCTGACTGAAAGAACTTGAGCTCAACGATATTCATGAGAACTTTATAGAGCCTATTCTTTGATCTCTTTGCTTGTACTATAAGTTTCCCTTCCTTGTCTTGAAGTGTGAGATGTTCTTCCTTCATCCTTACTTCACAGCCAGCCTCCATAGCTTGTCCAAGACTAATGATGTTACTTTTAAGACCTGGTATGTAATAGACGCCGGCCAATACTTTCTTATCTCCACTTTGATTTACAAAGACTATTGAGCCCTTTCCCTTGATGTCTATTCTTGAATCATCTCCAAATCTTATCTTCCCTGTTATTGTCTCATCCATCGTCTTGAAGTAGTCACATCTACCCGTCATATGAATACTTGCCCCATTATCCAGATACCACACTCTGTCATTATTGGAACTAGTTTCAAACTCTTTAGGTTTCACATTCTTCTCATTGAGATAGACTACTTCGTGCATTAGTAAACCATCTGCCTCTTGTGTGTCGTTGGTTTTGTTTTCATACACTTCCTGAAACTTGACCAGTCTATACGGACACCTGGACGCAAAGTGTCCCTTCTTGTCGCAGCGAAAACATGTTATCTTTGATATATCAAACTCGCGGTATGATGATCTTCCACGACCACGTCCTCTACCATAGAACCTACCACCTCGACCTATGTTTATGTAGTCTCCATTATTCTTGATTCGACTGAGTCTGGTGATTCTACGAGGTCGCATACATAAGTTTGTTTTGATCTTCATGACTTTCGTCGTCATCTTCTTTTATCTGTTCCTCATATGCTTTCAACCGACCAATGATATCTTCAAAACTCATTACCTTGAGGTAAAGAACTTGCTCGAGCGATGCCACTATATGTATGTATTTTTTTCCGGGGAAGACTTTTAAGAAAAAAATTCACTAGCTTTGATTCTTCAATGTTTTCTCCTAAGGCTGCAGATTTTGATGAAATTTCAGATAGCTTTCCGACGAAGTCGTCGATAGCTTCCATTTCCTTCATCTTCAAGCGATCAAATTCCGCCATTAGGATTTGTAATCTCGCTTTTCAAACTCCGTCTGCCCCTAGATGTCGTGCTTTTATGGCACCCCAAACTTTCTTTGATGTATCTACTTCTCCGACCTGCAAGATAAGTGCCTCCAGAATGGATTGAAAGATAAGAGCTGTGGCCATGTCGTTTCTGTCGCTTTCGTTTGTTTCAACCTCTATGATCTCCCACACTAGTACCTTAAGCAGAATCTTCATTCGAATAGCCCAAACTGTATAGTTTTTGTGTTTAACATCGGGCATGTTATCAAAGAAGGTCCTTCTTTAGGTTGTGCATGACATGCGTCATCTAATTTTTTTTAAAAATATATATTGCTTTTTCGAAGATAAAACCTGTAAAAAGATCAAAAGTGAATTATCTTTACAACTTCTACTTCCCACTATCTTCATAACTGCTTCCATTAACCCTATATCTTGCCGATCTAACTATATAAGTTAACGTAGCATTAAACTCTTTGAAAACCAAAACTCGGATCACGGACCAGAAAATGGTTGTCAAACTTATTGGGTTTGCTTGATAGATCATTGTGTCAATTTGATAATGATATTAAAGTTAATTGGGAAGAAGCAAATTAATACGCTTCGGTAAGTATTGACTGTTACTCTCATCTTTTGGATTTTTGTTATTTACATATTTTAATATTTATCAGTTTGACTCTCACAAAGTTTGCAGACAAAATAGATGAACGTTATGATGACTATCAAAAACAGTACATCGACAACTTTCCGAGCCTAGACATTGTTTTCGAGTCAGGTTTTTTAATTGTTGTTATGTCTTCTTGATCTTTAATCCATTCCAAGCACATTTCGTGGTACTTGAGTCTCTCCGTATATTTACATTTCATTGTTCGATAGTTTGAGTGAAGAGGTCAACGCATTAGTAGAAGCAAGAAAATAAAAATTTCTATATGTGGTTTTGGTAGAAGTTTATCAGTGTGAAAATGAGATTATTTAGTTCAATAACATGTACATAGAAGGTAACTAGAATCGATTATGTGTATTTGATTATGTTTCATTCCAAAGAAACAAAACAAGGAGAAAATATCATATGATTAAAATTGGTGTATCACCAATTTATGAAATTAATCATTTTGTTTGTATTTTACAACAAATTTAAATTACTGCATATTCCATTTTTCTATGCAAGATTATTAGTCATTATCTAAATAAAAAAATTCACATTTTTGTATGGATTTGTTATATCTTAATAAGAAGTTGAATTCCTATTTTCTTATCGAGACTAAGACAGATATGTCCAAAATTCACTATTTTTATTCTCATTCACAACTACTTATATTTATTTTGTGCAACGTTAATACTGTTCTACGCAAAATTTGATTCAGAGTTGTACAAACATTTTTGAATTTAGAATGGAATATTATTAAACATTACTATGTCCATGTATAGCATAGGCCACAATCCTAGTGATGTTGTTAAAGTAACATTGGCAGCAGTTATTTTTAGTTATCGAATAATCAAAACAAAAATGACAATCAATTAATAAAACCTAATATATCATCCCTACTTTTTTATTATCTTCTTAGTTTATTATTAACAAAATCATGCCTTTTTGTTTTTTCATCTTTCTAACCTAAAAGTTTTTTTCCTATTTTTCTATACTTTAACCTCATTTTCCTTCGATTTTCTCAACATTTAAGTTTTTATTTATGTTTTCATTTAATTAGAACACTTTAGAACTTTATATATACTAGAGACTTTTCCGCGCTACACGCGGATTTAAAGTATATTAAAGTTTGGCTAAATTAATAAAAGTAATAATTTCAAAATAAATATTAATTTGATCTTAATATTTGCTTTTACAAAATCTGCAATAAGAATAATAATTTGCTGGATAAAATATTAATTTTATTTTAAGTATTTCTAAAATAATATATCTCAAAATAAAGTTTGGTAATAGTTGTGAACACAAAAAATAGTTTTGTAAATCATTTTTTCTGTGAATCATTTTTACTCTAGTGCAATCAGCCAATACATCATTTTTAAAACAATAAATTAGTTCCTTTTTACTCCAGTGCTACATATTATTAAGCACATAGTTGTGAACACAAAAAAATTAGAGTCAACGAAAAATATAATCAAAAGAAGAAAAATTACAAAAAAAAAGTAAATTGCACAAAAATGTCGACATAGCTGGCGTAGTGGCGTGTGTAATTATAACCGAATGTGTCTCTTTTTCTGAAAGTTTAAACGCGTTGCCAATCTGCAAACTCCATCACGATGTCTGCATACTTACTTTGATCATAAATCCTCGTTCGTTCCAATATGATCATGTAGAAAAATTGATTAATTGTGGAGAAATGACTGATCAATCCAACCACAGAAACATAGCTTGTCAATATCCTGTAATCTATTTATTGCTCATGTCACTGTAAAATATCTTACAGTCAGAAGTTAAACAAATTAGTTGATAAGAGGACACTGACAGGCTTTGAAAATGGACACTGGTGACCTAATAGCTCATAATATTACCTCCAGCGTGCCCTTGCATGACTCCTCCAGTGATCACCCGAATCTAATCCATGATTTTGAGATCCAGAGCCAGTGGCACTGGGATAAAACAGTTCAACACATTGTAGAAACATACCTCGAGTTGCCTCGGTAAACATTGATCCCAACGTATAGCTGAATAAGACACTGCAGCAATACTTCAGTTATTATTTCATCAACTTAAAACTCATATAGAAAAACTACACAAAAAAATCTCGAGCAACTTACATATTCCAATTTTTGCAAACTTTAGTTTGGGGATCCTGCTGCTCAAGACTACCTTAAAGCCAGTGTCACCATGATGAAATGAAATTTCTCTTGATAACATGAAGTAAACAGTTGGTATCAGAAAAAGAAGGCCGAGCTCTTTCCAACTCCAAACTTGACTCACCTGCTCCATCAGGAACATCTATGTGACTTCCTATAAACCTAGAGAACAGTTCCATCAGCTTCAATAATGGCAACTTAGTTGTAATGTGCATTATTTTCCTTCTCAAAGAAGCTACTGCACTAAAATCCTGTGTCAGCTTCTGGATCATGTGTTAGAAACCCATATCAAACCATTGAAGCACAACTACATAACAGATACATATCGAAATGACATGTCACCATGTTGATGAACAAAAAAAAAACTATTTAAGTATCAAAGCGGGATCAAGATGAAAAGCTTACCTTGAAATGGTAGGGTGGTCCTTCCAAGGCTTGGCTCGTGAAAGTAGTCTTTGTGCTTGATGAAGTAATATCCATCAAAATTCATGGATGAAAAGATAAATGATTGGAGATACTTTCATATATTGTATGGTAATCATTTTGTAAAACTCCAATTGTCAGATGAGGAAAACATAAATCCTATAGAACACGACTCTACTAACTTGACTCCGGAGTCCGGATAGAGGATCATGTCAATACTCAAGGGCAAGTGATGACAATCTAAATCGAAACACTATACCAGATACGAAAACAAAATCTGAGAAACATTTAAAAGCAAAAAATGACCTGAATAAGAATTATCTTTGCTTCTCTAACCAGAAACCAAAACCAAGAAACAAAAGCTCCACCTCATTCTCTCCAATGGTCGTTCGCTCCCTCAAAACTTGTTCTACAATTAGTTTTGCCCTCTCTTCACACTCTCCGTCGCTTGCTCCAAATTAAGTCCCGGAGTGACCTGCCGTAAACGTACACAAATTAAATAGCTACGGAAATAAAGTAAGAGCCAATGTTTTAGAAAAAAGGAAAAAACTAACCTGACAAACGTATAACACTAAGCATCTTTGTGCTGTAAACTTAAACCCTTTGATGTAGATGCTTGGTTTGCCATGGATTCCAGAGGATTACTTCGGCTACATGTGTAATTTCCTGTGAGTGGTGCGTAATTTCCTGTGAGTGGTTTAACCATATATTGGGAAACTAATTAGAAACTCTGACTTAATCAAGATACGTTAAAAGCAATTAATTAGTCCTATAGCTTCGACCATAATAATAACTTGGTGAATGGTTACCATTGATATGTTTGACTTGCTGGCAATTACTATGAAATACCATACCATAATAATTTTATAACGTTCACCTTGTCCTGGTTTCTTATGGCGGTACTTTGTCACGCTGGCCAAACACCTGCACGAATTTAACTTTGGAACGTCACTTTTCTTGAAACAGCTGATTCATAACTTCACATTACCATGCTGGTAAAACCTTAAATATCCAAAATATAACAAATGATTAGTTGTTTACCTTTTCTCTTCTCCTTAACTGAAGATGTTAACTATGCCAATGCTTCTCAGGTCCTATATTCCCAGTTTTATCCTTTCGTTCTTGTTCTAATCCAAAGAGCGAGATTGTCCGTCAGTCACTTATCTTCGTGGTGACAGGAGAAAGAGAAGCTGTGCCGCCGCACGCAGGGGCTTTTGCGGCGGAAACAATAGTGACATCAAAGTTTAGAGACTTTGATGTGTGAGATTGAAAGCAACAATTAAAAGCACCAACTTATTTGAAGGACAATTATTCAAACTCAAACATAAGGATGTTGAATGGTATACATCATCAATCTGACAGAGCCCATGAAATAAAAATCACCAAACCAAGATAAAAGATCTATGATATACATCTTGGAATGTAAAAAATATGTATTAGGCTAGTGAAATCCTTTGTCCAAAAGATAAACCCAAATTTTTTTATTGTCACCGCAGATGAAACTCCAAGAAACATTATATATTTTCAGGGGAAGATTGGCTTACATGAGCGTAGCTACCGTGGGAGATGAATTTTTTTTTTTGAAATTGTAGGATTAAAATCTATCTCTCGTCTCCGATCTAAAAAGGTCAATCACAACACACATAAAGTTAAACAAATATCACAAAATGTGGAGCCGTAGATAGATTTCCAAATCTCCAAATAACAAAATTACCTTAAACTCAAAGATAGTAATGAATCCTTTGAGTCTAGCTGTATTGTTGGAGAATGGATTTCAGTGTCTCATACCTCACACAGTTGCGGGGCTTTAATTTGAGAAAAATATCGGAAAACTACAATTCAGTTCTAGTATATTTTGTAAACCCAAAAAAAAATTCGTTAATCAAATTGTATCTTTCTCTTCAACTTTTCTTCGGGGCTTGACGCTGGAAAATCTGTCAGTTTGGTAAAATTTTATAGGTAATCAAACGATTGAATTCGTTCCTTGAAGGGATATGGACTAAATAGAGCAAATACAATTATATCTGGGTTTCGACTGGAAAGATAAAGAGAGAGAGGCGAGGGGTATCGGTAGAAAAGCTCGTATGAGAAGGTGAAGAGGATGAATGTTTATTTCTCAGTCAATTTTCAAAGCCCTCAAAAAATTTGTCGCAAGCCCAACCCATCATCATTAATGACGTGGATGAAGGAAATGTTCTAATTGGCCAAATTTCCAATCTGATGTGGCTGTCCTTAGGATGCTTCATTTGTGCCTTTTAATATTAGTTTGATTTTCATATTTTTATTTATGGGGCCAACAAAATTTTTTCGCTTCTAATATAAAAATTCTCATGACCGGCTCTGTCAATGAACTTAGGATCGACTCTGCCAATGAACTTCCATTTGAGAAGATAAACGATGTGTTTCGGCTGCTTCGCGATGAAAAATTGTTTGCTGTCTTCTCCAGATCTATAGTTTCTCAAGAAATGATTCTACACATTCCTAAAGTTTTACTACGCACTATAATTTACCCAAAGAACACTTCCGTTATAACCATATATGCATTTCAATAAAAAATATTTATTACAAACTATCAAAATTTACCCCTAATATATGATCAAGTTTTTAATTGTGAATTTAAGTTTTTAGATTATTACAAATAGTTTTAAAACTAATATATTTAGATATGTACTTATATTTTGGATATTTAAGGGTGCAAATTGGTTTTCTGGTCATGTCAATTTTGCTACCAACTTTTTCTTTTGAATTATATAAAAAAAGAGTTAATAGTATTGACTGAAATTTTTTTTTTCTGTTTTTCAATGTATATTTTAGTAGGCTATGTATCTTATTATGTACATATTTATGTATTTTATTACTATTGTGTATTACTGTTTGTATCTATAAAATAATATACATTCTATATCTGTATAAGTACGAAGACACTACTCAGAAATCGTGATGGCCGACAGATGGGACCCACACGAAGACTTCCGCAACAAAATAATAAATTTTTCCATCAACCAACCACTCAAATGTCGGCACAACTCAGGAGATGGCACGTACCAAGGCAAGTGTCGGCACCGTTCAGGCAAAGACACATATCAAGACACTAAGCAAGCATCTTATGCTAAAAATACCCTGACTATCAATGAAGAGAAACACAATAAATTCACCCTCTGATATTCTCTGTAAAATTCTCCAACAAATTTCAAAATTTTACAGTTTTAAAAATCTACTTTCGTATTCTTACATCAAACTTTGTATTTTAATCCAAAATCAGTAAATTAAGTTTTAATCATATAATGTTTATAAGTTCGTTTTCAGATTTATAATATAACAAAATTACAATCATTTAAAGTACCAATATAAGAATAGCAACTTGAGAATAGTAAATTATTAATATCGTAATATTATTAAATAACCAAATTTTACCATAAACTGTCAATGAAAGTTTTGAACTTAAAAAAATTAACAAATTATCAAAATTTACGGTTTAAATACCAAAATCGTATCAATAATACATATATATATTAGTAATTATATTATATAATTTAAATATAAATATACTACTATATTTTATATAATCAATCTATTTAGTTCGTTGGTTTAGACCAAACCATATCCATATATGTTGGGCCCATTAACCGCAAGCTCAATTTGATCCATGGAGAGAATGGGCTGGAAAGAGAAAGAATGAGTTGAGGAGATTGAGTTCAGCTGATAGGAGGAAGAATCTATGACTTCGACTGGGCCAAGAGAGATTCTGAGATCTACGGCATCACAATGTCAGCACAAAGAGGACACATCAGAACAGAGAAGTAAGAGAACGATTATAAAAAGGAGATGAGGAACAACTGGAGGAACACACATCTTAATACACACACTTTTCTTAAACCTATAGATCATGAGCTTTCTACTCATCATTTCGACCTCACCTTCTACTTTGTTCTTAGTCTAGCCTCGTTTGATTGTAATCCATATTCATTGTAAAACCTAAAAAAGATTTATATAAAATTCCATTTTTGTCAACTTGAGTCTGATTACATCGTTGTGTTCTTAGACATCGTTGCCCACAAAGTTCTTCTTTCCTAATTTGTTTACAATTACTACCGACTACTTAGTGTGGATTTTAGGATCCACATTTTGTGCCGTCTGTTGGGAGTTGAAAAACGAAAATCATTCAAGCTAAGAATCTGATCTAAGATTCGAAAACAAGAAAATGGATCTGTTATACAGGATCTATGCCAAACCGGCTTCTAAAGGGACATCACCAACGAACCACATCTCGGAAGCCAACGAAGTGACTACATGGAGGATCCCATTTCAATTGTCCAATTAAGCATGTCGATTTTGTCCAAAAATTCCAAGATGACGTGATCCCAACGTCCCAGGCGGGAATCTATGAGAGCTGATCAAGAGAATAGCACAACCGACAGTAATGACCCCTCTGTATAACAAAATCTTCTTCCACGAGCACGAATATTCAGCTCCCCGTTGATTGTAAATATCATCAAGATGCTCACCATTGACAATAGATCCAAGGTGAGGGCCGAACTTCTCTCTAGCCATCAAATCAGAATATAAATCTAGAGAGATGAAACATAAGAAGCTTTCAGAATACACAAAAGACAGAGAAACAAAGATGAAACCAAAACAAAAGAAGAAGGATTAGAAGAGAGAAGGAGAGAGTTAGCAAATTCATAAAGGATTGGGGTAACAGTTCGACAGCGGTTTTTGAGAAAGTAATCATGATCTCCTTTATTCCCTATTTAATCATGGCCATACGATAATGAAGCAACAATCATGTAATGTCAAGTCAGGACGGCTAATGTGACACATGTCAATCCGCACGAACCGTTCTTTCGAGCCATCCACAACATCTTTCGATCTTCTCGAGATCGACAAATTGATTTGCTAGTTGATGAACCCCAATATTAATCCTCTAGATTCTCCACTATAAGTAAAAAGGGCGAGGGACAATTTTTGGGTCCACTAGCGCACGCTCGATTTGATCCAAGGAGAGAATAGAAGAAATCTATAATTTTGACTGGATCAAGAGAGGTTCCAAGATCTTCGACATCACATTATCAACAAGAAGAAGACAAATCGGAACACAGAAGGAAGAGAATGATTATAAAAGGAGACGAGGAACAACTAGAGACACACACATCTTAACGCACACACATTTCTAAAACCTATCGATCGTAAGCTCTCTACTCATCATTGCGACCTCACCTTCTACTTTGTTCTTAGTCTAGCCTAGTTTGATTGTAATTCATATTCTTTTGTAAAACCTTTAAAGATCTATATAACAAAGTCCAGGTTTTTCAACTTGAATCTTATTATATCATTGTATTATGAGGATATTGTTGCCTATATAGCTCTTCTACTGTAATTTATTTACAAATACTACCAAAAACCTAGTGTCGATTTTAAGATCCACAATATTCTGCGATTTCTTAAAAATAACATTCGGTTTATACGGTATTTTACCAAATCCAAATAAGGTTTTCTATTTCTATTTAATTTAATTAGTTCGATTTAACTGAATTTGATAAAAGGAATATTATCATACCTCTGTCCATTTGTGCAGTTCTAGTAATCATGTTCTTAACGTTATCGGCGTGAGAGTATCAATGATTTTCGGTCTTGTATTCACTATGGCGGTGTTAATTATCTACCACTAGTGGTAGTGGTAAGAACGGAAATAAAAATTTTTAAGGTTAAAAATCAGGTTGATCCAGATTTTATTTGGGTGAGTGGATAATTGAATAAAAATTAAGTTTTATTAGGGATTTGCCCAAAAAAAAAGTTTTATAAAGGGTAAAAATTGTATTTTACAGATATTTTGGTTATAAACAAGAAAAATAGAAGAAAAAAAAGAATTTTAGTGTTCCAAAAAAAAAAAGAAAAAGAAAATTTATAAGAGGAAGGATATTTCAGCATTTTTTTTATAATGGTTACGGACGGATCTGGGAAGGAAGCTTATTGCCTTGCCGTCTCTCTCCCCCGATTTCTCTACCATTGCAAAATTGAAGCTTTAAAATGGCTGAATCCAACGGGTCCCATAACGAGACTTCATCGGGTAATCTCCTTTGTCCTCTAGCTTTTGATTTCTCAATATTTAGACGGAGACCTTTCAAATCGCCTCATGACGCTTAGGGTTTTCAATCTTAGCTTTTTCAAGTGCAAAGGAGTAGCCTTTAGTGATCCTTTTTCTATAAGAGGGTCTGTTTCTTATCGAAGTTTGTTTCTTACTCGTCCGATTTTGGATTAGTACAATATCTCAAACTAAGACATGTCCTCTCTCTAGGTTGTGGAACATGCAAGTTTAGTGCTTGTTAGGTCGGGTTCATGACGGTTTTTAGGTTTTTTTTTTTATTATGGGTTTAGCTTCTTCAAGTGGAAAGGAGTAGCCTTTTGTGATCCTGGACATATTTAGGATTCTTTTTGTGTTCAATTGGAAGAGGGTTTGTGGGATTCTAATTGATGAATCGATGGAAATAATAGCTTTATTAGATAGTGGCATCCTTATTTAGATGATAGAGAGAAGAAGCGGGTCATAAGGTTACCTTGGCAGCTAAGCTGGGTTCATCTATGTGTTGTCCTTTGCAGATGACGAGGAGGAATATGAGGACAGCAACAGGGGTTTTAACCTGGGCTTTATCTTTGGAAATGTTGATAACTCTGGCGACTTGGATGCTGATTACCTTGATGAGGTTATCTCTCTGCTTTCTCGAATTTAAGATATCTACTTTATTAGCTGGTGGCAGTGATGAAACATTTCAATTTTTTTACAGGACGCCAAAGAACATCTTTCTGCATTGGCAGATAAACTGGGTTCATCTCTACCAGATATTAATGTAACATTCTACGCACTCTTTAATATTTTGTTTCTTGAAGTGAATCTTTTTATGTGATTTTTAATCACCTTTTTGTTGGACTGGGATGCCAAAAAATGGTGATTCTAAACTCAACAGTTATTGGCAAAATCTGATCGTACAAGTGATCCAGCTGAGCAAGGTGATGCATAAATCATATGTAATTATTTAACGGCCGGCCTATGTTTTGAGATCTTTAAATATGCTACGAGCCCTGCCCATAGCTGTTACATACTGACACTATCTGCTACCAAGTCCTGGTCATCAGCTTCACTGACTGTGATGATATGTTGTGTAGATTATGATAGAAAAGCTGAGGATGCCGTTGATTATGAGGATATTGATGAACAGTATGATGGGCCTGAAGTTCAAGTAGTTAGTGAGGAAGATCATCTACTGCCCAAAAAGGAATATTTTTCCACTGCAGTTGCCTTGGGTAGTCTAAATTCTAGAGCATCTGTGTTTGATGATGATGATTATGATGAGGAAGAAGAACAAGTGGAGGAGCATGCGCCAGTTGAAAAAGCTCTCGAGACTGAAGAAAGGGAACCAGGTTTGCAATTAGAAATCTTCTGTTTCTCGAACAAAATACATTCTACATTCTACAATGTACTTATGTTGTGTCATTTCATAACTCATTAACTCTCGTATCGGTTAGGCAACTGCGTCTTTATGTTTCTGAGATCAGAATATTTGGAATTTTCCTTCGATGCCTCTTGAGCTACTGGTTATGAGACATAAAGGTATTGCTTTGCAGTTGTCGCTAAGGAAGACAAAACCTTGGAGTATGAAAAGGAGGCTAGAATCTTAGAAAGCGAGGATCATATGGACACAACCGATGCCCAGGAGGTCAGTCTCCCCCACACCCCAAAAAGGAAAATTGGTTCTTAAACAACGCATCTATTTTCTTCTGTGGGATGATTTTGTTCTGTTAGTGATCTGATCAAAACATTCAGGAGGAGGTTGATGAGTTATTGGAAGGTACATTGGATGAAAAAGCCGCCACCCCATTGCCTACTTTGTATGTGGAAGATGGTATGGTCATATTACAATTCTCCGAGATATTTGCTATTCATGAGCCACCACAGAAACGAGACAAGAGAGAAAATAGATATGCGTCGTATAGAGGTATGTGATCTGAAATGTTCTTCGTATTTAGTTTCTTCTCAAACCTTACTAAGTTTAAATTTGCAACATCAAATAAAATTCTCGGGATGTTAGTAGTATTTACCTTTCAATCACTTTTATCCTTATGTGTCTCAGTCTTCTTAGCGAGAATGTACTAGATCTATGTAGTTGATGCCACTGAAAATATGTTCTACATCTTTTTCTCTCTTTTTTATTGGCAACCTTTTTTTTTTCATTTGCCCCTTTGTCTTATCGTTTCTGCTGTCTCCTGCATTCCTCCTTTGACTTTTTTTTTCTTAGTAATTCATTTCTTCATTTGAAAGTGGAACTAATACATCATAGCTTTCTTCCGTACAGATAAATACAAATCTATGGATATCTCTGAGCTTGTTGAAGATGATGAGGAGATACTCCTGAAGAGTCATGGTAGGATCGACGCTGATGCTAAGCAAGCTGATTTGATTCAGCTGGATGTTCCCTTTCCAATTAGCGAGGGGTTAAAGCTGGTAAAAGCTGGCACAGTTGGAGGTATCACGCCTGAATCAAGTGAATTTTCCAACCTAGGAAGGGATACATGTACCATGGGTGAACTGTTGAAGCAGGACGTAATAGAAGATGATTCATCTCTGTGCCAGTCTCAGTTATCAATGGAAGTTTTTCCTCTTGACCAGCATGAGTGGGAACATCAAATTCTTTGGGAAAATTCTCCTGAAAGTAGTGGTAATTCTGGTGATAGCTTCAAAGCTAGACTTGATACAGTAGGTATGCTGGTTCAAGGAACACATTCAGAGACTGAACAAGAAAGCTTGAACGTGATGAACTCTAGAGAGCAAGCTCAAGCTGAAAAGAATATGCTTGTGTCTTTTTCTGCCAATCTATTAGAGTCTTTCGGTTCAAGAGGTTCCCATTGTGGAAACGAGTCCACTAAGAGTCGTCGACATCATCCACAACTGCTAAGGCTAGAATCCCAGTCGGATGAGGATCATCTTAGTGAAAACGACATTACTGGATTGGAGAATATGAAGCGACTTGAAAGCAAATCTCGCTTTAGCAATCTTGCTTTGCAAGAGAGGGATATGGGGGATGAGGCATGGTTAGATCGTATAATATGGGAATCAGATAAAGAGTTGAGCAGGTCTCAACTAATTTTTGATCTTCAAGATGAGCAAATGGTCTTCGAAATTTTGGATAACGAGGAAACCAAAAATCTTCAACTTCATGCTGGAGCTATGATTGTTTCCCGGTCTTCAAAATCCAAGGATGAAAGCTTTCAGGAAGGATGTGAATCAAACTCTGGCTGGCAATTTAATATTTCTAATGACAAATTCTATATGAACGGGAAAAGCTCTCAGCAACTGCAAGCAAACACTAATAAATCCGGCGTTCATAGTTTGAGAGTTTTTCATTCAGCACCAGCAATTAAATTGCAGACGATGAAGAATAAATTGAGCAAGTAAGTGGTCATCCAAATTTTGAAATCATTTTGTATTTGCATTCTTTTTGGATTCTTAAAAGTTTCTACATTTACTTTTAGTGTCTGTTAAAATGTTTTGTGTTAACTCATTGCAGTAAAGACATAGCAAATTTTCACCGGCCCAAAGCTGTGTGGTATCCACATGACAATGAGCTAGCCATCAAGCAGCAAGGAAAGTTACCTTCCCGAGGAGGATCCATGAAAATTGTAATTAAAAGCCTGGGGGGTAAAGGAAGCAAGCTACACGTTGGAATAGAGGAATCTGTCTCTTCTTTAAAAGCGAAGGCTTCTAAAAAGCTAGGTTGTTTTTCGTCTGCCACATAATAGCGTGAATTCTAATTGCAGAACACAATATTCTATTGGTTTCAGTGACAAGTCTTGGTGCTCACTTGCTACAATTGTTTTGCAGATTTTAAGGAAACTGAAGCAGTGAAGATGTTTTATATGGGAAAGGAACTCGAGGATGAAAAGTCTCTTGCTGTTCAAAATGTTCAACCAAATTCTTTGGTACATCTTGTACGTACCAAAGTACATCTGTGGCCATGGGCACAAAAGCTGCCTGGCGAAAATAAAGCTTTGAGACCTCCTGGGGCATTCAAGAGGAAATCTGACTTGTCTACTAAAGATGGCCATGTTTTCTTGTTGGAGTAAGAAAGTTTAATGAGACTTACCCTGTCAATTTGGGAAATTTGTTGCTCTTGTAGTTAATTTCACCTGTCTGTCAGCAGGAAAAGACTCTTATTGGAAGTCACCGTTTCTTTTCATTGATCTGTGTAGGTATTGCGAGGAGAGGCCGTTGATGCTCAGCAATGCAGGAATGGGTGCAAATTTGTGTACATATTATCAGAAGTCATCCTCAGAGGATCAAGTTGGGAACTTGTTGCGCAATCAAAGTGACACCTTAGGGAATGTGATGATTCTGGAACCTGGAGACAAATCACCTTTCCTTGGGGAGATACAGGCTGGTTGCAGTCAGTCATCTGTTGAAACAAACATGTATAAAGCACCTGTTTTTCCGCATAGGTTGCAGTCAACAGATTATTTGCTGGTCCGGTCTCCCAAAGGGAAGCTCTCTCTAAGGCGTATTGACAAGATAGCTGTTGTCGGACAACAGGTTTGTCTTCCGCAAGATTTTTCTTTTAGAAATTCTGTCCAAGGAAGGTCGCAATCGATGTATATATACACAATATTGAAAAAAAAAAAATTTGAAATGCCCATTTTAGTCTGGTTATGAGTTCCACCCGTATTATAATACATTCTGCAGCTTATGTTTCATTAGTTTCATAAAGTCGGCATGCTCAGATTATTTTTTTCCCAGGAACCTCGCATGGAGGTAATGTCTCCTGGATCAAAGAGTCTACAGACTTATTTGGTGAACAGGATGTTGATTTATGTGTACCGGGAGTTTATGAAGAGCCACTCAATTGCGGCAGATGAGCTGTCTTTTTTATTTTCTAACTTAACAGACGCAGTTGTCAGAAGGAACATGAAACTTTGTGCTGGTTTGAAGGTATCTTATCAAATTCTCACTTCTGCATTAGCAGCATTTAGAGTTGCACGCCTACGCTTTCTCTCTTTCTTTTATTATTTTTTTTTTTACCTTTTTTGCATCATCATGCTTCTGAATTATATTATACTTACCCCTTACATAAACGTACAAAATGCAGAGGGATAAAAATGGCCAGCCTTGTTGGTTCAAGAGACCTGATTTTCAGGTTCCACCTGAGAATGAGCTTAAAAAGCTGGTGGCACCAGAGCATGTTAGTTTTCCCTTTGAGTTCATTTCATGGTTGAAATATGCGCCGTCTGCTTTCTACTGTTCATAGTTGCAGTTAGTAAGCTTTTGATTGCTATTACTGGAAATATTCTCTTAAGATGCGTGGTTTTCTATATTTTGTGTGCATAGGTGTGTTCCTACGAGAGTATGCTAGCTGGGGTATACCGGCTCAAACATTTAGGGATCACCCGGTTTACATTACCTGCCAGCATATCAGCTGCACTGACTCAACTCCCAGACGAAGCTATTGCTCTCGCCGCTGCATCACATATTGAGAGGGAGTTGCAGATAACTCCATGGAATCTGAGCAGTAATTTTGTTGCATGTACAAATCAGGTAAGCATCACTTATTTTTGTTGAGGAGTTACATAGCCAGTGAGTTCTTATATATATATGTGATGTTAGGAGATTAGGATTGAGTCATCCCTAATCCGTGAAAGGCTGGTTATTATAGATACGCCAGGGCTGAGACATTATTAGTACCTTCATATCAACACTAGAACCTATTTCAGCTCTATGTACAGAGTTTTGTTAAAAGTGTTTCCGAATCTTATCTGTGGAATTGGATTTGATGCTTCTGATCAGTCCTCGCTCATATCTGGTTTTCATTTGTGGGTTTGAGTAGGATAGAGCAAATATAGAGCGTTTGGAAATTACTGGGGTTGGCGATCCATCTGGACGGGGTCTAGGATTCAGCTATGTCAAAGCTGCACCAAAAGCACCTGCTGCAGCCGGGCATATGAAGAAAAAGGCAACAGCTGGTCGTGGAGCCCCAACAGTCACTGGTACAGATGCTGATCTTCGCAGATTAAGCATGGAAGCAGCTCGAGAGGTATACTTCTTTATTTCAGATGTCTAGGAACCTAAAGTTACATCTTTCTTACAAGTTGACATTTCCTCTAAAGTAAATCCATCGAAAATTTTAATTAAGATATGGTTTGGATGATCTCTTTATAGGTTCTTATCAAATTCAATGTTCCTGATGAGATAATTGCTAAGCAAACTCGATGGCACCGTATAGCTATGATACGGAAGCTATCAAGTGAGCAGGCGGCATCTGGTGTTAAGGTTGACCCTACAACCATAGGCAAGTATGCCCGTGGCCAGAGAATGTCCTTCCTGCAGATGCAACAGCAGGCTCGAGAAAAGTGTCAGGAGATTTGGGATAGGCAACTTTCTTCCCTTTCTGCTTATGATGGTGATGAGAATGAAAGTGAAAATGAGGCCAACAGTGACTTGGACTCCTTTGCCGGAGATCTAGAAAATCTGCTTGATGCTGAGGAAGGTGGGGAGGGGGAAGAATCTAATATGTCTAAGAACGATAAGTTGGACGGAGTTAAGGGTCTCAAGATGAGACGACGGCCATCTCAAGTTGAGACTGACGAAGAAATTGAAGATGAAGCTACTGAATATGCGGAGTTATGCCGATTGCTGATGCAAGGTACTTGTGTTTTCAACTAAGGCATTTTGTGCTTTTAGCTAAAGAACTTTTTGTCAGCGTATCACTGACATTGATGCTTTATTTAGATGAGGAGCAGAAGAAGAAAAAGAAGAAGATCAAAGCTGTGGGAGAAGGAATGGGATCCTTTCCTCCTCCACGGCCCAGTATAGGTTTTCAAATTGCGGAGCCTGTAAGAAAGGCCACTTTCGTTGAAAAGAGTCCTATCGCCACCCAACCTGATGCATCTTTCTTAGTAAATGAGAGTACCGTCAAAGACACCAGAAATGTCAGTACAAGTTTGTCTCTTGCCTTTTTTCTGATTAGTGCTTGAGGGCTTGCATGTGTTGACAAACATGTATTTTGTATTTCCCCCCTCCAGTGGCAGGTTGATAGCCCTATTATTAAGACTCCAAAGGCTAAACAGGTAAAAGAGATTGGCAATCCTTTGGGCCCGCTTAAGAAGGTCAAAATACTTAACGAAAACCTAAAGGTACAAATAAATCAGTACAACAATCTATAGTTAATTTATTCTAATATTTTTATGGTCAATTCTGAAGTTTTGCCTGTTCTCGTGGTCTAAATTAGGTATTCAAGGAAAAGAAATCGGCAAGAGAGAACTTTGTTTGTGGAGCCTGTGGTCAGGTATATCTGCGTTTTTTTAGTAAATTAGATTCTCTAAACTTGCTTGTTTGAGTGGAGAGTTTGATTATTATTTTCTTGGTCAGTATGGACACATGAGAACCAATAAACACTGCCCAAGATACAGAGAAAATACAGATTCACTACCCGAAGGTGTAGATACGGAGAAGTCCGTGGGAAAAACGAGTACTTCAGAAGTATCAGGTCAGGCCAAGCTTAAACCTATCAAGAGCAGCAAGGCTACGCCAAAAAGTGCAATAAAAGTCACCGTAGATGCAACTCCGAAGGGAGATAATTCAACTAGTAAAACTGGGGGTCTCCCTCTGAAGTTTAGATATGGTATCCCTAATGGAGCGATGTCAGATACACCTGGTTCGGAAGCTCCAGGAAGTTCTGAACAAGCAGCAGTGTCTGACATAGACACTGGGACCAAGACCACATCTAAGATCAGCAAACTCAAGATTTCAAGTAAGGCAAAACCTAAAGAATCAAAGGTTGAATCTGACAGAGCTTTGCCTACATATAGCAGAGAGAGAGGGGAGAGCGAATCTCACAAGCCCTGTGTTTCTGGAAATCAAGCTGCCTCAAGCAGGCACACTATATCTATTCTGCAGCCATCATTAAGTATGGATAGAGATCAAGCTGAATCTCGTAGGCCTCACCTGGTGATACGACCGCCTACAGAAAGAGAACAACCTCAGAAGAAACTTGTAATAAAACGTTCGAAAGAGATAACTGATCATGACATGAGTAGTCTTGAAGAGAGTCAAAGGTTTGAGTCCCGGAAAACAAAAAGAATGGCAGAACTGACGGGTTTTCAGAGGCAGCAGAGCTTCAGAGTACCAGAGAACTCTCTAGAGCGGAGACCAAAAGAAGACAGAGTATGGTGGGAAGAAGAGGAGATAAGTAGGAGAAGAGATTATGATGATATGAATGTAACAGAAGAACCCAACGAGATAGCTGAGATCAGGAGATACGAAGAGGTACTACGGAGTGAGAGGGAGGAAGAGGAACGGCAAAAAGCGAAGAATAAAAAGAAGAAAAAGAAGCTGCAACCCGAATTAGTAGAAGGGTATCTAGAAGATTATCCTCCTCGAAGAAACAACAACGATAGAAGATTGTCAGAAAGAGGCCGGAACGTTAGAAGCCGATATGTTTCCGACTTTGAAATGAATGGTGCGGATTATGCACCTCAACCAAAACGACGCAAAAAGGGAGAGGTAAGAATTCTCTTTTCGTTCATGCTGCGTTACATTACATATCCTAACCAGTGCTCACATATTAAGATTCAACTCATCTTTGTATGTTCTATCGTCTGTACAAACAGGTTGGGCTAGCAAACATCTTGGAAACTATAGTGGACACACTAAGACTCAAAGAAGAAGTGTCAGGCCTCTTCTTGAAACCAGTTTCAAAGAAGGATGCTCCAGACTATTTTGATATAGTGAAACGCCCGATGGATCTGTCGACAATCCGGGATAAGGTACGGAAGATAGAGTACAGAAACCGCGAGCAGTTTAGACACGATGTCTGGCAGATCCAGCTCAATGCTCATCTTTATAACAACAACGGGCGTAACCCAGGGATACCGCCTTTGGCAGATCAGTTGCTGGAGATTTGTGATTACTTGTTAGATGATTATGGAGATCAGTTAGCAGAAGCAGAGGAAGGTATTGATAGATAGATCCCACTGAATGAGAGAGAGAGAGAGAGAGAGGGTGTTTTAAGTTAGTCATTCCTCTTTTATGCCCCAAAAAGTGGGATTCTAGCTTTAGCTAATGATTTGTATGAAAAAAAGAAAGAAAGAAACATTGTCATGTGCTGTCTGTGTAAAAGTCAAGTAAGTAAAAAGAAAATTGTTTTTTTTTTTATTGTTGTTTGTAAAATTTTGAGGGTTTCACTAAATTGATGATTGTGGTATTAAATAGAACTTTGAAAGATGATGTGTTAATGTTGTGTATAATACTTTGTTTTCATCGAGAATGGTCCTTTTGTTTATTATTATTTTCTTATTTACTAATTAGTAAATTTGGAGTTAATTGAGACATAAATTTGCTAATCTTTGTTTAGTCGAGAGTATCCTTCATGGCGCCTCCGATACGGTGGCTTTACCTTCACGTCGTCTCTATTTACCTCTTCCCCGACTCAGAGTAGAAACCCAAAGTCATCTTACTCTCAATATGTATCCTTTTGGTCCATATTCGCGATAAATCTATAAAAAGCACATTCAGTGATAAAGGTCTCAATGAAAGCATGGTTAACAACATAAACGGAAGATTATCTTTTACATGGTCTTGAATGTTTGTTGCGTTTTCGTTTATCTTTTCCTTAAAATTTCGTTTATTAGGAATAGATATGCTAAACATACATGGATGATTCTCGTTCACGTTTAGAGTATTTTCTAAAAATTAGTTGCAACTTCGGTTACTCTTTTTCATGATTTAACGAGTAAGAATCGGTCCTTTTCTAGTACTACTAGATTTATTTGAAAATATCTTTGAATTCCTTTTTGTAAGATCGTTTAGTGGATACAGTTGGACCTTCATTGTGTATATAAAAATGTTCATATTGATCGACAAAAATAGTAGCTCTTTCTGCCAATTAACTTCTACTTTGAAACTTTGATCTGGATTAACATTTGGAACCAAAGCTTCGAGTGAAGCTCTGATACCAAATGTTAGCACTAGATTAAAGCTTTAATGTTGAAGTAAATTGGCCGAATAAAAGAAAAAGGAAAATGTATTTAGATTTATTTTCAGATTATTACCGGATTTTGGTGCATATTCCACTATACTTTCATTCTAATAGGAATCTTTTGTAGGTTTATCATTCTAAACTTATTGTTCTTTGATTGTATCTCTCTAGATGGATTTTTATTCAGGGAATGTTGGAGTGTCATGATTCTATGAACGTAAAGTGAGTCTCCTGTGATTAAAATCTTAAGCAAAACATTTTACCAACAAAAAAAAATCTTAAGCAAAACATTTATCTTCATTTATATATTTTATTAGATTCGTAGAACATCAATTATGTTCTATGCATGCTGCAGATTTTTTTTTTTTTTGCAGATTCTTGGTGTTAACAAGACGCCCGTAATCTTGCAGCTTTCAATGTATCAACGATCGCTGCAGTAGAGACATACCACGTGGATTCCAAGAAGAAGATTGAGATACCATAGGAAGTGATTTAAAAATACGGAGTCGAGTAATTGGTGTCAGTCGATGTCTCTTGTTAGAAGAAACTTTCTTCTTATCATCTCTATTTGTCTGATTTGTTAATCTCTGTCGTTTTATGTGGCTGTTGGAAGAGGGCGCTTCTTGTATAACGCGACGCAATTGAGATTTTAAAATTTAGATATTGTTTGTTTGCTAGTTTTGTTTTCTGATTTGTTAGTTTCTGTTTTGTTAATAGTTTTAGCTGTTTTACTCTTGATAAAGTTATTACTCTTCATTCTATATTTTCATTAATCATAGCTAATTTTGATTCATTGCTCTCCGATAACCATTAGTCTCTATGATATTATTTGAAATATCAGTTTTTTATTTATTAAATTATTTTTTAATAATGGTAACTAGATTTATTTAATTTATTAAAAATACCGCTGTAATTAACCAATTAATAAAACTTTTATAAAATTTTAAAACTAAAAATATTATATATATATATATATGTGTGATTCATTAAAAAATCTAGATTGACACTAACCATATAAAGTGATCCCACACCTACTACAAATGATTATTAGATTATGATTTCATTTACTTATTAATATTATTTATTACTATTTTTCTGAGAAAAATCGAGGCAAATGCTTTGATGCCCTTATATGTGATATGCAAAATCTCCTATGGGCTCCTTCAATCTCTTATGCCCCTTAGGAGTTAATGAAAATGGAAAAGACGAAAATGCCCTTCCGTGGATTTAAAAATAAAAATAAAAAATTCAAAAAATTGAGTTAATCGGTTTGGGTTTTGGTTCTGGTTCGAAAAAGTGGTTTGGTTTTATTCGGATTGAGATATTGGTCGGTTTGGATTTGCTAATTCAATTAAAAATTTCAATACAACAAAATTAAAAAAAAAACAGCTTTCCCCTCCCCTTCCTTTTCCCCGATCCCTGCACAGTTATCCCCTCTCCTCCCAGCTACTCTACCGTCGACGTCGCTAGATTCTCCGGCAACGCAGGCGGACGACAACAATTCCACCGGTGAGCCGTCCTTTGGGCCAGGTCAGAATGCAGGTTAGTTTTTCTCTCCTCCTCGAGCAGCATTAGATAGAAATTGATTTTAAGGTTTGTAGTTAGATATGATGAATTTGGTATGTACATTGGTGTTATAACCTCATTGATTCTGGGTTGATTTGTATAAGAAATTGATATACAATGGAAGCATATAGTTGAATGTATGGGATTGAATTGTGAGTAGCTTGGCACTGAGATGTTGATCTTAATCGTACCCGGAAACCTCGATTTGAGTTCTAGTTGAAGCATAACTAGGTAAAACTAGTAAAACTGATAATTATAGTATAATAGATATAACTGTAGATAACTAGGTAAAACTAGTAGAACTGATAATTGTATTATAATAGGTGTAACTGTAGATAACTAGGTATAACTGCAGAAAACTCGGTAAAACTAAGAACGACTGGTATAATTAGAACCTTATTTTGTTGTTTTTGCAGGATACACTGATCAAACACGTGAGCTTACATTTCAAATTCAAAGATCGCATCTATAGTGTAACCATGAAGACAACAGTGGAGGATATAACTTTGGCAATGCTAGAAGAAAGGTTATATAAAAAAGCTTACTTTGGATGAAAGGAATGTAAAACTGGCGTTGAGTTACATGCCGATGGTGGTTGGATGTGAGGCAAAGTTAACTATTTGTGATGATGAAGATTTGTTCGTTTACCTAATGACCATTGATAAAGAGAACCGTAGAAGTCTTTTGAAAGTGGAGGAGACGAGTAAATCGGATCAGTTAGAGAAGCTGTCGAGAGTGGGCATAAGTTCCTTTGGTATGAATTACGAAGTGTTGCAGGGAAATGATGATGCAATCGGACCTAACGCCATAACTCTGTACGTACAAAACGGACCAGCAAATCAACATAAGGAGCTGATAGAGACAGAGAATGATGACGATACAACACGAGATGATTTTATGGATACAGACAATGCTGCGGAGACGGAAACCGCAGTTGAGACAGACACCGCAGCTGAGACGGACACCGCAGCTGAGACTGATACCGGTGCTGATATGGAAACCGATTTGGCAGATAAGTATATTGAGCAGCCACCTATAGAAAAACCTACTCAGGTTATAGAGGAATGGGAAGACGGTTTGGGTCTGTTCAAGCTTCAGGAATTTCCAAGTAAGAAAGCAATTCAAGAGGTGGTGGATAGAGCCGCATTTGGTGTAAGCTTTCGTTATGTTATCCAAAAGTCGGATCGTACACGATTGGTGGTAAAATGTTGTGAAGCAAGCTGTAAATGGGGTTTGCGAGCTGCAAGGATTCCACAGACCGAAATCTTTTCTGTTCGGAGGTACACGGGTGTGCATACTTGCTCTCGGACTTGTCAAAGTGACAGCAGCAACATCAAGAGGAGAGGCTCAGCAGAATTAGTTGCAACTTTTTTGAATGAGGAATATCCTGGGAAACTGAAGACTCCTGTTCCCGAGAGATATCATAGAACTTCTGAAGTTAAAACTTGGTGTAACAATATCCTACTCCACAACTTTGAGAGGGAAAAATCTAGCTATTTGTGAGTTGCGTGGTAATTCGGAAGACAGCTACAAGATGCTGTATAACTATTTGTACATGTTAGAGCAGGTTAATCCAGGAACAAAAACAGGGGTGAAGTTGGATGAGGCAAGTAAGTTCAAGTATCTCTTCATAGCTTTGGGAGCTTGTATTGAAGGGTTTGCGGTCATGAGAAAAGTGATAATTGTGGATGCCACATTTTTGAAGAACGGATATGGTGGTGTACTAGTATTTGCTAAAGCTCAAGATCCTAATCGTCACCATTATCCCCTCGCGTTTGGTGTACTCGACGGTGAGAATAATGCTAGTTGGACTTGGTTTTTCGAGATGCTCAAAACTGTTATACCAGACTCTTCCGAATTAGTTTTTATGAGCGACAGAAACCAGAGCCTCATCAGTGCTGTAGCTAATGTGTTTCCACAATCTCACCATGGCCATTGTATATGGCATCTAGCTCAGAATGTGAGAAATCATGCTTGTAACACCACCAAAGCCGTAGTCGCATGGAGATTTATGGAGTTGGCTAGGTATTACACATTGGCTGAGTTTGAGGCTGCTTATGCATCTTTTAAGGTGAGATATCCTACAGCGTACAAGTATGTGGAGGAGAACACTCAGAGAAACACATGGGCTAGAGTTTATTTCCCGGTGACAGATATAACTTGGACACTAGCAACAGTGTAGAGTCGATGAATAGCGCATTTAGGGACGCAAGGAGGTATGCCTTAATACCAATGTTGGATACAATCATCAAAAAATTTCCGACTGGTTTAATGAACATCGAAAGGCGCTGTGTCTGGATCGATTGATACCAAACTGGTTCCTCTTGTTGAGATCCACTTGCACAACCTATGGGGCAAAGCTGAGAAAACACCAGTGCGTGAGCTGAATAGTTATGAGCTTGAGTACGAGGTAACCGACACTGACGATGGAAAGACTTATTTGGTGAACTTGATAGCGAAGAGCTGTACCTGCAAAGTATATGATTATGAAAAGTATCCTTGTCTGCATGGACTTGCTGCTTACTTATATTTCCTTGAGGTTGCTGCTGCTCCTGGTCGTCGACGTGAGGTCAAGATAGAGTATCATGAGTTGTGCTCAAAATATTACTGGACAGAACTTTGGGCATTGGCTTATTACAAGACCATTTATTCGGTACCAGACAAGTGTGATTGGAATGTACCAGATCACATCAAAGAGCTTCAGATCATACCTCCAGATCGCCTCAAGAGGAAGGGAAGGAAAAAGGACAAGAGGAATCCATCTGTTGGAGAACGGCGTAAAAGAACACAAAACGTAAGGAGACGGAGGACAAATTTTGGGTTTAGTTGGTTGTTGTTTGGAATGCATCGTAATCCTAGTGAATCAAACTAGATCTTTTGTTGGTTTCATCGGTTGTGTTGTATGTTTGGATTTTATCTTAAGTAAAACTATGGAATACTGCGGATTATTAGCATGTTTGGATTTTATCTTACGTAAAACTCTAGAATACTGCGGATTATCATTGTTTCACATATGGACCTATGCATTTTTCTTTTTAAACTATTCTTCTGGGATAGTTTTTTGAAACTATTCAAAGTTATGTTCCTGTTAAACTTATATTCTTTATAAAAAATTTGTGTTTAGTTTAAATGTACAAGTATAATGGTACAACTAGTACAACTATTCGACATTATTATTCAGCATGATACACATTTAAAATGTGATCCATATTTAAAATAATATTAAATCAAATAATATGTAGTTATACCAGTTTTCTAGTTGTACCGACTGTACATAGTTGTACTAGTTTTTGAGTTGTACTAGTTTGTGCATAGTTGTACTTTGGCAGTTAAATCAAAAAATATTAGTTGTACCACATAATAAATGCATTTATCTTAGTTGTACCATTTATTTATGTTTACATGGCGTTGCCGGTTACAATGAAATCATCAATTTAAGTAAAAATTATTTCGTGTATGTTTTCAAAATTTATGTGGATAAACAAGTTAACAAACCATAAAAGTATAAGGTAGATCATGTAAACTTATGGAGTTGTTTAATAATTTTTAATTTTTTTCCTACACTTTAAATTAAATTAAGAAAAACTTTCTGAGTACATACCAATTGGAATATTTGATTATATGGAATACCAAATTGGTTTTGTCAATTTCTGAATTGTTGAAGTTGTATCAGTTGTACTAGTAATACTCGTCTAATATATAATAAAAATAATATCAATTGTTTATATGTCTAGTTATAGGGGTTGTACCTGTACTTTCACATCATAGCTTTGTAAAAATATGTTTGATGTTTGTTTATCATAATAATATATGACTAATATAGTTAATAAACATTAAAATATAATGTAAAATTAAGAGTGTAATGTAATAATTTAACAAAAATTTGAAAAACCTCAAATGAAATAGATTAAAATTTGTCATCATATACCTATTAGAATATTTACTTATCTATTTCATGTGTAAATTATAACATTTATATATTAATTATACAATTTTTGAATATGCTTAGTTGTATGAGCTATACTACAAAAATCATGATTTCGAACATATTATTGCACTAATCATGTATGCTTACATGGTAATGCAGAAAACTAAAAAGTAAAACTAACTTGACAAATTAAAATTATAAGTAAAACTAAAAAGAATTAAAATCACGAAAAGTAGAACTATGAAGAACATTGGTAATACTAGAAACTCCTGTATAACTAAGATCAAATATCTTGGAGGGAAACAAAAATTATTTTCGCGCCTAAACGAATAAACCCAAAAAATTTAATTTTTTGGGTCAAAAAGTTGATTCCCTCTGGTTAGTTGTCCAGTCGTGTTTCTCACTTTCCCAAGCACTTTCTCTCACAACTCTATCCTATCTTCTCTTCTATATCTTATCTCCTCTCACTCTCACCATTCATTCACACATCTCTTCAGAGTTCTCTCTATCCACAAAGACCTTCCCTTTGCATCATGACTCATCCTTATGAAGAGATGAAGGAGATGAAGAAGTTAAAGAAACACTACGATATGCTAGGGTTCATTTGTGATGCCCAATACGGGATTCCAACCCGTTGCCCATGTGGGGGTGAAATCATGCAGGATGTTTCTCCAAATCCAAAATATCCATCAGATTTTGATACCTTGCCTGGAAGTAGGTACTTCACCTGCAAGAAATACGAGGTAATTGTCGCTATCTTTGCCTTTGTTGTAAAACTAAGTGAAACTGCATAATACTTTGTCAAACTGAGTTATACTGGTTCAAACTGTGTAATACTTAGTTATATTGAGTGAAACTTCGTAATACTGGGTGAAACTAACTGCACAATATTGAGTGAAACTGAGTTATACTGGGTGAAACTATGTTAAATGTGCAGGACGATGGGATGCACTTTCGTCAGCCATGGGCTTTCGGTGTTGAAGAAGAAGTGAAGAGCTTAAGGAGGGAGGTGAATGATATGGCTGAAGAGATTGCACAGCTTAAGAGGCTTATTACCTCCCGTCCATGAGATTCTCACTTCTCCAATTATGAGTTTATGTGTTGAAACTTTGTCTTTAGTCTTCTCTTTCTTTATTTCGGATAATACAAGTCTTTGTTTGTTAAGACTTGTATAAATTTATGTGTTAAAACTTATGTTATCACTCAAGCTAGTATTGAGAAAGTTATGTTATGTTAAGCATTATGTTTGTGTTAAGGCTTTGTCCATTAGGACAGTTATGTGAAACTAATTACGTGATACTGAATCAAACTGAGTTATACTGAGTGAAACTAAACTTAGGTTTAGTTTTCTATTTATATTTTCTATACCTAATTTTCACGACATATATGTTATCTTACTCCGAAATATCCTTGATAGATTAGTCTTAACAAAGTTCTAACCAAAAACACCAAAGACACATAAACACGCAAGTTCTACACCAAGCAAGGAAAAACCAACAACATCCAACCAACATCTCAAAGACAGAATGTTTCTAAAGCTTAAAATTAAACAAGTTCTTCATTTCTTTTTGCCTTTCTGCAGTTCCTTCACAATGTCTTCTACCGTCTTCAATCTTGTATCAAATTTGTCAAACTTCTTCTCAACTCTCTCAAGCTGCTTCACCATTTTATTCATCATCTTCATCATCTTCGAAATGTTAGAAACTTCTCTTGCTTCGGTCAGTTGTGGAGCTACTTGTTCGGCCTCTTCTATCGGTTCTACCTCTTTTTCTCGGGCAGCAAGATCTTCTTCGAACATGTCTTTAAAAAAGACCCTGTATCCTTCGCCTAGGCGCTTTTCCCAACTCTCGACAGCAATATCAGACTCATCAACATCGTCATCTTCTTCGAAAATGTCATCCAAGAGACAATTTTCTTCTGCAGTCTTCGTGGGGATGATACTGTCAATATCCTATCAATACAAAAACACAACGTAGTTTTCCCTTAGTTTTCATAGTTATACCTTGTTCTCCGTAAATGTTCATATAACGTAGTTTTCTCTTATTATCTATTAGTTTTCCTAGTTCTACATTACATTTATCTCAACACAATACCATAAACACCCACACAAATCAAAAGGAGGGAACACTTACAGTGTCGTTACTCATCTCGTCATATATATCTGACAGAGGCATCCCTCTCATTCCAATGGGTTTGAATGCCCACCTACACATCCTCGGACACTTTATATCAGCTCCTTCAACCGGTTCTCTGTACCGCTTCCCCAACTTTGGAATTGCTTCGAATGCAAGAAGCTACCAAACACAACATCAATCAAGAATTAGCATATGTGGTATACAATTGTTAGAAAATATTGTTCTTTTTACATACCTCCAGTGGAACACAGAAACCTGGAAGAGGCCATAGACTCTTCTCTTTCACCAACCCTCCAAAATGATCAATGGTGTGAGAGATCTCCTTCAACATGTAATCATATGAGAATCTCCCCCACGGAAAGGTCCTGCAGAATTCAAGATCATCCACGGCTCTTTGGAAAAATTCCAGTACATTCTTCGCGCCTTTATTAACCTTCGTTTGCGCGCAAATCACACTTCCTAAGAAGTATAGAACCGCCATCTTCAGCCTGTCTTTATGAGGTCCCATTCCCACCAGCTTTGCTTTCACATCCTCCAACCTTATTAATTCTCCCTCCTTGAAATGTCGATTCACGAACGCTGTACCACCACGTTCCTTGTAGCCGAGAGGGTAGTTGTGACAGTTCAGTCCCGATAGCAATGCATGTTCCCTCAGCCCATAACGGATAGGAACACCGTTTACAATGAACCACACTTCTCTCCGCCTCGTGATTTCGCAAGTCCGCAGTAAGAGCATCCACATTCCCTGAACCTTGTGATACTTCTCCCTTTTCATGTGGAAGAAGTGCCTGAATTGGGGATGCTCCTCAAACCAGTTCCTCTCCCCGTTACTGAGTTTCGGTTTCAGTTTATCAAACGTTTTAATAGCCTCCACTATGAAACACCTTGTCCCCAGCTTAATTTGTTTCTTGTACTCTGACAGATAGAAGAACATTCTCTCTGGTTTGATTGCTTCCGGTTCCAACAGATTCCTGCAAGTAACATTAAGTTCTAATCAAGTTATAGCATTGGTACTTTAAAGCAACAAATTTTGTTTTCTTTCAGTTTTTCAAGTATTACTTAGTTCTCCAGTGTTTTCCTAGTTTTACAGAATAGTCTAATTGTTTTACCATGTTTTCCTAGTATTACACACAGTTTTACAGACTATTCCATAGTTCTACCAAATAAATAACGATGCATCAAATTATATATACTAATTTGTTAAGTTACCTCTTCCTGCTCTGATTCCGCTGGCTTTGGGTCCTCTTTGTTGGTATTATCTTCTCTTAGTTCTCCATCACCATCATCAGCATTACCAGACGCATCACCAGATTCTTCTACATTGTTTGCTACTCCCTTTTCTCCTACTTCTTCCTCTGATTCTTCTCCTTCGTCCTCTTTATCAGAAGTAGCTGAGTTTTCCTCTCCTTCGTCGTTTTCATCAGAGGCAGCTGACTTTTCTTCTCCTTCGTCGTCTTCATCAGATGCATTTGACTTCTCTTGTCCGTCGTCCACTTCGTTGTCTTCATCAGAGGAACCCGACTTCTCTTCTCCGTCGTCAGCTTCATCATCCTCCAACTCCACACTGTCGTCACCAGAATTGCCTCCACTCCGACTCACCAGAGCAGCGGGACCAGCCTCAATATGATCAGATTTTCTCATTCCAGAGCTGTTTGTTGCTTCAATCGTCGCCTCTGATACATCGCTCGTCTTCTCCAGAGCCGTCCTCGTCGTCGTCTCTTTCAAAGCCATCGTTTCAGGCTTCTCTGTCGTCGTCTTCTCCAGAGCCGTAGATGAGACCGACCTTACAAACTTCACCTTCACGATCTTTTCAGCTCCAGACTTTGCCTTCTTCGCAGAGTTTTCCTTTTTCTCCGAGCTCAGTGGATTCTCCTTCTTCCTTTTACCCCTTCGAGCTCGAGTTTCTACCATCCTGTTTCTCCAAGTTCGTCGTCGATAGTGATGAGTTGAGAGGAGGCAGAGTTGAGAGAAATTAGAAATCGTAAGTTTACAAAATTGATTTGGGAATTAGGGTTTTATTTGAGTAAAACCGGTAGGTTTGATTTGAGTAAAACCGGTAGGTTTGATTTGAGAGAGTGGTTTGAGTGGTTTGACTGGTTTAATTGGTTAGATGGTTTGACGAATTTCGGTTTATATAATTTCCAATCAGATGTGTGGGTCGGGTCGGAGCGGGTGGGTAAAGTCCAGGTACAAATTGTAATATCTACAACTTTTGAAGGGTTTTATGTCTTTACCTTATTAAATGAATTAAAAATATTTTGTTTTTCTTTCTGTTTTATACGTTGTCCTAGGGAGATTGGGTTTTGACATTTAGGGGCAATAGAGGAGATGCCTCAGAAAAATCTGATTTATTATTGGTGTAACATCAGTACTGTCAACAGCCCACACAAAAACCGAACTAAACATTATTCTTGCATGTTGTAACCTAATCTTCAAATTGACGATGGCTTGTCCCAGACTTTCTCTGTTCTTCCCATCTCTCAACCTTCCATATTTAAGAAGAAAGAAAATAATATAACAAAACAAAAGTATAATTTAAGAAACTAGAACCAAAGATATTTGCTCACCAGTGTTTCAGGGCACATCGTACGTACGTAGTCTCTCAAACTGTTACAATCATTCGCATCTCTTCCCTTACCCTCAAGACATCTATGTATTTAAAGTTAAAATATTTTAAAAACACTAATCTTAAGTCATTTAATATTGTTACAGATAAATTTTAAAACTTACCTATGGTATTGCATATACCGATTGAAGCAATGTCGCGTTTCATTAGTCACCGGAAACAGTTCATCCTTCACCAAATCAGTCTCTCCTCCACCATCTTCTCCTCTCTTAGCTCGAAACGTGGCCTCGTTCTGGGGTGGAGGCGACACCGTGCCGGGAGCGTGCGCTGGTCTTGGCGCTTGCTGGCCTCTCGCGACTTTACTTAGGTCACGTGATCTCATCTTGTCGTGTGGGTCCATTTGCGCGGACGACATCTCTGATCAGCTTGCCTCTGTGGGGAGTTTTGTGTTCAACATTGTTTTTGTATTGAAAGCAAAGTTTTAATACTGAAGTTTGATGTTGCTGCGTCATAGCGGTTGAGTATACGTGGCGTGATTGACAGACCTGTACGTGTTTCTCTTTTTCAGTTCGGTTAAAACAAATGTGCTGGCCCAAGTAACCTTTATTGTGATACTATGGTCTTAACATGTTACTATATATGGTAAACGATTAATGTGATAAATTGGAGTAATTGTACTTTTATAGTTTAATGTTTGAAGTGATTAGAATTTAAGGATCTGTATGGCACCAAATTTTGTAACTAAATGTAGTTTTTTCGAATAGCGGTAACTCAACCACAAAACCATATAATGACACAAATCTAGAAAATTAAAAAATTGTAGATGTTTTATGGCACTAATGACTAGAAAACTATAGCCTGATTTGTAGATATTTATAGTTTTCTAGTAATTGTAGCAAAACTTAAAAGGATCTTAATTATATAAAAAATACATATTAGTTTTGTAATGATCACTACAAAGGTATTTTCTGACTGAATATTCAACGGAAGGTAGTCTTGTCCAAAATTATTGTGAAATTTTCGATAAAATCCCGGTGGAATTACATTCATCGTAAATAATTGATGAACTAGTGACACATACATTTTTTGGTGACAAATTTCGACGGATTCCCAAAGAACAAAATTAATATGTTAAATAATCAATGTAATTGTCAAGAGAATAGTTCATTTTGCTGGGAATCTATCAAAAAATTTCCGACGAATTCCTTAGAAAATATGATAGTTTTATAACTCTTTAAAAATATGATAGTTTTATAACTCTTTAAAAATATCAAATTTTTAACCAATTTAGCATGTTCGTTACAAATTCGTCAAAATGCCGGTAATTTTATTTTAAAAATATAATTCACCCCTCATTCACAACAAAGCAAAAATATCATGGCTCCCCCTGATTATTGTTGTTTGTGGATGGATAAACCTACTATGGATCCCCCGATAAATTTACTTACAGAAGAATATGTAAATGGTATTAGTGATTTCATGTCAATGACTCAACGACATCTGGAAGCTATACAAATCCGTAAGTTAATATGTCCATGCTTTTCTTGTAAAAGGAATGAGAATATTAAGAAGACTGATGTTTGGAAGCGTTTATATATAAATAGTTTACGCCGGGTTATAAAATTTGTATCTTTATGACGAAACTAGCTATGGTAGTACTAGGAAATCTCAGACTGCGGATAGTTTAGAAGAACCTAACATGGATGTAGATTATGGTGTAGGTATTGTTCCTATGGTAAATGATGAATATATAAAAATTTTACGTTCAATGGTCGAGGAAGAAGATAGATGGGAAGAACCTAATGTAGAAGCAAAGAGATTTTTTAAAATGTTAGATGAAGAAAACAAACCATTGTACAAATAATGTAGAGATGGTCATTCACTTTTATCATCTGCAAGTAGATTAATGATCATAAAACGAATTATAATTTGATTGAAGAGAAGTGGACGCAATTGCTGATTTTGTGAGAAATAATCTATTGAGGATAATCTAATACCTGGTTTGTACTACGAGTTCAAAAACTTGTAGCTGGTCTTGGTCAACTGTATCAGATGATAGACTTTTGTACGATAACTGCATGATTTACCGGAGAGGGGATGAGAACCAAGAGAAATATAAATTTTATCAGAAACCTCGTTATCAGAATACTAGCGGAAGGTTGAAGAGGCTGTATCAGTCAAACGTACAACCGGCCTAATGAAATGGCAAGCAAAGCACTCAACATATGATGAGATTTCACATCTTCTGATGCCGAAGCATGGGAGCATTTCAAATCAAAATGTCCATAATTTTTGTATGAGAGAAGAAATGTCTACCTTGGATTACTGATGATTTCAACCCATTTAGAAAGCATGGAAGACAATATTCCATGTGGTGAGTAAGTGTGATACCTTACAACTTATTCCCAGAATTATGCATGCGATGGGAGTTTTGTTCCTCTCCATTCTTGTCACCGAGCCAAGCATCCTATGAGATCACTTGATGTGTCTTACATACGATGTTTCGTGTGAGGAAAATTTCAGATGTGAGCAGCACTTATGTGGACAATAAGTTATTTTCGGCATAAGGTTTGTTATCTTAATGGATAACTCATGGGAGGCTATCATGTCCTTGTCGCCAAGTTAACACATATGCTTTCCAACTCAAACACGAAAGAAAAACGTTTTGGTTTGACTGTCACATGAGATTTCTACTACTCGATCATCCAAATCATAGGAGTATGACATTGTTTAGGAAGAATAAGAAGGTGTTTGACAGCCAACCTCCTGTAGTAAGTGGCAGTGATTTGGTGTAACAATTAAGATATTTCAGTATTGAGAGGACACCAGAAGTAGGTGGAAACATACATAATCCAGTTGACGGTGTTGGAGGACTGCACAATTTGCATAAAAAAAGCATTTGCCATATTGGGAAGATTATTTGTTGCCGCATAATTTAGATGTCATGTATATTAAGAAGAAGTTTTTCGAAAATCTGATGAACACAATTTTCAATGTCCAAGCAAAATGAAAGATAATTTGAATTCAAGATTGGATTTGGTTGATATTTGTGCTAGTTCCGAACTTCATGTTGATGAGCATGGTCAATATCATGTTTCAATATACCGATTAGATGCAGCTTCGAAAGACGATTTCTTTGACTAGATTACAAACAACATTAAGTTTCCGGACAGTTATTCATCAAACTTTCATAAATGTGTCAACAAAAGTGAAAAAAATCTATTGGTATGAAGAGTCACAATTGTCATGTTATGATGCAACAACTCCTTCTGTTGAGTCACGATTGCATATATCTTTTATTTTAACCAATTGAATTAATTTAATTTATTTTAATTAATTATGATTTACATATATATACGTAGTTATGAAACTTTTTTACCTTATATATGTAAAGATAAGTGTTTTCTTCCATGATTTATGCACGAGATCAACATATGATATTTACAATTTGGAGGAAAACATACATGTGATCTTTTGCAACCTTGAGAAAATATTTCTTCCATCATTTAATTTTCTAAAGTTATGGAACATCCTCATATTCAACTCACGAGATAAGCGGCAGTTGGTTGTCAAATGAATGTATCCATATGAGCAGTACGTGTTCCATCTTAAGAAAAAGTCACAAATTTAAGCAAGGTGGATGGATCTATTGACGAAGGCTTTTGCAATTTAACGATCCTTTTATTCTTGCTTCCTAATCTGATCACATATGTAAATTATTCATGCTTCAGAAATATTATTATTATTATTATTTATATAACGTATTACAGTACATTATGTTTGCTACATTTGTAATACTCGAGTTAGGCAAAGAGACGATCCTGTCACGTCAATTAATCCATGTGGACGAATACATAGAGTTTCTGATAAGAACCATTGCAACCAAACTCAAGCATCAACATAAGTCCAATTGAAGATTCAGCAAATGCCCAACTCGTTGTCGATTTAACCGAGTTTGGAGAAGATGATTTTTTCATTCGGACTCAGAGGCTGAGGTTGAAGAGCTTTGCGAAGATTCTGACTCATGTTTGTCTGAATATTTATCGGGTTCTGAGTAGATTGATGTATTCAGAAAATTGTAACACTACTATCTATGCATTTTAAACCCCTATGTAATACATTTCATTTATGGTAAAAATGCATTTTATTAAATTGACAATTTGTGTAAATAGTTTTCGAAAATGGTTTTCTAAATAAAACATGTAAATTCCTTTTCCTTGAGATGCATTCTATTTCTAATTTTTGAGGAATTGTGGTTTTGAGAATGAAATATTCAAAATAAAAGTTAAATCAAGAGCACCACATCATATATTAAGTGCCAAATATGATGTGATAACAATCGCTCAATTTTATGAATGTTATACATAGTCACTATAATATATAAATGGATTCTAAAACTTTCTCAGTACGACTTATATAATTAAACAAACCTCTCTCTCTCTCTCTCTCTCTCTCTCTCTCTCTCTCTCTCTCTCTCTCTCTCTCTCTCTCTCTGATGGCATAGAACACCTGATTCATATCTCTCCAAAGCCATGTAAATCCTCTCTAACTCTCTCCAGTTTTGTTATATGTCTCATTTATATGATTTAGGATGTTAGATTACATTGTTTTTGGGTGTGGAATGTTTTAGGATTCTTATATTTGTTTGTTAGGTTGTTAGATATGTGTTAGAATTATGGTAGATTTAGGATTTTGATATGAAGTTGATTTTTTGTAGGTTTATTAATTATTTTTGTTGTATTACAAATTTTTAAAAACGTTTTACAAATTTTTAAAAACGTTTTACAAATTATTAAAAGTTTTCACTTTTAAATAATATGTTTAAAATTTATAAAATGTTTTTGTTGTTTTTTAAAAATATATAAACGTTTTTTAAAATAATTAAATTATATAAAGTGTTTGCAAGTTTTAATTTCTATTAAATATACTTATATAACGGTTTTAAATTTTTATTTACTAAAACATTATTATGTAATATGTAAGAAGTATAAAATATTTTATGTAATATACAAATTGTGTAAACATTTTAAAATTTTATTTACTAAATTTTTTTATTACCTAATATGTTACTATTATAACAATATAAATTTTTATTTAATATAATCCTTTTTAAAAAAATATTTTTCTTTTTATACAAATATATTATTATTACTATTTTATTATTATCATTAACAAAAAAACTTCTAGTAGGTTTGCTAGGGCCACCCGACAAGGCAACGATGTTCAAGACCACATGGTGGGAGCACTCCCTCCAGTTCTCATTCTTCATCTTCCTCCCAGGAGCAATATATTTCTCGTTCAACTGCTGTGAAGTGTCAGGTGTCATGATTGTTAAATCATTGGTTCAACCAGACCGAGAGCATCTCCTTTGACTCCATCCACATAAGATCCTAAACACTATCTATTATTTTTTTCCTTTATCGGTTTTTATTTGTTTTATAATTATTATTTTCAACTAATTTCATATTATTTGAAAGTTAAATAAGTCCAATAATGGGATTAACAAGCATGTTCTCAAGGTAAAGTACTTCATGCTCAAGCATGGATATCTGACCTAAAACGACTTTTCCGACTCGGCGTGATATGTGGTTATATCAATTTGTGGAATATTTCTTGAATATCTTTTAATTTTTTTTCTTGTAATATGTCTATACTCATTGTCTGTTTTTCATTTTTCAGCGAAATTTTACTTGACGATCTTGTTTGACGAAAACGATCTGTACTGCTTTCCACAACTACACCATTAGCCACTAGGTCAAGCAGATTTATGGGTGGAAACAGACGTGGCTTAAAGGAAAGATGCCGAAAATGATTAACGATACGGTCTTGACCGACTCTCAGTGGTATTGGGCTAAATAGACTAAAGATAAGTCAGAAATGAACTATGGGAACCGTCGCTATGAAAGTGGTGGAAAGGTGCTTACCTCCATAACCTGGATAGAACTAGTTTGTCTCCCTCAAAGATCAACTCATAAGTAATTTAAATATTTTTAACTCATAAGTGGTATTGGGCTAAATAGACTAAAGATAAGTCAGAAATGAACTATGGGAACCGTCGCTATGAAAGTGGTGGAAAGGTGCTTACCTCCATAACCTGGGTAGAACTAGTTTGTCTCCCTCAAAGATCAACTCATAAGTAATTTAAATATTTTCAACTTAAATTTGTTTTTTAATCAATTATTTTTTGTATTTAGATCACATCAAACAATAGTAATTACATTGATGATCTCTTTCTGATGAAGGGGTGAAATTGAAGATCCTTTTACACCAACATTATATCAATATTATTAAAAGAAGAACATTGTTAACATTTAGCCATATAACTACTTAAAATATTACTTATTTTGCCATTGGACCTATATAAAAAAGGAAAATTAAACAAATTATACAAACATAATTACCTTTTATTAATCATCACATAATTTGTAACTTGCAACCCAAAATTCTCGGTACCCACTACTTTCTAATACAAAGTTATATGTAATTACAAATATTCCTTCTTTTTGAGTTTATATCAAATGAAAATTTTAAACTAAAATTATGGGGAAATATGTTACATTATATACATGAATTGTCACTATGATATTAGCATGTCATTCTGTTACTTTTGCTTCTTTTGTCTATATTCCATCCAAATTGTTTCTTTATGTTATTCAATAATCTCAACCCTTTTTATGAAAATTTTATATTTTATATGATTAATATAATACGTTACTTTATATAATTGATTTATGTATACATTTACATTATTAAAATGTTTGTTCTATAATGATATGTTAAATATATTTTATAGTATCAGATAAAAAGTATAAAATGTGAATATTAAATTATAATCACTTTATATTTGTTAAGAAATAGTACAACATAAAATACTTATATGTAGTAGTTTCGCTTTTTATTCTCATTCCTGATATCACGAAACAAAATACATATTATTTTCACCAACTATTACAGTATAATCTTAGATTATAATTAACTTTGATATCAAGAAAATAAATTTCTGTTATTTGTTCTTAAATATTTATATAAAATATCTACTCAAAATAGTGATTAAGTTTTCTTAAAAAAATCAAAATGTAATTTTAAAATAATAATTAAAATAAATGATCTTAAAAATATTAGATATTCAAATTAAAAGATATTTGGTTCTTAAATAGAAACATGTTATTTTCAGTAATTATTATGATGTGATTTAATTAATATTAAGCCTCGGTATTATGGGTCGATTGTGTCAGTTATCGTCTTTTTAGTTTTGAAAAAGATTTATCCAGGTATTATAAGAAATCAGGCCAGATCCTCCTGGATTTGGGTGGGTACGGTTCTCATATAAAAGAACTGGAAAATTAATTGATACCCGTTATATCTGGTTTGGTTTGTATACTTCAAGTGGAATAGCAAAACTAACTGATTCAGTTCGGATATTTTATATCCAAAATACTCAAATTTACTAAAACATACATATTAGATATAGTTCAAATCGGCTATTTCTATATGAACTTTATCATAGATACAATTTGATTTGGGTATTTTGTGTCGAAAGCATCTATTTTAGGTATTACTATTCTTATAAATATAAGTATAACTAGTATTTATACTTTATATGTATGTATATATATATCAGTTCGGGTCATGTTCAATTTTCATTTTTGGATATAGCAATTTAAGATCTGTTCGAGTATATAAGACATGTCTAACATGTGTCGGGACCCTGATTTTCGGCTCGGTTCTGGATCTGTTTTTAGGATGCATATACTATTCACTGATTACACTAATAATTCAAAAGGCTAATATATGCAAGAAAATATACTCTGATTTTATTAAAACTTGATTACATGTTTTATAACTCTATCACTTATATTTGCTTATCATTTTAAAACCTGATTACATATTCCATAATCAAAAATCCTTTCATTAGAACACTAAAAATATAATATTTTGCACAAATATAATGTTTATTTTGTAACATTTAAATGTAGTTATACAATCAAAAATAAAAGTTAATATCAATAAATTTGGTTTGGTCTGAAAATATACCCACGGTTTCATAGCACGGGTTAAAATCAAGTTTGACACTTCATACACCAACAAAAACGTGGTTAAATTTACGATCTTTTAATGAGGGAGGTCATCCAATTTGTGGAAACCCATGCGGAAAAAGTCCCTGCTTCCTAACCTTTGTGTAAAGATGGTTTTTTGGCTTCCAACAGTTTGACCCGGGAGAAAATAAACAACCTTGTGCTTGGGGTAATTTTAAATTTTAATTTATTAATTTCGTCTAGGTTTAATTTTAGTTTATTAATTTCGTCTAGGTTTAATTATCTTTCTTTCCTTTTTCAAACGGCTCTAATGAAGAAAGATCTTTAGTGGGGTGAGCTCGTCCATCTAACTCTGCTTTTTTACAATGTTTACTATGGAGCAGTTAACAAAGATGATCGGATTGCAGCTTTGAAAACCCAAAATGCAGTAATCCTTACTTAGATGATAGAAAATCAGGCCCAGGTAGCGGAAACCCAGAGGATGAACCAGATCATGATGAACAAGATGGAACAGTTGTTTTCCAATGAGTTTTAGTTTTCATAGATTTAAACCTTTTAAATATTGTTTTTATTTTATAAAAAATATGTTTTATTTCACATTTAATTTATAATTTTAAATTTAGATTTTTCAAAAATTTAATTAATTTAAATATTAAATTTTAAATATAATTATTTAAAGAACCAATTTTAAAAATTCCCAACAAATACAATACATGGTAGTCACTGGTGAATTTGTTTGTTGGTACTTTATTCTGATGAACTTTTTTGTTGCTAATTTATTCAGAAAATTTATTCCGGTGAACTAATGTCATCAAAAAGAATTTTTTACGATGAAAGTGTTTCATTGTTAAAATCATCTGGATAAAATCTCGATAACACAATATTCACCGAAAATTATCCCGAAAAAAACGTGGTTCATCGAAAATATTTTCTCAACTATGTCAATTGTTGAAAATTTATCCCGACGAATTACTGATGTTTTTCCTATGATTAATTTCATTGATATTTTGTCGAAAAATTGTTGAAATATGCCTTGAATCTGTGAGTTGGCATAAATCGAGCGATCCAGGCGTCATGGATGGATCGATCGACGCCAATACCGTAGTATCGATCGACGCACATACCGAAGTATCGATCGATATTCAGACCAATCCGAGAAATATGGAAAGTTTCATTAAATATTTTCATATATATATATCCTTTGGATTTTACCTTATTCTGTAGCACGAATTGTACTCTGAATAACTTGCCTCCATCAATAAAGTACTCTCTTTGCCCGTAGACGTAACCCTAGGGGTGAAACACGTTAAATCTCTGTGTCTTTCTCTTCTGCTCATTTATCTGTTAATCTATATCTTCTCACATCCGTAACAACAAACTGGTATCAGAGCTTCAGGTTGAATCTGGTGAGAAGATGTCTGGGATGAACATGAAGATCGACAAGTTTACTGGAAGGAACAGTTCCAGTCTCTGGCAAACCAAGATGAAGACGTTGCTGAAGCAACAAGGTCTTTGGGTACCGTTGTCAGGGAAGAAGGTTGAACCTGTTACAGCTGAGATGAAGGTTACTGAAGAAAAGGCGTATTCGACGATTTTGTTGTGTCTGACAGATGAGATCATCATTGAGGTTTTAGGTGTTGATACTGCAGCTGATTTGTGGTTGAAGTTAGAGAGTCTATACATGACGAAGTCTCTGACTAAGAAGCTACTTCTAAAACAACGTCTCTTCGCTCTGAGGATGCAGGAAGGTACACAACTTCAGGATCACCTTGCAGTCTAAATTCCATCATGTTGGATCTGAGGAATATTGATGTTAAGGTTGAGGATGAGGATGCTGCGCTGATTTTGTTGGTATCACTACCAAACTCCTATGAGAACTTTGTTCAGTCATTCATAGGGAGTAAGGATACAGTGAGTTTGGAGGAAGTCAGGTCGGCACTTCACAGCAGGGAGTTGCGACACAAAGCATCAGGTTCTGGTACAGACGATCAAGCTTCTGGGTTGTTTGTAGGTGGTGGAAAGAACTTTGGAAAAGGCAAAAGGTCGAAAGACAAAAAGTCATTTCCAAGGGGTCCTAAACCAACTGATATTTGCAATTACTGCAAAGAGAAAGGGCATTGGAAATTGGATTGTCCTAAGAAGAAGAAGCAAGCTGGTTCCACTTCTGTAGCCGAGAATGAAGCTAAGTCTGATGACGATATTACTCTAGTTGCTCATGGAAAAACATATTCTAGAGATGTGTGGGTTCTAGACACGGGAGCGTCTTATCATATGTGTCCAAGGAGGGAATGGTTCTCAGAGTATGAGGCAGTGACTGATGGCAAGATCAAGATGACGAATGACTTTGCTTGCGATATTGCAGGAATCAGTTCTATTAAGCTCAGGACACATGATGGTAGAGTCTGCACATTGACTGGAGTTAGACATGTTCCATCTATGTCCAAGAACTTGATCTTAGTTAGTCTTTTGGATAGCAGAGGTTTTAAGTATTCAGGTGGAGATGGAGTTCTGAGTGTCTACAGAGGTTCAGATGTGATTCTCAAAGGATTCATTAATGGTACTTTGTATTTGCTGGATGGTTCTACGGTTTCAGGTTCAGCAAATATTGCATTTCTAGAGGTTCGCAAGGAAGATATGGACAAGTTGTGGCATATGAGACTTGGACATATGGGTGAGCGTGGGATGCAGATTCTGTCGAAGAAAAATCTTCTTTGTGGTCATAAGACCAAGAGTCTTGAGTTCTGTGAGCACTGTGTGTTTAGGAAGCTACATAGAAAGAAGTTACCTAAGGTTGTCCACAAGGCAAAAAGCACGCTGGATTACATCCACTCAGATTGTTGGGGTCCCTCCAAGGTGGAGTCACTGAAGGGTCACAGGTATTTTGTGTCTATGATTGATGACTATTCGAGGAGGACTTGGATAATATTCATGAAGCACAAAAGTGAAGCTTTCAATAGTTTTAAGGAGTGGAAGATACTGGTGGAAAATTAAACTGAGAAGAAGATTAAGAGGATTCGTACTGATAATGGTCTGGAATTCTGTTCATCAGAGTTCAATCAGTTTTGTAAGCATGCAAGGATTGCTAGGCATCATACAATCATGTATACACCAAAGCAGAATGGTGTAGTATAGAGAATGAACCAGACATTGCTGGAGAGAGCGAAGTGCATGCTGTCTAATGCTGGTTTAGAGAAGAGGTTTTGGGCTGAAGCAGTTAATACAGCTTGTTATTTAGTCAACTTGGGACCTCATACAGGGATTGAGTGTCGAATTCCCAATGAGGTGTGGTCAGGCAGGTCTGCTGATTACTCTATTCTGAGAGCCTTTAGTTGCACGGTTTACTATCATGTTAATGAAGGAAAACTGGAACCAAGAGCAAAGAAGGGAGTGTTTATGGGCTATGGAGATGGTGTCAAGGGATACAGAGTCTGGTCTCCTTCTGAGAAGCGAGTGGTCATGAGCAGGAATGTTGTGCTTGATGAGAGTTTTATGCTCAGAGCTTCAGCTGAGTCCATTTCAACAGGAGGATTTTGACAAGCAGGTGGAGCTGCAGGATGTGCAGTCGGACAAACACTATCGATCGACGACGTATGATCAGTATCGATCGATTTTGGATCAACAGTGTCGATCGATTTCGGATAAACAGTGTCGATCAACGTCGGAAGAAGAGATCGAGCGATCGGTGACTGACGAGCAGCCAGAGTCTTCTAATTATGGAAATCAACATGTTGGATCTGAAAAACGCAGTATTGCTAGAGACAGGCCAAGGAAAGTTGATGTCAGGCCACCAGAGAGATATCAGTTTGATGATATGGTGGGTTATGCACTACAGGTTGCAGAGGAAGTGGACACTTACGAGCCGTCTACTTACAGAGAAGCTATTTCAAGTTATGCATCTGAGAAGTGGTTTGCTTCAATGGGAGATGAGATGGAATCTCATGAAAAGAATCACACATGGGATCTGGTCACACTACCACCTGGGAGAAAGGTTGTGACTTGCAAGTGGATTTATAAGATAAAAGATGGTCAATCACCAGAAGAGGGAGTTAAGCATAAATCTCGAGTTGTTGCTAGAGGTTTCAGTCAAAGAGAAGGCGTGGACTACAATGAGATATTCTCACCTGTGGTCAGACACACTTCTATCAGAGTGCTATTGGCGATAATAGCGCGTCAGGATCTGGAGTTGGAGCAACTTGATGTGAAGACTGCTTTTCTTCATGGAGAGCTTGAGGAGGAGATCTATATGACTCAGCCTGAGGGTTTTCTGGTTCCTGGTAAAGAAGACCACATGTGCAAGTTGAGGAAGTCCTTGTATGGACTTAAGCAGTCTCCTAGACAGTGGTACAAGAGATTTGACAGCTATATGGTCAAGTTGGGCTACGACATGAGTCCTTATGATTGTTGTGTCTACATGAGTAAGGTGGAGGATGGGTCGTATATCTACTTGTTGCTGTATGTAGATGACATGCTGATAGCTGCTAAGAAGAAGTGTGATATTCAGAAGCCAAAAGAGCTACTGAGTTCTGAGTTTGAGATGAAGGATTTGGGTGCTGCGAGGAAGATTCTAGGAATGGAGATCTTCAGAGATAGGACGAAGAAGAAGCTGTTCTTGTCACAAAAGTCCTACATTGAGAAGTTCTTGACGAGATTCGAGATGCTTAATGCGAAGCCTATCGATACTCCGTGTGCTGTAAATTTTCATCCTACAATGAGTGATGAAATGTCTGAAGGGGAAATTGATTATATGTCACGAGTTCCTTATGCTAGCGCTGTAGGAAGTCTTATGTATGCTATGGTCTGTACAAGACAAGATCTTTCACCTGCAGCCATTGTTGTGAGTAGGTTCATGGTTCAGCCATGAAAGGAGCATTGGATGGCTGTGAAGAGGATTTTCCAGTACCTTAAAGGTACATCTGATGTTGGTCTTGTTTATGGAGACAAGGATCCAAGACTGGTTACTGGGTATTCTGATTCGGATTATGCAGGAGATGTGGACAGTAGGAGATCTATGACTGGTTATGTATTTACTCTAGGTGGTTCTATTGTGAGCTGGAAGGCGACTTTATAGTCGACAGTGAATCTGTCTACAACTGAGGCAGAGTATAAGGCATTGACGGAAGCTGCTAAGGAGGCGATATGGTTGAGAGGATTGGTCAGTGATCTTGGTCTTCATCATGATCAGGCTACTGTGTTTTGTGATAGCTTGAGTGCTATCTGTTTAGCCAAGGATCAGGTTCATCATGAGAGAACCAAGCATATTGGTGTAAGATACCATTTTCTGAGAGATGAGAAGAGGATTGAAGTGAAGAAGGTAGGAAAATCTGATAATCATGCGGATATGTTCACTAAACTGGTTCCTCACAGCAAGTTCAAGCATTGTCTTTGCTGAATATCTCAAGCTATTAATTCTGGCCCTGATGGGCGTCTGGCCCTAAGAGGCATCGGGCTCGAAGAGAGCACCTGGCCAAAGTGAGGGCATCTGGCTATGAGGAGCATCTGGTCCGACGGGACATCTGACATCTGAGTTCGACGGAACATCTGAGGCAAAGAGAGAGTCTGGTACATCTGTATTCTGAGCACAAAGAAGTGCATTATGTTACATCTAATTATGGAAGATTCAATTCAAGGTGGGGATTTGTTGAAATATGCCTTGAATCTGTGAGTTGGGATAAATCGGGCGATCTAGGGGTCATGGATCGATCGACGCCCATACCGTAGTATCGATCGACGCACATACCGAAGTATCGATCGATACTCAGACCAATCCGAGAAATATGAAAAGTTTCATTATATGTTTTCATATATATATATATATATATCCTTAGGGTTTTACCCTATTATGTAGCACGGATTATACTCTGAAAACCTGCTTCCATCAAAAAAGTACTCTCTTTATCCGTGGACGTAATCCTAGGGGTGAACCATGTTAAATCTCTGTGTCTTTCTCTTCTGTTCATCTATCTGTTAATCTATATCTTCTCACATTCGTAACAACAAATATATTTGTCAGAATCCGTCAGGAATATGTCGGTATGGGTGTCTTACGAATCTGAAGTGACCGACTTGTTTCGTCGAGAATTTGTTGAGAAATGCTTTTTTCTAAAATTACCAACAAAATTATCTTTGGAAATTTGTCTGTTATATCTTCTTGTAGTGGATGATAAAGTTTATTTTTCAATGATCAGTTTTACAAGTTTCGTGGTCAATAATCCCCTTTAGACAGCAGTTTGAATCGATTTGTAATATTTATTAATCAACCGAGGGTAAGAAAAAGGTTGGTGAATGCTGGTCACCAGTTCATAAAATCAAACACAAACTATCTTTCTGTCGATTTAAAATCATATCTCACGTTCCACTTACAATGAACACTATAAGCTAAGAATTGATCTTTTCTTCTTAACACCAGAATCGGTCAAATTATCACATTTTCTAATATTTTATTACAATTAATTATTGTTGGACAACGGACGAAACAATTTACGTGGTGTGAGTGGGTTTGGCAGCATCATGACACATGCTTGTTCCAGAATAGTTCTTTCTTATTTTAAAGTACTTAAGATAGTAATATCATAGAACTAATAATAATAATAAAATAATTTATAGATTTTAAAGTGTCACATTTCGGAGAAATAAGGTGACATTAGAGAGAAAAGAGAAAAAGGAGATCTCCGGCGTACGGCCGGCGCGTGAGCGTGCGTGCTGTCGCCTGAGACCGTCGTCTTTAAGTATAAAGCATCCACGTGTTTTTCCCTTTTTGTATCCTACGGTTTCCGCCTTGTCTGAGCTCTGGCCAGCCACCACCGATGGTGTTTCTGATCTTGGAGTGAAGACGCAGAGGCTGGAAGGGTTGGAAAGGTGAAGACGATAGTTTTAGGTTTTCTGGGAGGTGGAAGCTACGTCAGATCCGCCGCCGCCGGTTTTAGTTGCTGAGAGGCGGAAGTTTCTTCAACTTCGCCGTCGTCGGCTCAAGCTTCCGGGAAGTGAAGGTTCCGCCAGCCTTACGTCGCCGGTTTCAGGTTCTTTGTGAGTATGGGTTATGTTCATGGTTCGGGAGAGCTTCTCAGCCATAGATCTCTTAGGTTTTGAAGCTTCACCGCCGGATGAGATCTCTACAGAGTGATGAAATTCTCCGACAATGTTTCAGGAAGGTGAAGAAGATAGATGGCTGCGGTGAAGGCTCAGAAGGATTACGAACTCCGGCGGAACGAGGGTTTCGGTGATAGGGTACGGCGGCTTGGTGAGGCGGAGACGGTTGGGTCGAGGCGGAGAGACGCGTGGCGCACTTATGGTGAAGATCTCCAACACGTGTTTTTCTCCAGCCTCCTCGACGTACGTGTAGCCGAGCCTGTCGGTGCTGGGCTTGCGTTTTGGGCCTTTGGCCTTTAAGTTTATTTGGGCTTCGGCCATTGTTTTGTTTGCAGCCCGTTAGTATGTTGGGCCTTTTGTTTGGTTCGTTATGAACCTGGGCTTCGGCTGTTGGGTTTGGCCCCTTCCTTTTATAAAACAAAACTTGATGGAAAAAAAGTGTCACGTTTCTAACAAGTTCGGTAGAATCCAACGGCCGAGATTACATCATTGGCGGAATAATGCCGTTTGAGCGATCGGATGGGCAAAGAAGAAGATGACGATAATGGGCCCATCTTAATGATAAAAAAACCATATGATCTATTAAAAAGAAAGTACAAATTTTCAATTCACATTTTAATTAATTCTAACTACTTTATTTATTACTAGATATAAATCCGTTGCACTGGTTTTATTTAAAGTTTTAATTTGACGAATACATAAATAGAATAAAAACTTTTTTTTACATTAGTTCTTGGATTTTCAGTATATATTGATGATTTATTTTAATAATAATAATCTACTTTCTTCCATAAATTTTAATTAATATTTCTATTTTAATAATCACGGTGTTTTCAATGGTATATTAGTTTTTTTTTTTTAAATATACTTCACTTTTAACTATTTTTAAAAATTATATTAGTTGTAGTTAAATGAAACATATAGAACTGTGAGTTCTCTATATTGTTTAAGATAAATAAAAAAATAACATAATTCAAAATATTAATGTTACACAACACCAATCAATATGTGTTATTGATAGTTAGTTAAATATCAAATATATTGCTAGATAAAACATCAAATTTGATTACTTTAGCATCTATGGTGTGCTTTAACCTCTTTTTCTATATATCATATATTATTGAAAACTTCTTGATATATAATATTTTATAGAACACTATTGTCGTTCTGTTTTAAAAATCTGAAGCTCTGTAGCTGTAATGATTTTTGATAGTGCGGCTTTAATTGTAAAATTGGACTTGACAAATGTAGACCAACTTTTATAAGTTTTGACCTTAACTCTTCTTAATAGTCATTAGTTAGCAAGCAAACTCGTATAGGGAATCAAGATCTTGCATCTGTTGGTATGAGACTTACTACATGAATAAAATTCATTTTCCCACATAACTTTCGATTATGAATTCTGCTTCAATAATCATGTTGTCTAGGTCTTCTCTTTGATTTAAATTTCTTTGTAGCATGACATACAACATCATAACTAATTTTCTTAGTAGCATGGAGAAATCTTTTTTTTTTCACATAACTTTGGGTTAGGATTTTTACTTCAGTGATTGGTAGCCTTGTTCCATTACAAATTCCTTAATAGCATGATCTACAATAGCATAACCAATTTTATATGTTGGTAAGAACAAATACACATAAATATAATAATATTGTGGCCATAAAAAACGTACGGCAGCATGACAATTATTTATTTATATATATATATATATCGAGTTATTTCTTCAACATGTGACACCAAAAAAAAACATGTGAAAATGTGAAAGAACATGCATAAATGCTCACATAATATTTTTCTTGTATCTCTTATTATGTTTGGTATCAAAATATGAGAAGTGATAACTATAAGTATATATATATATATATATATATATATATATAGTTGTAGTTCCTTTTGGTTTATGATTTTTCAAACAAAATTAACTATTTAAATAGGAAAGTTGATTATTTATAAAAACAAAATTTGAAATAATTATTCTATAAAACTTTTTTCATTAGGATTAGAAGAAACGAAAACTACTACTAAACACTCTTTTACAATTTTCTTATGTTTAAGATTATAGAAAAGGACAATTACTATCAAATAATCTTTTACAATATCTTTTTTTTAGGATTTTAGAAAAGAAAAATTAATACTAAAAATGTTATTTACAAATATTTTTTCTTTAGGATTTTTTAATTAGAAAATTTCTAGAAAATTACTATTAAATAATTTTTCAAATTTATTTTTACTATTCTATAGTTTTGAAAATATTTTTCAGTAATTTGTTTTTAATTTTCTCAGTATATATATTTTTAATCATGAGATATTCTATCACTTGTCACAATATTAAAAGAAAAATTACTATCAGCTAATATTCTGCATTATATTTTGTTTAAGATTTTAAAAATAGAAAATTACTATTAAATTATATTTATAGTTAATTTTAACCAAAATCATTTATTATTATCGTAGTATAAATACTTTTAGTTATGAGACAGTTTAACACATACAGTTTTAAATATATAATTGTCATGTGTCATAATCATGTTAATTAGCCATTTTGATTGAGATAATTAAAAATAAAAATTATTATTGAATAAATTATTTTTCAAATATTGTGTTGTTTAGGATTTTGAAAAAGGAAAATTTCTAAACAAAATTACTATTAAATAATTTTAAAATTAGTTTTCCAAAACTGTTTTATTATCTAAGTATATCTATTTTAATAGTTATATATTTAAACACATGTAACAATATTAGAATAAAATTACTATAAAAATATTTTGCAATTATCTTTTGTTTAGGATTTTAAGAATGGAAAAATTACTATTAATAGTATTTATAATTACTTTTAAGAAAATTTGTTTTTTATTATCCTACTATATATATATATCTATCTATTTAATTATGAGATAGATTAACACATGTCACAATCTTAAATATATAATTTCCATGTATCGCGATCATGTTTTTTAGAAACTTTGAAAAATCAAGCTTTATATAATAAGATCCTTTTAATTAATTCGATAATACTTATTACAAAATATAAAACATAACATACTTATTTTTGAATATTTTATTATATCTTTTTCACTCTTCTTGACTACTTCATTAACTGTATTTATTATAATAATTGTTTTTATGTGTTAACCATAATATTTTTTACAGGTTTGAATGAGTTGATTTAATAGTAACAAAAATTCAAATCAGTTAACTTATTATTTTTTTCTTTGGTTTACAGAATCAGTTAGATATGTGCATCCAAGTTTCGCCTCTCGCGAACCATTCTCATCTACCAATGACAGCATAACACGTGGCCTATAAGACCGCATGTGCAAAACTCAGAATTCATGTTGTATTCTTAAAACCATGATATTTTTTTTACAGCCTATATAGTGGACTTACCACTACTAGCCTCTTTTTGTTTGTTTTTTTGAACCGGGGTCTGTTTGTTTGTTTTGTGAACTATTTTTTTTTGTCAGCTGTTAGAATAACGAACTTTGAAACGTTTGATACATGCATAATTCCGCAGACTAACCCCAAACAATCGTTAGTCCCCTAACACCAGCCAAACAGACAGCTCTAAACATCAACCCCTTACAAACAACAAGATTCCTTGGTTACCAGAAACAAAACTAGTATAAAGGCCCAAAAATTTAGACTAGTATAAAGCCCCAAAAATTTAGACTATCTTTCAACTTTAGCGATCAACGTTTTCGAAAGTTTTCTTGAGCCATAACGGTGGCCCTGCTGCAACAGAAGATTGAGAATATCCACCTTTAGTAACAATTGAACAATGAGGAAAGCCCCTTTGTTAATTGACTTGCCTTCCTTTATCAACCTTCACCATTCTAACTTCATCAGCCTTTCAATGGTCCGAGATCGAGTACTGATTTGAACTATTTTTAAAAGTTTTCTTTAGATCCATTTTTATTATTATCATTGATTACACATACGTTCCTACCTCTTTTGTATATGCATGATAACAAGTACTGTTCATAAAATAGGTTGCCTAGGCATCTAGGCAATCATCATTCATTTCAGAAATATCTCTATATTCAGTTCTTTCTTTTTGTTTGGTAATGGTAACAAAAATTCAAATCAGTTAACATATTATTTTTTCTTTGGTTTACAGAATCAGTTAGACATAGGCATCCAAGTTTCGCCTCTCACGAGCCATTCTCATCTACCAATGACAGCATAACACGTGGCCAATAAGACCGCATGTGCAAAACTCAGAATTCATGCTGTATTCTTAAAACCATGATTTTACTTTTTTTTACAGCCTATATAGTGGACTTACCACTACTAGCCTCTGTTTGTTTGTTTTATTGAACTGGGGTCTACTTGCTTGTTTTGTGAACTATTTTTTTTTGTCAGCTATTAGAATAACGATATTTGAAACGTTTGATACATGCATAATTCCGCAGACTAACCCCAAACAATCGTTAGTCACCTACGACCAGCCAAACAGACAGCTCTAAACGTCAACCCCTTACAAACAACAAGATTCCCTGGGTTACCAGAAACAAAACTAGCATAAAGCCCCAAAAAAGACTATCTTTCAACCCTAGCGATTAACGTTTTCAAAGGTTGTCTTGGGCCATAACGGTGGCCCTGCTGCAACATAAGATTGAGAATATCCACCTTTAGTAACAATTGAACAATGAGGAAAGCCCTTCTGTTTGTTGACTTGCTTTCCTTTATCAACCTTCACCATTCTAACTTCATCAGCCTTTCAATGGTCCGAGAATACTGATTTGAACTATTTTGAAAACCTTTCTTTAGATCCATTTTTGTTATTGTCATTGATTACACATACGTTCCTACCTTTTTTGAATATGCCTGATAACAAGTACTGTTCTTAAAATAGGCTGCCTAGGCATCTAGGCAATCATCATTCATTTCAGAAATATCTCTATATTCAGTTCTTTCTTTTTCTTTAGTAATGGTAACAAAAATTCAAATCAGTTAACATATTTTTTTTTGGTTTACAGAATCAGTTAGACATGGGCATCCAAGTTTCGCCTCTCGCGAACCATTCTCATCTACCAATGACAGCATAGCACGTGGCCTATAAGACCGCATGTGCTAAACTCAGAATTCATGCTGTATTCTTAAAACCATGATTTTACTTTTTTTTTTTTACAGCCTATATAGTGGACTTACAACTACTAGCCTCTGTTTGTTTGTTTTTTTGAACTGGGGTCTGTTTGCTTGTTTTGTGAACTATTTTTTTTGTCAGCTGTTAGAATACGAACTTTGAAATGTTTGATACATGCATAATTCCGCAGACTAACCCCACAATCGTTAGTCCCCTAACACCAGCCAAACAGACAGCCCTAAACGTCAACCCCTTACAAACAACAAGATTCCCTGAGTTACCAGAAACAAAACTAGTATAAAGCCCCAAAATATTAGACTATCTTTCAACCCTAGCGATCAACGTTTTCGAAGGTTTTCTTGAGCCATAACGGTGGCCCTGCTGCAACATAAGATTGAGAATATCCACCTTTAGTAACAATTGAACAATGAAAAAAGCCCCTCTGTTTGTTGACTTGCTTTCCTTGTGATATCTTGTATATTTACATGTTTTTAGCTATCATATCTTGTTCATTTTGATCATATAGATTACACATTAGGCATCTTTGGGTCCATATTGCATTCATAAGTCTATATCAGGTGTTGGAATGTGCTAAAGAGTGATTGGAGGTGTTTGGGAGCTTTGTGGTCCAAAAAGATGAAGAATGGAGTTTGGCCAAGTTCAGGACAAGCCAAAACATGATCAAGACCTTACCTTGGGTGTATGGTACGGCTACCCGGGTGCTTGGACGAGATCAGGACAAAGAAAGATGCACCCGGCTTGATGTACCCGGCCAGAAGAACCCACACGGCTGGACATAGCCAGGGCATACCCGGCCTGATGTACTCGGGGTAAGCCACCCGCACGGGCTGGTGGACGAGAGAATCACGGTTGACATACCCGGCCTGAAGCACGCGGCCTGAAGCACCTGCACGGCTAGACGGCCTGGACGAGAGCCTTGTACGTGGGTGGACGGACGTGGCCTGGACCAGCATCACCTGACCCGGGTGGTCTCAAAGCTTCTTCTTTTTCTAGCCATCTGATTGGTTGAACACTTAATGACCTCAAGGACCTTTTAGACATTTTATCTTTATGTTTTAGGGCTTTCGAAGCCTAAGTATAAATATTTTTGTAATCTCCTTTGAGGGATATAACTCTTTTTCTCTTAAGAACACATTTGGATCTTGAAGAAAGTTTGAATCTTGAATTCTTTTTCATCTTATTCTCTTGTGTTTATTGGATTATCTTGCTCACTATCATGTTTAGCCTTGAATCATCCATGGTTTTAAGGTTATCCATGTCTATTAGTGAGTAGATCTATCTTGGATTCATGGGCTTGGGAGACTTGTGGGAACCGAAATTCGCACCGTCAATTTCCGATAAAGATTTGTGGAGGAAAACCGAGTTAACCCGATCTTCCTTGAAGGTCCCGGATATCTGCTGGGCCGCACACGAAACAATCAATAGAGATAAAAGTTGCGAAAATAGAAATCGTAAAAGTTGAGCGGAAAAAAGATCTTATTTCTGAATTTGCGTTTTGAGTGTGAACAACAGGTGAGAAGTAAGCTACGAGAGCTGTCGAAAGATCCGCTAGTCCGGTCGCCTAAATCTATCCTAGTTGAGTCGCAGCTCGCTAGTGAAAACAGAAAAGAATGCTAAATCGCTCTAAGTGCTAAGTGCTCGAAAATTTGTGATCTCGTTTGCTTCTTGCTCAAAGCTCTCCTTATATACTCCTCCTATGACGGTCTATCTTCTCGCGGGCTGAGTCGGGCTTTTTCCATTTTCGTCCTCTTCGTGTTTATAGGGAAACTTGACATTTATCTTCGGAAATCTTGACATTTATCTTCTGGAAGCTTGATATTTATCTTCTGGAAACTTGACATTTATCCCTTATGTGAGGATAAAGATAAACCGTCATAGTTATCCTTCCTTTTCGAAAATCGTCGGGCCGCTTTTGGCCACGCGGTCATTTAGGCGTTTTTACAGTTTTTCGAGAGGATAGTCTTTGAAGGTTTCGGTGTTTCCGAAGGAACCTCAATTCCTTGTTTAGTCGAGGAAGTGGCGTTCTAGAGTAACCGTGATCATACCAAACTTGCGTAGATTGATCCGAACAAGCTAAGATGGGATCGAACCGGCACGATAGGACCGACCGGACGAGCCGCAGACCGACGCCAGGCCGATTCGCTGCGGACGGTGCCGCCGGCGCCAGGCTGCGACGGGCCGCCGGGCGCCAGGCCCGCGTGACGGTGCCACCGGGCGCCAGGCGGTGCCGCGGCGCCAGCCGACGCGGGTGCCGCCGGCGCCAGCCGGGCCGGCGGTGCCGGGCGCCAGGCCAGCCAGCTGCCCCGCGCCGGGCGCCAGGGGTGCCGCTGGCGCAGGCCAGCTCGCGTGCCGGGCGCCAGGCGGTGCCGCCGGCGCCAGGCCAGCCCGCTGCGCCGGGCGCCAGGTCGGGTGCCGCCGCCAGGTCGCGTCCCGCTGCGGCCGGGCAGGCCGCGTCGCCGGCGCCAGGCTGTCTTGCCGTCTGTGGGTTTGTTCGATCTTTCCCTCGTCGCTTTGGAAATCTTTTGAGTTTGGGAGGGTCTCAAGCCGTAGATATCGAGATAATTGTTTCCAACAAGATTCCGCGAGTATCGGGATTTGAGATGGACTTAGATCTGCAGATTGTCCGTCGTCGAGGATGAGAGCAATGTGGTTCGAAGTTTTAGATATGTTAAAAGATGAATCTTTTAAACAATCGGAAGGTTTTACGGAAGACTCATTGTAGATCTCGGACAATCCAGACATGGGTTTCAAGGGACCAAGATGCTGTCATTGCCTGAGATCATGAGACGATCGCATGGACGGGCGCCAGGACCCTCGCCGTTGGCGCCAGATGGGAGTGGACGAGCCTTCCGTGAGTTTTATCGAGCGGCGACCCGTTTCGGATTTGATCGCCGCTTTTTTCGAGGATTTTCGGTGACGATTTTGTCATTGACCGATTTTGACCCCAACAGTTAGCCCCCCAGCTAGCTAGGAACCGTAGAGCCTGTCGGATCCTAGCTTGCGGTATAGCCGTGTGGGAAGGTGTTGAGACGTAATCGTTTGCCGAAAATCGGGGTAAATAGTGATTTTACCTCCTTTATATGGAGTAAGAAATCTCATTCTTACTTCATCACAAGGTTTTTACTCTCTCTCAAGAATCCTTTCTCTCTTTAAGAACAATGTCTTCAAGATCCTCAAAGAGAAACTCTTCTTCCCATTCATCCTCGGATGACTCTCCTGCCCATGTAACGGTAAAGCGAGGAGTCGGTCGAGGAGGAAAAGAAGAATGCGATACCGAGTCCTTGTAGGTTCGCCCCAACACTGCCAGAGATCCCTGTTCGAGGAGGCCTCCGAGGCAGCCTGGTGCTCCTTTGCGCCGAGCTCGGTTTCGTCAATATCTCAAGGTTCTTCGAGATTTTACCAGGTTCTGAGGGAGTCAAATTCGGATTCCGTTGGTAATGAGAGTGCAAGGAATCCTCCGCAAGGTTTCTTTACATGTTACGAAGCTTTACGCATCGCCGTATGTGGTTCCCAATTCCTGGTGCCATTGTTCGTGCGCTTCACCGCTTCGAACTTTCGATCAGCCAACTCAGCGTTCCTGCCTTGGAGAGTTGGCTTGGCGTACTGATCGCTAGCTACGAACTCGGGATTGATCTTGGTCCCGATGATTTCAAGGTCTTTGGGGCACTCGGCCGACGGGAGTGACGGTTACTATTCCATGCTGCCTAAGAAGGATATGGCGTGATCCAGGGACTACTTCAATCCCAAATCGTGGCAGGAGCGTTTCTTCTTCGTTCAAATAGATGGCGAGTCTGTCGAGGAGAGCTGCCTCCATCTATTTCCGCGAGCATGGAACTTCAACCGAGGTAATGACGAAAACTCTGTTGTCTATCTCACTTTTTCGAAGTGCGAGTTTTGAAAAATTTTCGTTTTGTAGGGAACAACCCTACCACGATTTGCCTGGTGACGTCTTCGAAGAGAGATCTTCTTCGTCAAAGGCCGTTTTCTGGAAATCCTTCACCCTCGAACGGATCCGAGATGCGGTTAAGCTTTATCGGTCCCGAGGTCCTGTCCCGTCAGATGAACCTGTCAACCTGCTCCTACCGAGGCGCAGACAGAGGTCTCGTAAGGGGAAGGAAATCGATGATGGGGAAGGCTCGAAAGTCCTTCACCGCTGGGAGAAAACCTAGTTTTGTTCCAACGGAAAAGGCGAGCCAGCGGTTTTCCACCTAACAACTTCTTTGATGGCCTTCCTCCGAGTTTACCACTGACGAGTCGCTGGAGGATGAGGAGAAACAACGGGTTTTGCCGAGGGCTCCCAACGTGTCAACGAGGTTTGGCCCTTCAACTTCTTAACCTTGCGTTCAATCTGTATATAAGCATGCTTGCTGATCTTGAGTTTTATGCAGGGACTAAGAGTGTTTAGCGAGGCGCTGACTCGAGTTTCCGCAAATCCAGGATTGCTAACTTCAAGACCACAGAAGCGAGAGCTTTTCGGTTCCGACAAGAGGTGAAGGCACAGAACGAAGCAAGCTGAGCTTCGCCGGGCTCTCGACGGGCGGAAAGGAGAGGAAGAAGGATGGTCGCAGCGAGGTGGCAAGACGGGCGGAATCGTTGCTGCTGAGTTTCAATGCTTTAAAGAAGCTCAGGAGTTTGTTGGTGATTTCCGCGAGTGCCGAGGTTCGGTCGTAAACCTTTACAAGTCTCGAACCCAGATTCTCTTCGATTCGAGATTGCTGAAATGAAGGATTTCATGGCCGAGTGTGCTCATGCTGAGTCCTTGGTTCCTCCGGTAGAAGAAAGAGTCCGGAGACTATGGGAACCTATCGAGGTTTCGAGGATACGGTGGAGGCGGAGCCGATGAGAACGCCGAGAATGGTGGGAATGCTCGGCGTGAATGAGGAAGTGGACCAGCCTGCTAGTTCATTTGGGATTTCCGCATCCGATTTCTCAACGTTGACTTCCTTTGTGAATTGAATTTTTGGCCATGTGTGGCCGTTTTAGTAGTTTTATCCTGCGATCGTTGGAGGTTGCATACTTATGTTTTGGGACTGGCCGTTGGTGGCTTTGAGTCCTGCCGTCTTTTGCGGCTTTTATGAATATGAAAATTTGCGAGATTTCGATTTTGTTTTGATTTATACTTTCGTCAAGTGTAGAGGGAAGGATGCGAGTAGTCACTTCGTATCCTAACTCTTTTTCGTCGCTTGGTCCGTATGCTACTTTTTAGTGAGCGTTTTAGGTGTAAGCGATAAGAGACATGTTTTGGGATCTCGTATACGATACTATGTCTGTGAGATGTCAAGATCCAGCAAGACTGGGTTTAGGGCAAGACCTAGGTTTACTCTCAGCTTTGAGGCTGTGCGATGACTGATCGGCTTTCGTTTTGCCTGTTAGTGATTTCTTCCTGATTCTTTTCGTTTAAAGTCCGCGACTAGTCGCCGGCTTATATGACTTGTGTTAAAAGAATCGAGCTATCTTCGGAGTTTATCCGAGATGCTAAACCAAAATTTTGGGTTTCTTGTATAGCGCGCTATGATATCCTTGTCGGATGTAAGAGGACCTTGTAGGTCTGACTACGATTTTGAGTGAAACGTTTCTTATGAGCGTCCGTCGGGGCCAATCGACGGGCGTGAGTTATTTTTAAGTCGCTGGTGGACTGTCTTTTGCGGATAATACGAGTTTTGTTATCTTTTTAAGAAGTTGCGACGTCTCGCGTTTCTTTTGAAGATATGATTTTCGTTTTTCCGAAGCGTTGATGCGTTTAAGTGAGCATGAAAGATAGAAAGAATTTTATTAAAAAATTTCGAGAAGTTAGAGTACATATGCGGATTTTTCGCGTTTTTGTGGGAGTATAGGAGTATACGCACCCAGTCCCCCCCCTTTTTGGTGAGGGGGATAGCTGAACTCGCGGGTTTCGACGAGCTGCCTACGTACCTCTTTCGAGGATCAAGCCATCTCGTAGTTCTGATAGTTGCCGCGGACGTTTTTACTCCCCGTGCGTTGCCGTTCCGATCGTGCTGGTCGGATCAGTGGTTTGTGCGGGGGTCGAGCTGTCCGCTCTTACGGCGGTGGATTCAGAGGCTTTGTCGCCGTCTTGAATCGTTGCCTGTTCAGATGATTCTGGATCATCTTTCTTCGAGTCTTCGGGAATGTTGTGTGATTCCTTTGCTCGTTTGGGTTGGGCGCCCGATCTTTTCGCAGTTTGAACTCGCTAGGTAACAGAGTCTCGACTGTTTCTGACTACCCGAGATGGCTGCGGTTCCGGTCGGAGTCGGGAACTTGATACCGAGGTGATATGTAGACGGTACTGCCTTCATGGAGTTGATCCAAGGGGTTCCCATGATGGCGTTGTAGATGGCCGGGTTGTTGACTACTGCAAACTCGACGATCTTTGTAACTTCCTTTGCCATGACGGAGTTTAATTTTCCGAGGGTCATGGTAGTGACCAAAACCCCGTCAAAGGTTTTGGCTCAGGGATGACTTCCCCAAGTGGGATCTTCATCCTGTAGAGGGTATCGCGGAAGATGACGTTGACCATGCTTCCTGTATCGACGAGAATGCGGCCGACTTCGAGATCCTGGATGACCAGGTCGAATACCAAAGGATCGCAGTGAGGTTTGTCGATTCTGACGGTCTCGTGTTCCTCAGCGATTGTGTGGTTAGGAACATCGCTGTCCGGGAAACAGTTGGAACTGGTCTCGCTTTTCGCCCGTAGGCTTTTATCGATGAGACAGAGTCTTGGTAGAACTGTGATCCTCCGATGATCATGTTTACCCTCTGGCGACTGCTGTTGTTCCCTTGGTCGTCCTGTCTTCTTCCGCGCTTTTCCCCCGATTGGTTTTCGGTCGCGGTCCTCGGACAGTTATGTTAGTCTTTGGCGGCGGAGTCCAGGAGCAAGTCCTTTATACTCTTGACCTTTGATAGTTCGCCGGTGAGGAGTTTTGCGGCGAGCCGGGCGCCGAGAACCTTGCAGTTCGCAGTGGAGTGTCCTCTGGTCTCGTGGAACTCGCAATAGGAGTTATCCTTGTACTGGTTCCTGGTCCAGGTGTTTCCGGAGGTTTTGCCTTGCTCCGAGTTGATGGCGTAGTTATGCTCGCCTTGGACGCCTTCCCTTTGTGATGGACGTATTTGTCGTTACGAGGGTTTCTTCTTGGACGCGGTTTTCTGCGGTCCGTGCTTCTGCGATAGAAGCTTCATCTCTTCTTCCATGATGATGAAGTCTGTTGCCTTGTGGAGAGTATCCTGGATTGTCCGCGGCTTTTCCAGTAGTATCCACTTTCGGAACTTCGACTTGTACCAGAGAGTTTTCCTCAGGGCGTCGATTGCGACATTGTCGCTGATGCCCGTTACTCTGGCCATCACCAGTTTGAACCTTCGCATGAAGTCGCGAACGACTCGCCTTCCTTCTGAGCTAGACTCCATAGATCCACGTCGGACGTTTCTCTATCCATGAACATGGAGTACTGTTTGAGAAACGCCGAGGCCAGTTGGCGGAAGCTTCCGATGGAGTTCCTTTTGAGCCGGGAGAACCACTCGAGCGCAGCACCTTTGAGGTGCTCGACGAAGAGAAGACAATGACCTGCGCCCCGTTCGCTCCGAGTTTGCACCTACCCATTGCGATCTGGAAGGACTGCAGGTGCGACTTAGGATCCATCGTACCGCCATAGACCGGGATTTTGATCTTCCCTGGGTCTGAGATGTTTCCGTGATCCGAGTGGTGAACGGCGTTTTCGTGCTTCCTCGAGAAGTCTATCGATCTCGGGCGGAACTGGTCGCCTGATGGATTTGCGATTTTACCGCTTTCACTTCAGCCACGGTCTTTTGAGAGATTCACGGAGATCATGGATCTCGCTATTGCTGCCGGCGTTCCTCAACCTGTCGACGCTTGTCGCGATAGATCCGATTTTGATCTTCCGCGAAGTTCTTCCTGCTCCATCCAGTAGAGTTCTTCTTCCTCTTCTGTCATGGGCCTATCGAAGGATACCGCCCGCCGAGCGGACTGGCTTCGGTTCTCCGGGTGAATGTCAGCGTCTTCATCGGAAGGTTCCGATCGGTCGCTGATATCTAGATCGATTCGCCGACGCCGCTTTCCTTGTTTCCGCGCCGGGAGTGGAAGGTTCTGCGAGGTCGTTTGCTGTCCTTTCGAGCCGTTTCCTCGAGTGGGCTCTTTCGGGCATCTTTTCGTGCCGGAGATCCGGTCGAGTCTCCTGCCGGCGTGCCTTGGTGGATCCGCTGCAACTTCGCTCCTCGCAGTTAAGGTATCGACCTATTTTGCGGCGAGGTTATCAGCTTGTTCTGTTGTTCCGCCGCTCGCGGAGGTAAACAGCTCCTTCATCTGCCTGAGCGCCTCAGTGTTTGCATCAGCAGTGACTGCGGACGCATCTCCAGCTGGAGTCTTCTCAGCGTTGGCATTGACGGGTGTTCCGTCTAGCGCTGGCTGATCCTTGGTGGCGTCGGCTGACATGATCGAGCGTGTGCAGTTGCGAGATAGATAGATCCGTAACCCCCTCCTTCTAGCGCCAAACTGTGGGAACCGAAATTCGCACCGTCAATTTCCGATAAAGATTTGTGGAGGAAAACCGAGTTAATCCGATCTTCCTTGAAGGTCCCGGATATCTGCTGGGCCGCACACGAAACAATCAATAGAGATAAAAGTTGCGAAAATAGAAATCGTAAAAGTTGAGCGGAAAAAGATCTTATTTCTGAATTCGCTTTGAGTGTGAACAACAGGTGAGAAGTAAGCTACGAGAGCTGTCGAAGGTCCGCTAGTCCGTCGCCTAAATCTATCCTAGTTGAGTCGCAGCTCGCTAGTGAAAACAGAAAAGAATGCTAAATCGCTCTAAGTGCTAAGTGCTCGAAAATTTGTGATCTCGTTTGCTTCTTGCTCAAAGCTCTCCTTATATACTCCTCCTATGACGGTCTATCTTCTCGCGGGCTGAGTCGGGCTTTTTCCATTTTCGTCCATCTTCGTGTTTATCGGGAAACTTGACATTTATCTTCGGAAATCTTGACATTTATCTTCTGGAAACTTGATATTTATCTTCTGGAAACTTGACATTTATCTCTTATGTGAGGATAAAGATAAACCGTCATAGTTATCCTTCCTTTTCGGAAAATCGTACGTGGGCCGTTTTGGCCACGCGCTTAGGCTTTTACGGTTTTTCGAAGGATAGTCTTTGAAGGTTTCGTGTTTCAAGGAACCTCAATTCCTTGTTTAGTCGAGGAAGTGGCTCTAGAGTAACCGTGATCATACCAAACTTGCGTAGATTGATCCGAACAAGCTAAGATGGGATCGAACCGGGCACGATAGGACCGAGACCGGGACGAGGGCCGCAGACCGACCAAGGCCCGCGGGTACCGCCGGGCGAAGGCCGGTGCCGCGCCAGGCCGCCACGGTGCCGCCGGGCGCCAGGCCGGTGCCGCCGGGCGCCAGGCCAACCGCGACGGTGCCGCCGGCGCCAGGCCGCCCGCGGACGGTGCCGCCGGGCGCCAGGCCGGGTCCGCTGGCGCCAGGCCGACCGCTGACGGTGCCGCCGGCGCCAGGCCGCCCGCGCGGACGGTGCCGCCGGCGCCAGGCCGGTGCCGCCGGGCGCCAGGCCAGCCCGCTCCCCGCTGCGCCGGCGCCAGGCCGGGTGCCGCCGGCACCAGGCCAGCCCGCGTCCGCTGCGGCCGCCGGGCGCCAGGCCAGCCCGTGCCGCCGCCGGGCGGGTGCCGCCGGGCGCCAGGCCAGCGCCCCGCTGCCGCCTGTGCTAGGCTGTCTTGCCCTCTGTGGGTTTGTTCGATCTTTCCCTCGCGGTCGCTTATGGGAAATCTTTTGAGTTTGGGAGGGTCTCTAGCCGTAGATCTCGAGATAATTGTTTCCAACGAGATTCCGCGAGTATCGGGATTTAAGATGGACTTAGATCTGCAGATTGTCCGTCGTCGAGGATGAGAGCAATGTGGCTCCGAGTTTTAGATATGTTAAAAGATGAATCTTTTAAACAATCGGGAAGGTTCTACGGAAGACTCATTGTAGATCTCGGACAGTCCAGACATGGGTTTCAAGGGACCAAGATGCTGTCATTGCCTGAGATCATGAGACGATCGCATGGACGGGCGCCAAGACCCTCGCCGTTGGCGCCAGATGGGAGTGGACGAGCCTTCCGTGAGTTTTATCGAGCGACGACCCGTTTCTCGGATTTGATCGTCGCTTGGCTTTTCTTTCGAGGATTTTCGGGTGACGATTTCGTCATTGACCGATTTTGACCCCAACAAGACTAAAGGTGATTAGGTGTAGATCTAAGATGTTATAGGGTAGATCCTTCTTGATCCTTGCTTGTAGAGTGTTCTTATTGCTATTTTGGAGTTGGCCTCTTCATAATAGAGCTATAGGCATTTCATGCCCGAAAGGTGTTCGGTGAAATGCCCGAACCAACTCTCCAATGCTTTTAACATTCTTTACCAAAGAGATTTATTGTTAAAGGTGTTAGGATGGCTATTAGACTTGTTCTTAATGATTGCTTAGATAATATTCAACCAAAGAGATTTGATGCTTGAGTTATCTTTGTGAATGAACATTCATCTAGAGATAGAGCTTGTTTAGTATTGTGTTCTAGGCCTAAGGTTGATAGATTGATTGTATTGCTGCCATCTTAGATTGAAACTTGATCACCCAAGGTCAATTCCCTTGTCCCATGAGTCCCCTTGCCTCATAAAGAAAAAAAGTTCACTCCTTTATTGCATTTTTAGTTTTGTCTTAGTTCATAATCATCTTCACTATCTTGATTGCACTTAGCTTAAGAATGGATTTTCATTACCTTTGCATTAGAATCACTTAGGATTGGTTCGACAATCTTTTATACTACAACATTTGATTAAGAGCCTTGAAAAATCCAAACATCAAATTGGCGCCGTTGCGAAGTTCTAAGTTGATTTTGACATTGGGATTTAGTCACTTGTTTGAGACTAAGTCATTTTTCTTTTATTGTGTTATTGCTTCTCCTTGTTCTTCTCCCTTTGCATTTCAGGTGTATGATAACAAGAAGCAGAGGTGTATCAAACTTGATTCCCACTATTGAAGAAATTGCTGCACTTGAGAGGGAGATAGCAAGAAAGAGAAGAGAAGAAGAGTAACAGGCTCACTTGCAAAGGTTGGGGTTTGATATGGAGAATCAGCCTCAAGATGGTGATGACCTAGGGGGCAATGGTCCAAGAGCTGACAACCTTAGACCACAGCACCAACCACAACATCCACAGCGCCAAGCTAGAGCCATTGGAGCCTATGATCAACCTCACATTCATGGTCATAGGTTGGAAATCAGAGCACCACCAGCTGTTGAAAATAACAACTTTGAGATCAAGTCAGGACTGCTCAACACCATAGAGAACAACAATTATTATGGCCCTTCTGCTGAAGATCCATTTGATCACTTAGACAAGTTTGATAAGTATTGTGGCTTGTCCAAGACCAATGGTGTTTCTGAAGATGCATTCAAGCTAAAGTTGTTCCCTTTCTCTTTGGGAGACAAAGCACATCAATGGGAGAAGGCTCTTCCAAGTGACTCTATCACAACTTGGAATGAGTGCAAGAGGGCATTCCTAGAGAAGTTCTTCTCTACCTCAAGGACAGCTAAGATCAGGAATGAAATCTCTGGGTTTCAACAGAAGAATCTTGAGAGCTTCAATGAAGCATGGGAGAGGTTCAAGGGCTACTGGACTCAATGCCCTCATCATGGTTTTAGCAAGGAAAGTTTGCTTATAACCTTCTATAGAGGAGCTCTACCACAGTGCATAAACAGACTTGATACTACTAGCAATGGTTTCTTCTTGGGCAGAACTGAAGAGGATGCAGAGGAGCTGGTGGAGAACATGGCTAAGAGTGACTCAGTCTACAGTGAGGAGCATGATAGGGTCAACAGAAGTGATGATCAGTAGACAAAGAAAGAGATCAATTCCTTGCAAGAGAAGATGGATTTTCTCTTTCCAACCAAGCTAAACAGGAGCAGATGAACTTTGTGGGTGGTCCTAGTCAGGATGTTCCTCCTAAGGTCAATGAGGTTGATGGTTTAGAAGGCCAAGAGGAGCTGTGCTTCATCAATGCTAATGGCACATGGTACAGGAAGGAGCCAAATTTTCAGTACCAAAACAACTATCAGCAAATGATTTACTACAACAATCAGCAAGGAGCTTACCAAGCCAAGCAGAACTATCCTCAAGCCAATCAGTCTCCTCAGACTCAAGGAAGCTCTTCTCAAGCTCAAGCTCCAAGTTCAAATATGGAGTCCATGTTCAAGCAAATCTTAGAAGCTCAAGAGAGAAATGCTAAGAACATTGGAGATGAGTTGAAGTATATCCACACAAAGATTGATGGCAACTACACTGACCTCAACAACAAGCTCCTACAACTTTCCTCTCACTTCAAGGCTTTGGAGACTCAGTTTGCCTCTATGCCTTCAACCTCCAAGAGTCCAATGGGAACACTACCAGGAAAACCAGAGAAGAATCCCAAGCAGTCTTGCAATGTTGTCATCTCTACTACTTCTTCAGAGATTGAACTGAGTGATCATGAGACAGAGGTGGATGAGATTGAAAGGCTAGTTCTTGGGACTGAGAATAAAATGTTAAGAGATTGGTTGTGGCCACAGTTGAGGCTAAGGTTGTGAAGCAAGCTGCCAAGAAGGTTCAAGTAAGGATTCTGCAAAGGGATGAGCCTACGGCTGAGACACCAGCTGAGAAGAGTGCTGACCACAAGCTGAAAGAGGTGAAGAAAGAAGACACTGAGGTTGAGCTATCACCCTATGATAAGCTCCCTTTTCCCCAAAGAGGTCTCACCAAAGCTCAGAAGAAGGTGATCTCAAAGTTCAGGAAAGATCTTAGTGATGTTGGAGTCAAGCTTCCAGAGATCTCGGGTATGCGTGAAGCTCATGTCCAGATGATTCTCATCAAGGACATTCTAGACCACCAAGCTGCAGTGGCCGAGCTTTTGGACATCTCGATTCCGAAGATTGATCCACCAATCCCTCCAAAGTCCCTCCCTAAGCTTGAATCTCAAGGAAAGTTCACCTTGTCTTGCTCCCTTGGCAAGATCACTATGAATGATGCTTTGGTTGATAGTGGTGCAAGTATAAATGTGATTTCAATGGATATGGTGAAGAGTTTTGGGATTGAAAGTATGGAACCAGATAATTCTTCTCTCACTTTTGGGGACTCTTCTTCTACAACCTCCAATTGGTATCATCAAGGACTTCCCCTTGAAGATTGGATCATGCACCATACCTTTTGACTTCACTGTTTTGAAGATGGCAACTGCAAAGAGAGTTCCTTTGTTCCTTGGCACTCCTTTCCTCACAACAGTTGGAGCTTGCATTGACTTTCCCAACAAGAAGGTCACCCTCATGCATGTGAAAAAGCTGTCTCCTATCCTCTCCAATCTCCATTGGATGTTGGCTATTGTGGGACAATCACTTGTGGTGAAAAAGCTGTTGAGAAACCCCAAGATGAAGTGGTTGTTTGTAAGAAAGAAGATCTTGATGGAGACTCTTCTATAGAGTTGTGTGTTGAGCACTTGGAATGTGCTAAAAGAGAGGGGATGAGTGGGGCCTCAAAGGCCACTCATGGCAAGAAGAAGATGGTGAAACAATCTCATCCTCTACCTCTTGATCTGCTCCCACACACTCTCACTCTCCATCCAAAGAAGCTCAAGGATGGTGTCATTGAGTACAAGATCAAGCATAAGGGACAATCCACACCATTCCCAAGTGCTAGAGCCATCATCACTCCTCAGCTCCAAGATGACCCAATCAAGCCTCGAGAGCTTCTCTCTCAGGTCCTCACCATCACTCTTGAAGTGGGATGGATCCTCCTTCTCACTAGTCCAAGAGAAAAGGTAGTAAAGCTAGTGACTCAAAACAAGCTCACTTGGGAGGAAGTACCATGGTTATCCTTGTACATAGCTTTGCAATTTCGATTTTTTTTAAGTCTTTAATAAAAGTGGTTGAGGTTTTCAGGTTGAGCCTAGCACTAGAGGAGAGAAGAAAGGTGGTGAAACACTTGAGCCTTATGATTGCCATGTAGCAGCCTCCTCTAGTTGCTTTGAATCAAACCAACTCCTAGCCCCAAACACCAAACACCACGCCCAAATCTTCTTATGAGGTATCACTACAATCCTTCTTGTATATACATTTGCTTTTGCCTTTGTTGGGGTATCTCTTTCTCTCTTACTCACACAGAGACTGTGTGATTTAAGTTTGGGCGAGATACCAGGTATTTGATCATGTTTGCCTTGTGGATTGTGAGTCTCATGCATTGCATTGTACCAGGTATTTGATCATGTTTGCCTTGTGGATTGTGAGTCTCATGCATTGCATTGTACATTCATATATGCATAGAGAAACCAAAAAAAAAAAAATTGAAATTTTTGAATCATGTAGTTGCATCACTTGCATTCTTAAGATTGAGTCTAGAGCATATAGGTTGCATTCACTTGCACATGGAGCATTTCCTTGTAAAGAACACTTGTTTTCACTGAATTTGGCACCCTAGTTAAACATATCAAGTAGCTTAAGCATCTTTTGAAAGGCTGACATGCTTTGAGCCTTGAAAACTCTTCTTGAAACTTGTTTGCTTGCTTGATATTGGCATTGTTCTTGAAACCAGCTCCAACCTTAACTTAGACTTGAATGAACTTAATTTATCTTGCATATGGGCATTTGCATACTTGATCATGGATCTCATACACATTTGGGTTATCTTTCCCCATTGTACCACTCTTTGTTAACCCAAATGGCACTTTCATACCCTTGAGCCCTATCCATTCTTTGAAGCCTACATTATTTGCATGAGTGAGGCCTCTTTTGATAGTTTGTCATGTGCAAAATCTTGAGAGTATTGGGAGCGACATGGATTTGTTCTCATCTCTTGCTAGCATAGGGTCATCATTTGAGCTAGCTTCTAGGATGGTGAGTGGGTTTTTGTTCCTTAAAGGTTTATATCTTGGGTTTGGGAAGTGATAAAGTTGAGATTTATGAGCAAAAGAGTGTCATGAGAAAGAAAAGCCCTAGGGACCTAGAAAAAAAAAGATAGCTCTTGATTGTAATGTTTGGGACCTTCCCCCTTTATAAAAAAAAAAAAAAAAAAAAGAAAAAAAAAAGAAAGATTCAATAAGATAGTGGGGAAGGGAAAACAAAAAAGAGTTAGAGCTTAGAAAAGTGAATGAGGGGTCCTTAGTGGTTGTATCATAAGAAAAGAGAAGTTGTTCATTAGGTGAATAATGTGAGTGTTTTTCATTTTGGGTTATGGGATGAATAAAAAGGGTGTAGAACTTGTAATCACTTAGGAATTGGGTAGAATGATGAGGATGAATCCATGTATGCATGAATTGCTCCTAGTCTTAGATAAATTTTGCATAATGATCAAGCTCCTTGATTTTTGAGTGATTGCCACCTTGAAATGATGCATTGAAACCCTCCTTTCCATCCATATTAGACCTTTTGACCACCTAGCCAAATGATTGAGATCTTGTGCCCATTTGTGAGAATTCACCCTGTGTGTGTGTGTGAATCAATGTGAGGGTTGTTTAAGAGAACATGTTAGTTGATAGGCATTGCATCTTGTGTAGAGGCATAAGAATATTGATAGGCCTTGAGAGCTAGAGCATAATAAGAGAGTTTTTCTCGTGCTATTTGCAATGTTTCTTTAGGATGTCAAATTGAGTGCTTTAAGTGTTTCTTTTTGGCTTTGCTCCCATCTTTATATCTCTCCTCTTTGTGTTTTAAAAAGTTTACTTGAGGCTTGAAAAGTTGCCTGGTACGCCAGCAGTATTTCCAAGAGCTCTTCTTCTGACTTCTCTTTGCTTTGGATATCCAAGTTGTAAACCCGGCCGGTGAATGTCGTGTCCAGCTTGAGAACCTTGCATCTTTCTCATATGAGGCAGAGTTGTGAGTCTGGAAGCATGGATGTCGTCTAGGGCTTGCTTGGTGATGGCTGTCCCCATTGGATCCAAAGGTTGTTGAGACTTGATGTGTAGTGAAGACCCAGAGCTAGCATGAATAAATAATTGTAGACAAAGGTTTTAGGTTGGGACCCGGAACCGGCGGATCCAAAGACTGCGGGGATCAGATCTGAGGATAGGACCCGGAACCAGGGACTGCAGGAAGTCTGATATGAGGATAGGACCCAGAACCAGCAGGAACTAGGGACTGCAGGAAGTCTGATCTGAGGATAGGACCCGGAACCAGCAGGAACCAGGGACTGCAAGGAGTCTGATCTGAGGATAGGACCCGGAACCAGCAGGAACCAGGGACTGCAGGGTGTCCGATATGAGGATAGGACCTGGAACCAGCAGGAACCAGGGACTGCAGGGAGCCCGATCTGAGGTTAGGACCCGGAACCAGCAGGAACTAGTAGGAACCGGTTGGTAATCCCTTTGTTGGACCTTGTTACTTTTGTTTAGCATTGTGTTATTCTCCCTTGAAGAGGTGTTTCCAGCTGTGTGCGGTTTAGAACTGGTGAGAATACGTCGTTTCTTGCCCCTAGATGGCTGGGGTTGAAGTATTCTGAGGGAATGGATGTAATGTCTCTTCCGCCTATCACCATCATCACACAGTATATGATTGCCCCTCCCTCTAACGCCAAACTGTTAGGGTATTTTTGTGTACAGGTGACTCGTGCTCAGTTCTACAGAAAGATAGGAAGAAGGAGACTGGTCGTCATGGTACTTTCTCCTGCTTCGGTTGTGGATAAGCCAGGAGATCCTGCTCTGAGGGTAGTGCCATACGGGTATGGGACGATGCGTATCGTCAACGCCTTAGTAGCAGTAGGGAAGGTCGGTTGTTAGGCAGAAACTGCCTATCTGTAGTGGAGATCGCAGTGTCTTCATGGTCTATAGTCGATGGTCCTAGCCCGATGGTCGGTCCTTGGGGATCTAAGCGTAGGACCATGGAAGGTTTTTGCATAGGACCATGGAAGGTGTTTGGTTTTATAGCTGTATCCTACAGTGGGGATTGCCTAAGTACCCCTCAGAAGGGAAACAAGCCATTCGTAGTTCATGCATTGGAGGCGCTGAGCCTAGATGAAGGCTCGTAGCCTAATGGAGACGCATAGCCTGATGGAGGTGCGTGGCCTAGTGGAGGCTCGTGGCCTAGTGGGCACTTGGCCTAAGGAGTACGTGGTTCTGTATGGTATATAGGAGTCATCTGTTCTAGAGGACACATGGCCGGAACAGATGGTAGTCTTGTTGGTATGCTACGGTGAGCATGGACCTTCGGTATGCTTCAATGGGCATGGAGTATTCCTGATGATGAGGAGGAGAACGTGGCCTGAGCCAGTAAGCCAAGTTGTAGACGTGCTGCAGTGAGCATAAGACCTCATCTTGTTGGTAGTAATCGTAGGGATTCGTCGGTTGTAAGCACATCGATGAAGGTGGTCTTCTAGGTATGGAGTCTTGCCTTGGCGGCTGTAGAACTTGTGAGCTCTGTGGATGAACGTGTTGACTTCCTCTTTAGGGTTTATCAACCCCATATTTATAGCCGAGGTCGTGCCTTGTTCTTAGGATTTGGAAATATTTACCTTCTCCATCGGTAATAGAATATTTTCATTTATCTTCGAGGAGAGCATAAATATTAGTATATTTCCGTCTTCCTTGGAATCAAAAGGGAGCCGTCCATATCCTGAGATATATGACGGTTTGTACTCTTAATGGAAGTTTTCCTCTTTGCCTAGAACAAAGAGTAGTTCCCGAGGGTAATTCCCGAAGGTAATTTTTGAGGGTAGTTCCCGAGGGTAGTTCTTGAGGTCCTTTTAACGGCGACTCGGAGGTCTAGGTCCTGAAACCCGGAGGAAGAAACCTGGTAGCTGAAGTAATATCTTCACGGAATATTTTTCCCCAACAGAGTGTATGGTGTGTCTGGAGTTTAATGTACGTGCCTTCTTCCTCGACTTCTATCTTCTTTTATAGCTTTTCTTCTCTATCTGCTAGTTCCCCAAATCCCGTAGTTATTGGGATTCCTCTTAACTCATTCTCCTTTGACATATATTTCCTCAGGTCGAGCTTGACTGGGACCTGATGGTTTCGGCCTATTGGTTCCTATAGCTTAATTATTGGGTCTAAAAATTGTCCTTAGCCCTTTTAGTGATATTGTGAGATCTAAAAGGGCAAAAATTTGGATCTTTCCTCTTAAATAATCTATTTAATATTTCTTGGGGAAGTCAATCAATGCCGTAAGCAGCTGAAAGATAAAGGCTTACACATGCCTTGTTTGTCGTTTAGGTTTGATGTGATTTAACTGCCACGTTATGATCATGAGGTTGAGATTAACCGGACGTGGGAGGATTATGATTATGTTTCCTTCGGAAGTTTTTCAAGCCGTTTCCCCATTATATAAACAGGTCTCGACTTTATCTTCTTTACTTTAACTTTCTCTCTCTATTATATTTCTTCGAATAGATCTCCTTCCCTCGTGCTGCCTTTAAATTTGTTATTAGCTTCCATGTCTACAGAGAATTTCTGGCCCCCATCTCAAGTTCATCCTTGAAGGATCACACATGGATGAGCATTACGATCTCTGGGAGTCGGGTACGGAGTAGAAATGTTGCTCCACTCGACGACGAGACTCCCGAGACCGTAAGGCCTGGGTATCGTGGGGCATACCTTACGTACTTCGAGGACTGCGGCCTGTCCTTTCCTATTCCCTAGTATATCCTCAAATCCCTTGCCGAGTTCGGGATGGCCTTCGCCCAGATATGCCCGAATTTTGTCAGGTACTTCCTGATGTTGTCGGTTCGAGCCAAAGAAGAGGGGCTGGAGTTTGGCCTGGAGGTGACGCGGCAGTTTTGCATTCTTAAATGCAACAATGGCTTCCCGAGAACAATGATGTTATTTCCTAGTCTAGGTCTCACGATTGTTGATGGTATCCTGAAGAGGGACTACTGGTGGCAAGAGAAGGTTTTTGTTTTCAAAGTCAACCATGCGTTCGTTAGGGACTTAGACTTTGGAGAATCCCTCGAGAATGGGCGGAAGAGATAGGTACATCAATGTTTTCAAAAAAATATCTATTTCATTTGTTTGTGGTGGTTTATCTTCCAGGTTCTTCATGTAGCTCCCTTCGAAAGTTCTCCGACGACTGGTGAGTTACGAGGCATAATTGAGGTTCTTCGTCGAGGACGACCTCGCTGGCTTAATTTTAACTGTGAACGAACAAGGCTGATTATGGTCTCCCTCCAGGTCGAGCCCTCACTCCAGTTGTTCAGCTGGTGGCGCCTGTGAACTTCGGGTCAGCAGGTTGTTTGTCTAAGAGTTAGTCTCCCCTCTTTTTTTAGTGCACGACCGTATCGATCGTGTGTTTGTTATGTCGCGTTTCTCTTTGTAGGTACTAGGGCCCGAGATGAGGTTTTAGCAGATTTGGAGTCATCTCTAAAGGAGGTAGTTTGAAAGGTGCCCAAGAGACAAAATTTTAGGTCCATAGTGTAGCCGGGGAGCCAGGGGATCATGGATCAACCTGTGGCTATGGCCCATCCCGTGGATGATCTCCCTAAGGCTAACCAAACGATGTCAGGCTTTCTTTGCAGAAGGTGCGAACATGAAGAACACTGGGAAACCTTCTCTCAGTGAGCTCAAGCTCAGTCTCTCCGAGCGACCTAGAACCTCTGTCTTTGAGGCGCAACGAGGGTTCTTTTGCGACGGAGTTGTAGTGAGACGTTCCAGATGCTGTCGATTCTTCCATCTGGAAGTTTGCATATGATAAAAGCATCTGATAAGTGAAGATCCGAAGATTTTGGTTCTTTTGGCGAGGTAGATGAGGCCTTGGAGCTGTGTCCCTCCAATGCTTGATAATATGTTGGATCGGGAGACATGTGAAGATGGCTTTGGCGAATGTTATTTTCTTGCCCCTCTTTGCTTTCTTCTTTTAGTTTTTTCATTCTTATTCATTCTCCCTCTGCAGGCTATGGAGGCGAGTAACGACTCCGCTGCAGCGATGAAGCAACATGTTGCGGGCCTCCCGTAAGAAAATAGGTTTCTACCCACAAACTGACCATCCAGAAGCTCCGCTCTGATTTGGATGCTGTGACAGAAAAGGATCAAGGGAGGATTGCCGAGATAGCGGCTGTTGGGGTCACAATCGGTCACGGCAAAATCAAACGTCAGAAACTTCTCGAAAAATATCCTCCTTTGAAAAAGAGAGATAAGAAGACCGCAAGAAACCTAAATCGAGTTTCAAATCGATTTCGAAGAGGAATCAGAAATTAAAAAATATCGAGAGAAACTACTCTAAGCCTCGGACGACGAAACGATTACAAAGGTTCGATTGTCCGAACATGCCGACAGACTCACAAAACGAACAAATCCAGCCAAGCAAGACAACCAACTTGCCATTTTGGCGATTTGGACCAAGCATGATGGCCAACTCGCCATTTTGGCGAGTTGGATTGCCCAATCAGCCTTCATCCTATCCTCATGGTTTTTTCCTTCGGAATCGGATTGAGCTCTTTCTTGTTCCATCTCAATCGAAGCCACCATCGGAACTTTTCGATAAAAACCGCAAGAACTTGTTCCATTTATGGAATTCAAATTGATTGTATAAAACGGCAACAGTTGACTAAATACCTTGAACCGCCTCCACTGTACGATGAATTCGAATTTTCGTAAATCAATGTCATCTCTTAAAATTCTTAAGTCGGAAATAAAACGTTTAAGTCGAAAAATGAACCGAATGGATCCAGAACACGGCTAAAAGCCCACTCTCGATTTTGTGTTAAATCAAGCCAAAAATAAATGTCAAATTTGGAGGATAAATGTGAAGTTTCCAAAGATAAATTGGAAGATCGGAGAGAAATGAAATATTTCCGCAGAGCGATAAGCTCGATCGAGGGCAGAAAGGGAAAGAGCAAACCGCCTTAAGAGGAGTATATAAGGATATCAAAGTTGAAGATGCAACTGGATTCGAAATCACAGCAAAAGCTTAGCATCTAGAGCAACAGACTATTTTTCGTTTTTGTCATCGAGCTGCGACTCAATTAGGTTTTTGTAGTCTTAGGTTGTAAGAACTAGGGAACTCGCCGGTAGCTCTCGCAGCCAAGGCTCTTACCATGTTTTATCGCTTTCTCACAGATTCGGAATAAGACCTACTTTGCTCTCTTTTCGACTCTTATATTTTTTTCGTCCATTATTTTCGTGTCTTGATTGCTTGGCGTGTGGTTTAGCAGATATCCGGGACCTCTAGGAAATTAGGGTTTTCCTAACTATCTAAAATGGAAGGACATCGACAGTGCAAATTTCGGTTCCCACAGTTTGACGCTGGAAGGAGACGGGGGGTACGGATCAATTTAACTCTCAGCCACCAACCCTCGATCAGACATAACCGGAGACACTGACAACAATCAACCAATACACGACGGAACCTTCGTCGATGCTAACGCTGATAGAACACCATCTGGAAACGTTTCGACGGTCACTGCAGACACAAACACCGTGATGTTCGACCAGATGAAAGAGATGTTCGTTCCCGCCCAAAAAAGGTCGGACGAACAGGAAAAACTCATGGGATCTCTCGCCAAACAGGTCGAAACCTTAACGGCAAGAACCAAGAGTATACCTCCACGCGGAACTACCAGGGTCCACAGCAGTAGAAGACTCGATTTCACAACTCCAGGAAATCGGGCTGCGAATGCCGGAAAGGATCCGTCAGGGAACATCCCCGACGAAACAATCCCTCCAGACGCGCAGCCAACCACGGAGAATCTTCCATCTCCAGCTGGGGACAACGAAGCAAACAATGTCGAGCGTGCCAACCTGGACTCTAGCAGTCAATCCGAGCCTACGGACAAAGACGTACATCCGCGTGGCACAAGGAGCCGTGCGGCTCGGGATGATTCCTAGTTCGACGATCCAATGTCCGTGGAATAAGAAGCAGTCTTCTGGGACAAACTGGAAGAACCGGCTGATGAGCAAGGTCGGAAATCTGCCAGCGAAAACCCAGAGATTCGCTATCTCCACGATCATCTCATGAAAACGTTGGCAGAAGTTAAAGCGGTGAAATCACCGAAACTAGAGTTTTGGACCCCGGAAAGGTCAAAGTGGCATCTTACGACGGTACGACCAATCCGAAGGCACACTTGCAGGCTTTCCAAATCGCGATGGGGAGAGCCAAGCTCAGGAATAGCGAAAGAGATGCCGGCGAATGCCGCCTCTTCGTCGAAAACCTCCGAGGAGCAGCGCTCGAGTGGTTCTCTTGTCTAAAACGGAATTCCATTGGGAGTTTCCGCCATCTCGCCTCGGAATTTCTCAAGCAGTACTCGATGTTCATTGATCGAGAAACCTTCGACATCGATCTATGGAGTCTAGCCCAGGGAAAAGACGAATCTCTCCTCGACTTCATCAAACGGTTCAAGACCGTTATGGCTAGTGTCAGCGGAGTAAGCGTCAAAATGGCCATCGACGCGCTCCAAATGACGCTCCGGTACAAGTCGATACTCAGGAAGTGGATAACTTTGAAAAAGCTGCGTACGATCCGGGACGCACTCCAGAAAGCCGTGGACTACATAATCATCGAAGAAGAGACGATGGTCTTGTCGCAGAAGCTGAAGACGACTAAGGCGTCGCCAAAGGATCATGGGACAGATCAGAAGTCGAAAAGGAAAAACACCCGCAACTACAAGAACGTCCATCACGGGGAAGAAGAGGCCCACAACTACGCCGTCAACTCCGGACCAGAGCAAGGTCGGACGACGGGCAACACGTGGGTCCGGAATACGAGTTACGACGAGAATGTCTTCTGTGACTTTCACCAAGCACTCGGCCACGCGACCGTAAACTGCAAAGTTCTCGGCGCAAGGTTGGCTGCAAGACTGTTCGCGGGAGAACTCGCCGGGGTGACCAGCGTAAAAGATTTCCTCCTCGAATCCGACATTCCCCCAAGTGGAGAACTCTTCCCAAGCAGGAGAGAAGCGCGGGAGAAGGCACGACGAGTCATTGGAGGGTCACAATACTGCAGCGATACTGTCTTGGCCATCAAAGCCTACCAATGCAAGGCCGAAGCAAGCGCAGATTCTCCAGTCCGACTCAACCCCGGCGACATCCCAAAAGAAGCAATCACCTTTGACGAAGAAGAGGCCAGCGGAATCGATAAGCCCCACTGTGACCCGCTCGTAATCGACTTGGTCATAAGAGATCTGGAGGTAGCCAGGATCCTCATCGATACGGGTAGCACGGTCAATGTCATTTTCCGTGACACTCTCAAGAGAATGAACATCGAGTTAGGGGAAGTCATACCATCGCCCAAGCCTCTGACGACTTCTCGGGCACGACGTCAATGACTCTCGGATCAATCAAGCTTCCCGTTGTAGCAAAAAAAAGTCACCAAGATCATCGATTTCGAGGTCGTCGACCACCTGGCCATTTAAAATGTCATCATGGGCACACCTTGGCTAAACGCCTTGAAAGCAGTTCTGTCAACTTATCATTTGGGCATCAAATTCCCGACCAATAACGGAATCGCCGCAATCTGGGGATGCCAAAAACAGTCGAGATATTGCTTCCTGGCTGAACACAAGCTACGGCAAATGACGACCACTGCAATGGTAAAACCCAAACGAGTGAAGCTAACTTAGGCACCGACTGAAAACGCTTCAAAGAAAGACGATCAGAAATCGTCAACTCAAGCAACAGCCAAAGAACTTCCAGTTTCGGAGCCAAACGCTTCCAACCAGCCGGAGGAAATAAACCCGATAGAAGACATCAATCCTGCAACTAATGCGATCGACGCAAACACAACAGCCGAGTAAATATACTCACGCAAACCAATAAAACTACGAGATGTCTTGATCCCCGAAAGGGGTACGTAGGCAGCTCGTCTAACGACGAGTTCAGCTATCCTCCCACTCAAAAAGGGGGGGAGTGGGGACGTATACGAATACTCGTACACTCCCGCATTTTAAGTGTATGCCTTGTACTCGATAGTTTAAAAACTTTTTTCGGCAATAAAGATTTCATTCGAATCTCGCAAAATTCCTCTTTATACTTTCGGAAAACATCCACCAACAAGTAAAACAATCATCATACGAACCGGTGAACGGAAACTCGCGAATAATCATCTTATCTCCGAACGGATCAACTCCACCGTAAAATTTTCCTCGCCAACATATCTCGGTCGCGTTGTTGATTCCGACTCCCGGCCAAAACCAAAACACCACTAACATAAAGCTCATTTTCAAAGAAACAAGTGAGACGTTGCCCAGATCTTCGAAAACATGCTATTAGTCCATTCGCGACTATCAATCACAAACGCTCGTCGATTGGCCCGGCCGAGTACTCAAGCCGTCCTAAACAAACACATTTAGATCCATCATAAAGATAGATCCTCTTACATCCAACTAGGATACAATAGCGTGCTATAAAAGAAATCTGAAATTTTGGTCAGCATTTTTGGGAGACTTAAAAATTATCCCCAAAGAGATGCTCGACTCCACCCAGACAAGTTGTATAAGTCGAGAACCTATCACGGACTTTAAATAGGGATGGATTCAGGTTAAAGTCGCAACAGGAAAAACGAAAGCCGATTAGTCATCGCAACGCCTCAAACCGAAAGTAAACTTAGGTCTTACCCTAAACCCAGCACACTGGTCTCTAATGTCTCAAGGCATGATATCGAAAAGATACGAGATCCTGAAAGCATATCTCTTAGTCCACATCTAAACACTCTCAAATATTTCGAGTAACGAACATGACAATCCACAAATAGGGACGAAAGCCGAGATGACAACTCAAATCCTTCCCCTACTTAACAAAATCCAAACGTTTTTCGAAATTTATTTTTCATAAGAGCATGATCCATACAAAAGCCGATAAAGGCAGGGATTCAAGGCCACACACGGCCAGTCCCACTACATAAAAAATATATGGCCACACCTGGCCAGAAACCAACACATAAGCCGAAATATATCACAAAGATAAGGGAACACTCTCCCAACAAGTCACGAAAAATCATACGGTCAGTCGCCAAGGTCAAAGTACCCTGTCATCGACACTCCGAACGACTGATCATTTCCATCTGGAGGAGCCGGTTGATCCACTTCGCCGGCCTCATCGGGAACTCCCGTCTCGACTTCCATCGTGTCAGGAGAAATAGGGATCGGATCCCACTGGTCCCAAATCCTCTGCTTGATTTGAGGAATCACGAAGTCCATGTTCCTCTCGTTCCTACGTCGAGATTGCCTCGCATACTCGACATCATACGAATAGTCGTGAGCCGTCGTAAGGTACATACCGCCCGTAGTACCGCGACACTCGCGATACTCTCCGAGAGCTTTGTGGCTCGCCTGAAGTTCCCCGAACTCATGCAAGAACCTCTCAAGACGAGTCCTCACCATTTCAGCCACTTCATTTCTTCCTCGCCTATAGGCACGACGAATATCCGCCTCGGACGATTCCCTCTCGTGACAACAGGAACGCTCCAGTTCGCCTTCCAGGCGAGCAATCTCCTGGTCGACCATCTCAGCCTTGAACTGAACCATGCGAGCCACCTGTCTGCTCATGCCAAGAGCCCGGCTTACGGTGAGGAGGCCCTGAAAAAACCCTCGAGTTCAAAAAACAAAAACAACAAAGAGTTTGGCGATACAAAAAAATGCTCAAAGTTTAGAATTTACCCCATTGACCGTCCTCGATGCCTCGGCGAACTCTGGCACCTCATTGGACCCGTCGTCGGCTGGAGATTCGAAGTCAAACAACTCGTCAAGATCAACTGGCTTGCCACTGTTAAGATAGTCCCTGAGCACGTCATCGAGGAAATCTTGCCCATCGATCGCAACGCTGTCAACAGCACTGTTTTTGTCTTTGTGGGTTTTGATCTTCCCTTCTCCTTCCTGTCCTTACACGGCATGAAACCATCCATACTTGACCCCGACTCTTCGTCTCGGTAAACCCGGCTCAAGTCGGGAACGGTAAAGGGCAAAGGTGTGGCGGACATGCTTTGGGGTAAACGTGTCCCAGAAGCGTTTCTCTCCACGGAACAAATCTCTTGGGCAATCAGACCGTCTGGAATTGGAGGAATGGGTTGCTCAGTGAAAAAAAAATTGATCGTAAGGTCGAGCATCATCAAAACCAAATTGGTGCTCGGTTGGAAGTACCTTTCTGACCCCACATGGTCCGAAAGAAGGGAATACCACTCACCTCCACGGACGCGTCATCAACTCGATTCCAGCCATAGTAGTTCGAGTAGAACTCCGTTATGATCGTCATGTTCGGTTGAGTTCTTAACTGAACCATGGTCGAATTCCCACAAGGCCTCAGCATGGATTCAAGATGGCTAACGTCCAGAGTCACACCTAATTCGTAACTCAGCACTAAAATTCCAACGATGTGCTGTAAGCCGCACGGGTAAATCTGGCCAAGTGACAGCCTAAACGGTTGAGAAGCTTTGCAATAACTTCCGGGATGGGAAACCAAAGATGACATTGCATTAAGTATGCCTCGAAGCAAGTAAAGTAGCCTTCGGGCGGAGACCCGGTAACTTCTCCGGCTTTAGGAAGGAAAAACTCTACCGACTCCGGAACTCGGCAGAAACTCCAAATGGCAGCAAGACCGTTAAGATAACTCTTACTCGGGCAACCCTTCACAGGATTGGCACGGAACAGAAGAGGATTCCATATCCCTGGCCTAGGAGGTTTCACTCCACCATTCGCCTTCCAGTACGCCTCTCTATCCTCGGGATTGACCAAAGGGATCTCAAACTCTACCTTCGGCACGACATCGTTAAATTGCGAGCTAGAACCGTCGGAAACAAAGCAATCGCGACGAGACTTGCAAGAAGATTTTCTTTTTGAAGACATGATCTCAAACGGATAATTTCTCTTTATACCAAGGAGACAGAATAAAGAAGGGAATTTTTCTCTCTTAGAAAGATTTGTGGAAGTAAGCAAGTAAAGAATCTGAATACTTACTCCACATACTTATAGACAAGAAAATTCACTATTCGATTTTTGAATTTCTGACATCGGATTCCGCCTAACTTACCCGACATGCTTAACTCGCTCGAAAGAATATCATAATTCTAATGAGTTGGGGGGCTAACTATTGGGGTCAAAATCGGTCACGACAAAATCAAACGTCAGAAACTTCTCGAAAAATATTCTCCTTTGAAAAAAGAGATACGAAGAGAGCGAGAAACCTAAATCGAGTTTCGAATCGATTTCGAAGAGGAATCAGAAAGTAAAAAATCTCGAGAGAAACTACTCTAAGCCTCGGACGACGAAACGATTACAAAGGTTCGATTGTCCGAACATACCGACAGACTCACAAAACAAACGAATCGGGCCATTTTGTCGAGTTGGACCGAGAGACATGGCCAACTTGCCATTTTTGGCGAGTTGGGTCACCTTCAACTCGCCAAAATGGCGAGTTGGGCCTAGAGACATGGCCAACTCGCCATTTTGGCGAGTTGGGTCACCTCCAACTCGCCAAAATGGCGAGTTGGGTTAAAAGAAAAAAGAGGCCAACTCGCCATTTTGGCGAGTTGGATTGCCCAATCAGCCTTCATCCTATCCTTATGGCTTTGTCTTCGAAATCGGATCGAGCTCTTTCTTGTTCCATCTCAATCGAAGCCACCATCAGAACCTTACGATAAAAACCGCAAGAACTTGTTTCCGTTTATGGAATTCGAATTGATTGTATAAAACGGCAACGGTTGACTAAAGACCTTGAACCGTCTCCACTGTATGATGAATTCGAGTTTTCGTAAATCGACGTCATCTCTTAAAACACCTTATTTCGATAAAATCGAAATAAAACGCTTAAGTCGGAAAACGGACCGAATGGGTCCAGAACACGGCTAAAAGCCCACTCTCGATTTTGTGCGAAATCAAGTCCAGTCGTTATGACGGTTTATCTTTTGTTACGCAGGAAAAGATAAATGTCAACTTTGGAGGATAAATGTGAGGTTTCCAGAGATAAACGGGAAGATCGGAGAGAAATGGAATATTTCCGCAGAGCGATAAGCTTGATCGAGGGCAGAAAGGGAAAGAGCAAACCGCCTTTGGAGGAGTATATAAGGATATCAAAGTTGAAGATGCAAATGGATTCGAACTCACAGCAAAAGCTTAGCATCTAGAGCAATAGGCTATTTTCCGTTTTTGTCATCAAGCTGCGACTTAATTAGGTTTTTGTAGTCTTAGGTTGTTAGAACTAGGGAACTCGCCGGCAGCTCTCACAGCCAAGGCTCTTACCTTGTTGTAACGCTTTCTCACAGATTCAGAATAAGACCTACTTTGCTCTCTTTTCGACTCATATTTGTTTCGTCCATTATTTTCATGTCTTAATTGTCTGGCGTGTGGTTTAGCAGATATCCGAGACCTCTGTGAAATTAGGGTTTTCCTAACTTTCCTAAATCGAAGGAAATCGATAGTGCGAATTTCGGTTCCCACAGTGGTGTTGAAGTCGAAGCTGGAAGCTGCTGAAGTCGGAAGGATGCTATGGAAAAGAAGTGCCAAAGATCGTTTTCTGGTCGCAACCAAGAAATTTGCAGGGCTTGTCGCAACCTTGCCAAGAAGTATAAAGTTATCTTGGGCCGGGTGAAGGACAAGTTCGTGATGAAGAAGGCAGAGATTCTCTTGCAGGAAGTGACAGCAAATATCGGGCTTCTGACGGAATCTAAAGAAGGTGGCTTCATGGTCGATGACGAGCTGAAACGCCTTTGAGAGAAGGAATGTGAGTTCGACATTGAGTATGGCCTGGCCGCAGTGTCTGACTTCTCCATCCGCGACCTCGATCTACCGCAGGTTTCCGACGATTTGATCAACCAAGCTTCTCCTGGATCGGTTGATGATGAAGTGTAAATCAAAGAATTAACCGCTTTGTGCTTTTCTCATTATCGCTCTTTTTGTTGTTTAGTATTTGTAATGTCATTGCCCGGAGGGATTTTTACCTTGTTGATGCAAATTTTGAAGTGTAATATTTTTTGTACAGGTGTTGAAAGTATATATATAATCTCAACGGATCATTTAGTCAATGTGTACTGTATTTCTTTTCTTCATAATGTCAAATAATCAGATACTAGGATGAAACATGCGCCGTACGCAGGAAGAGTTTATGTGAATAATATTAAAGGAGATTGTATCAAAAAATAAACTACTAATTGGCCCTACCTAATTGGTTTAGTTTTTGAGTTTGTGGTTAATAAATATTTTGTTTACTGATGGAGCCGGTCCAAACTTTATAGGAGAAATAATTGATCCCAAAATTTCCTCTCGTTTTGCAATGAGCAACCTATAAAATTCAGAAACCGTCGACTTGATGATCAATATTGATGATATATTGTTACAAAGAACAACAATGATTAGTTGATAGAGTATTTATTAATTTGGCCTAACAATTCTCAGTTAAGATACATGTGAAATTTCATATTTTATGTGAATCAAGGTTCACATGAAAACAAATGGACTTCACCTTAGTAAACGACATTACAGTATGAATCTCTCGGCCAACACCAACATGTTAGACACTAAGCATGTCACCACTTATCTCCGCTACATCTTTCAAAGTCACACTATCAAGTGAACCTATGCTAATTTTCTTAGAATTTTGAGCAATAATTGAAAGCTTACAATATATGGCATTTTCACAAGATTGGATATTTTTATACGGTGAGTTTCTTCTTTCAAATTATACATGCTATAACAATTGAAAATGGTTCAACTTACAAAGAAGCCTCTTGTTGGGGTTCAACTTACAAAGAATCATTATGTTATGACATTAACTCTCTTTTGATATGTTAAACTTCTGAGAAAAACAACATAAATCAAAATTGAAATCTCTGGAAAGACAACGTCAACGAATAGAATCCCCACAACCAACGGTCTTAATCCAGGCATATTGTTAAAAATAATATAGTTTGGTATTAATGACAGAATATAGACTAATTAATGTGCATATTGAATCTCAACTTTTTGAGTCAAAGTTATTCGACTTATGAATTATGGAAACTAAATAGGTAAAATAGTTGTCACATAATTGGCATGTAATATAGTACAGACGAACATATTCACTATCCTAATTTAGAGCACAATGATTGAAATAATCTGCTAAAGTTAATGAACATATTCAGAAATGTAGCCACCATCAAGCAAATAGTTATATGGAAAATACTCATATAATACATATTAAAAGCTTACCTTATTCAAACCTTGAATGCCAAGGCAAGATTTGCTTGTTGTAAAGATGACTGTATCGTATTAGTGATAGTCATCGTTTATATAGGATTAGCTGTTAGGTTAACGTTGTTGATAATTACCATAAATTAATATGAAAGCCAATTATAATAATTCCTTAACTCCCTGATGAGTCCATCGACCAGAACCATGATCCATAATCATCCCTAAGGTCAGAGAAGGACCAATGACACGTTCCAAGAAGAGAAGACTTAACAAAGGGTTCACACTTGCAGTTCAAGCCATCCTAGACAACCTAGACGAACCACCAATGCCAATAGCTCAACCAACCAAAGTAGAGCATATCAACAAGCCAAGTGATGACTTGAGCAATGCCTTGGTGCAACTCAATATCACTCAAGGTAACCAAGCATATTTGGATGGAACTGATGAAAGTGTTTTCTTGGTAGGAAGTGAAGCTAAAGAGCAGCCTTACCAAGTGAAGAGGAAGACCTTGAAGACTCAAGCACTGAAGAACAAGACAAGACTTCAACTAAGGCCGGTCCAAGTTTCATCAACTTCATACCAAAGACGACCAACCATGAACCAAGGGAAGTGTTTTCATTATTTACAATCTGTGCAGGTAAGATGGGTCAGTCTAGTGGTTCCTAGAGCTCGCCCATCTCAGAGACAACCAGAGTTCGAGGCCAAGGCACTAGTTTAGGCCTTATTTTTATTTACTTTATAGATCTTTCCTTTTTGGTCTTAAACCGGGGCAATGTTAGTTTGTTTCTTGTTTTTATTTCTTTGAACCTTAAGTCCTGTCGTTTTGAGTCTTTTCTTTTGCTTTGAGTCGACTGTTAGGTCATTGGCTGAAGGACTATTAATAAAGTCCCATATGCAGCTTTGTAACACACAACTTTTTACCTAGATCAATATATTAGTCAGTTTGCCCCCTAAAGCAAGCCGCCATCTCTCTCTTCCTCCTTGTGTGATTCATGCAGCAAGAGTTTGAACTTTATCAAGGATTTATCATCCTCCTTGTGGTGTTCTTCGATCCATCATCAACCGATCCAACAAGAGAGTGTGTTATAGCTAGCTTGTTAGATCCCATAACACTTCATCTATCCGATTAAGGGCCATCACCATCAACATCTATTGTTCTCAAGAGAGTGCCTTAAAGCCAGCTTGAGAATCCATCTCCACCACCTTCCAAAGACTCCATCCGATTCTTATATCATTTTGGTATCAGAGCCAAAGGTCCCAACCTTTGGTTTTTCTTACCCTCTATCTTTAGATCCGTTCATTGCTTTGTTGTTTCAGTTTATAAATAGAAAAGCCCATAAATATTTACTTCTGTTCTTGCATCTAGATCTTTTGATATCAATCATAAAAACCATAAAAAGTTATCTTGTTTGCATCTAGTTCCATTGCTAGGTTGTTAGTTGTTTTGATTTATAAAAGAAAAACCATAAAAATTGTCTTTTGTTTCTTGCTTGCATCTGCCTGTTGCTTAGTTCTTACAACTTTGAAAACCCTAAAAGAAATCGTGTTGGCTTGTTAGATCTTTGAAAACAATTGAAAACCAAAAAGATTTGTGTTGTTTCCTTTTTCCTCGCTCACGCATATTGTGATTTGGTCGAGTTGCCTTATTTGGTTCGACCTTTGCTTGCGGCCAACTATTTGTTTCTTTTAAAAGAAATTTTCGAAAACCCCATAAAGATTTTACCTCTTTTATTTTTATTTTTTATTTTATTTGATGAAGTCTTTCAAGATTTAAAAGAATAGGTTTATTTGCTTTCAAACTTTAGTTACCGTTGGTATTTAACCAATTGTTGTTTTTTATTAAGTCTTAGCAAGCTAACAACTGACCATGGGAGATATTGGAAACAATGGAGCTAACCCTCCGACCATGGAACAAATCATGGCTGCTATGAGGGAAGAGATTAGGACTGCCAAGGAATGCCCAAACAAGAGGGTCATGACCATCACAACCAATGGAGACTATGAGTCTCAAGATGAGTCTGACATGGAGGCCATTGAGTCCGGAGAAGAAGTAGAGTTTCCTGACACTAGAGAGATGCTGGTTACTAGAAGAGTGTTGAGTGTAATGATCATTCCTGAGGAGAAATCTCAAAGAGAGAATCTCTTCCACACTCACTGCACCATCAAAGCTGAGGTATGTAACTTGGTTATAGATGGAGGATCTTGTACTAACGTGGCTAGCAAGTATATGGTGGACAGGCTAGGTCTTGAGACAACCAAGCATCCTCGGCCCTATAGGTTGCAATGGTTAGACAAGAAGACTGAGCTGAAGGTCACTGAACAAGTCCAGATATCTTTTAGTGTTGGTAAGTACCAGGAAAAGTCTTATGTGATGTGGCTACAATGCAATCCGGACACCTTCTATTGGGGAGGCCCTGGCAGTTTGATAGAGCTACGTTCCCAAATGGGCGCACCAACTACTATTCTTTCAAGTTCAAAGACTGCAAGTTCAACCTAACTCCTCTTAGGAAGTACATGAACTACAAGCTAGAATGAACAAGGTGGACCAGGTAAGTAATACTAACCTTCCTGGTTCAATTATTAAAACCTTGAGTGCCAAGGGCACTGTGCTGCTAATGGTTTTAAAAGATTGTCTAAGTATAGGAAGCTCAGATCTACAGCTCCCAAAACAAGCTCAAGCCGTGCTAGACAAGTTTCAAGATGTGTTCCCGGATGAGATACCAGCTGGGTAACCTCCAATCCGAGAAATAGAGCACCAGATTGACCTTGTTCCAGGTTTTGATCTACCAAACAAACCAGCCTACAGAATGAATCCGGAAGAGACCAAGGAGTTAGAAAAGCAAGTACAAGACCTCATGGATAAAGGATACATCCGAGAGAGTCTAAGTCCATGTGCTGTGCCAGTTCTCTTAGTCCCCAAGAAAGATGGATCATGGAGGATGTGTGGACTGTCGAGCTATCAACAACATCACCATCAAATACAGGCACCCAATCCCACGCCTTCATGACATGCTTGATGAACTAAGTGGAGCAACCATATTCTCTAAGGTTGACTTGAGGAGTGGGTACCATCAAGTAAGAATACGTGAAGGAGATGAGTGGAGGACTGCCTTCAAACCAAGAAAGGTCTATATGAGTGGTTGGTCATGCCCTTTGGGCTAACCAATGCTCTAAGCACCTTCATGAGACTAATGAACCAGGTTCTTAGATCATTTATAAGTAAATTTGTTGTAGTCTATTTTGATGATATACTTATTTACAGCAAGAGCTTAGATGATCACATTAGACACTTAGAACTTGTTTTGCTTACACTTTGGAAGGAAGGTCTATATCCCAACCTAAAGAAGTGCATATTTTGTACTGACCAGCTTGTTTTCTTAGGCTTTGTAGTGAGTAAACAGGGACTAGAAGTTGATGAGGAGAAGATCAAAGCCATTTAAGAGTGGCCAACTCCAACCACCATTGCACATGTTAGAAGCTTTCATGGTTTGGCCAGCTTCTACAGGTGCCTTGTGAGAGATTTCAGCACCATAGCTTCCCATTTAACTTCTGTGATCAAGAAGAATGTGCCATTCAAATGGGGAGATCCGCGAGAGTTTGCATTCAACACCTTGAAGGCCAAGTTAACTCAAGCACCAATTCTAGCTCTACCAGATTTTGAGGTGATGTTTGAATTAGAGCGTGATGCTACAAGAGTGGGCATAGGAGCTGTCTTGCACCAGAGAAAGAAACCAGTAGCTTTCTTCAATGAGAAACTAACTGGAGCAACTCTCAACTACCTTACATATGACAAAGAGCTGTACGCCTTGGTTAGGGCTTTGGAGACATGGCAACATTACCTGCTGTCTAAGGAGTTCATCATCCACACCGATCATGAGACTCTCAAGCATTTCAGGGGTCAGACATCAGTTAAGAAAAGACATGCTAAGTGGCTGGAGTTCATTGAGGTGTTTCCATATACAATCAAGTACAAGAAGTGAACGGAGAATGTGGTAGCTGATGCCTTATCAAGGAGACACGCGTTGATCACTACCATGGATGCAAAGGTGCTAGGATTTGAGCACATCAAGGAGTTGTACAAAGAGGACCTGGAGCTGAAAGAGGCATTCCAGTCTTGTGGAAAGGGAGCTTTTCATTCTTATCATGTGCATGAGGGATTTCTATTTCGGGACAAGCACCTTTGTGTCCCTCAGTGCTCAATGAGAGACCTCATACTCCAAGAAGCGCATGGTGGAGGTCTGATGGGTCACTTTGGTATAGAAAAGACCTTGGCGGTTGTTGTTGAACACTTCTATTGGCCGTACCTCAAAAGAGATGTTGAGTGGCATTGTGCTAGATGTGTACCTTGCCACAAAGCCAAGTCCAGGTCCCATCCTCATGGTCTCTACTTACCTTTACCAATTCCTAACGTCCCTTGGGAGGATATTTCTATGGATTTTGTTTTAGGTCTACCCAAGATAAGGCACAAGGACTCAATTGTTGTAGTGGTGGACCGGTTCTCCAATATGGCTCACTTCATACCATGTGACAAGTTCAATGATGCTACTCAAACCGTCGACTTGTTCTTTAAGGAGGTGGTACATTTACATGGTATACCAAGGACCATTGTCTCTGATAGAGACACCAAGTTCTTAAACAACTTCTGGAGGACACTATGGAGAAATCTAGGTACCAAACTAATTTTCTCAACAACTTGTCATCCTCAGACAGATGGAAAAACTGAAGTGGTAAATCGTACTCTATCTACCCTGCTTAGAGTTACTCTTGGTCGTAATTTAAACACTTAGTTAGATTGCTTACCATTGATTGAATTTGCTTATAACCATGCTACTAAGATGTCTCCTTTTGAAGTTGTTTATGGATTTAATCCACTAACCCCTTTGGATCTTAAGCCAATTCCACAAGTTGAGCAAGTTAATCAGGACGGCTTAAAGAAGGCGAGGCAATCAATAAGCTACACCAACAAGCCCGGGAGAATGTCATCAAGAAAACTGAGGACTACAAGAAAACAGCTGATAAGTAGCGCAAGAAGATGATATTTCAACCGGGAGAGTGGGTCTGGATACATATGAGACCTGAAAGGTTCCCACAAAAGAGGAGTTCCAAACTGGCTCCTAGAGGAGATGGTCCTTTCCGGGTCCTGGAGAAGATCAATGACAGTGCTTACCGTCTGGAGCTGCCAGGTGAGTTTAATACATTCAATGCTGCTGACTTGTCTCCTTATCTTGCAGATGATCCAGTTTTGAGGTCAAAACCTTCTGAAGGGGGAGGGAATGATGAGGCCATCGACCAGAACCATGATCCCATAATCATCCCTAAGGTCACAGAAGGACCAATGACACGTTCCAAGGAGAGAAGACTTAACAAAGGGTTCACACTTGCAGTTCAAGCCATCATAGACAACCTAGATGAACCACCAATGCCAATAGCTCAACCAACCAAAGTAGAACATATCAACAAGCCAAGTGATGACTTGAGAAATGCCTTGGTGCAACTCAATATCACTCAAGGTAAGCAAGCTTATTTGGATGGAACTGAAAGTGTTTTCTTGGTAGGAAGTGAAGCTGAAGAGGAGGCCTTACCAAGTGAAGAGGAAGACCTTGAAGACTCAAGCACTGAAGAACAAGACAAGACTTCAACTAAAGCCGGTCCAAGTTTCATCAACTTCATACCAAAGAGGACCAGCCATGAACCAAGGGAAGTGTTTTCATTGTTTACAATCTGTGCAGGTAAGATGGGTCAGTCTAGTGGTTCCTAGAGCTCGCCCATCTCAGAGACAACCAGAGTTCGAGGCCAGGACACTAGTTTAGGCCTTATTTTTATTTACTTTATAGATCTTTCCTTTTTGGTCTTAAACCGGGGAAATGTTAGTTTGTTTCTCGTTTTCATTTCTTTGAACCTTAAGTCCTGTCGTTTTGAGTCTTTTCTTTTGCTTTGAGTCGACCGTTAGGTCGTTGACTGAAGGACTATTAATAACGTCCCATATGCAGCTTTGTAACACACAACTTTTTACCTAGATCAATATATTAGTCAGTTTGCCCCCTAAAGCAAGCCGCCATCTCTCTCTCCCTCCTTGTGTGATTCAAGCAGCAAGAGTTTGAACTTTATCAAGGATTTATCATCCTCCTTGTGGTGTTCTTTGATCCATCATCAACCTCTTCAACCGGTCGAATAAGAGAGTGCATTATAGCCAGCTTGTTAGATCCCATAACACTTTATCTATCCGATTAAGTGCCATCACCATCGACCATCTATTATTCTCAAGAAAGTGCATTAAAGCCAGCTTGAGAATCCATCTCCACCACCTTCCAAAGACTCCATCCGAGTCTTATATCACTCCCCAAAATATATTATCAATTCTTGCCTTGGTGCCAAGAGTCTTATATCACTCCCCAAAATATATTATGTTAAGGATCACTTGGTGATCGACCCATGAACAAGCCCAAGTCATCAAAGCCCGTTCATCCATCCAGCAGGCCCAATCTCTAATGCCTTAGAAGATTGGGATATTTCCATATTTATCTATATGTTAATGTTTATCCTTTTACATATTGTATAAGGAATATATATGTACTATTTCCTATTACCATTAGGACTAGGATTTATCTCATGTATATATATAGACCTCTGGTCGAATGGAATAAGATGAATAAGATTTACACACAACTCTCTTTATTCACAACACGTTATCAGCACGAGCCTCCAAAACTCGAGCTAACCTAAAAATCTCTAAAACCCTAGTTCGTCCGCCACCTTCAATCTACTCGTTCTCCTCAACCACAAGGAACCAGTAGACGAACGACCTACCGAATCAAAGCCCTTGAAGAGAGGAATCCAACGCCGCCAACCTCGACTCCATACGATCTCGGACGCGACCTCTAGCCCCTGTTCTTTGAAGCGCCGTCAACTTGTACCTGCGCAAGGAACTAGGACAAATTCAATTCCATCTCTTCTCTATCTCGGTGGTCCAGTTCAGATTCTTCAAAGTTAAGGTAAATAAAATCTGAAACTCTACAGAGAACCATAATCGAATTTGAGATTGATTGATTAAAGGATATGACTTCTAAAACTTTGCAAAACCCCATAAAACCTAGTTTTAATAAGTCCAATCCCTTCCATGAGTAAATCAGAGCTCATTAACCATAAGTTCGATTAGAGATTGGGAAACCAATTAAAATCAAAGCAATATTTGCTTCTGAATCTCGAAAACAATTGATTTGAGAAAACTCAATCAAACCCCAAACCTGAAACCAAAAGAAATCGATCAAACCCTTAAAACATAAATTTTGATCAATTCTTCAAGAACCCTAATTTATTTAAACTTGATTTCGTTTTTTTACTTTCCTGATTGCTTGATTTGATTTTTAGAATTGTTAATTGAGTAATTTGGAACTGTTTAAATCGAATTGGAAGTTTAAAATTTGACAAAGTTGATTAAAATCGAAATTTTCCTTTTTTTATCCGATTTTCTATTTTTTAGCACAATTTCCATATTGTTTTGCTGATTGATTAAAAATAGAAATTTGTCAAATCTGAGGTTCTTGTTTCATATTAAAATTTCGAACTGATTAAAATTTGGAAATATGGTATTTTATTTTTTCCATATTGAGATTATGTGAAATTGTTAAATTTCTGAAATTGCTAGATTTTGTTAAATTGCAATATGCTAGTCCTGAAATTAAACCAAATTTTCAAAACCCTAAAAGAGTTTTAATATCGTTCAATTTTCTCCTTGATTTGCATCTAGTATTGTTTATTTTTTCAATATCTTGATTGCATAAATCACCTAGAAACTGTTTTGCTAAGGTTGCTTAACTAAAATCAATTCTTCTTGATTGTTTGATCATATTGTCGAATCACTTAGATCATGATTGAACTCTGAATTGCATCATTGTGTATTTGATTTATAAATCTATTATTTAGTTCTAGATTTTTAAATCACTTGCTTGAAATCTCATATTGATGAGTGGCCATGGGAGCATTGATTATATAATGGCTTTATAATCAAACGACATTTATTGTCTATATGGCCGTGGGAGCCTAAGTTTCCTTACATAGCCATATGGCATGAGAAACTAACTGATCATTGTTTAATATGATTCAGATGTCGAGATCAGACAACTCGGAATACAGTGTCCTAAATCTCCCCGGAGACAACTATGTTGTATGGACCATGAACACTTCTGGCACATTAAAGTCTAGGGACTGTGGGAGTGTGTCAAATTCAACAATGATACTATTGCGTGAGAGGCAATGGGCCCTCAGAATCATGAAGAATCATCTCTGTGAGGAACTGAGAACGATGTACAAGTACATTAAGGATCCTCATGATCTCTGGTATTCATTGAATAACAAATACTCAGAATCAGTAGTACATGAAGCTGAAAGAGAATGGCGTGAGCTCAGGTTCCAGGATTATGAGTCCGTGGGAGACTATCATTCTGACCTTATGAGAATCTCTTATACTCTTAATCTGTGTGGTGAATTGATAACCAACGAGGACAAGCTCGTTAAGACTCGTGAAACGATCCATCCGCAGGATGTGAGGTTATCATATCACGCCAGTATGTGCACCACTTACTGACTTACTCAACATCCTATTGGCGGTTGAGAAGAAGGAGCAGATAAGAGCAAAGAACATCAAGGAATTTGATGAGATCATGTACATACACAGGCTGAGACAAGAATTTGATCAGATATTTCCTGAAGCTGATGAAGCTGAGGAGGAAGAATCCGAGTGGACTCACGTGGATAGTGATCTTGATTTATTCATCGAATAAAGGGATTTCGATGTTCTGAATTTTATTTTATGATTTGGTGTTGTTTTCATTTTAACTTGTCATTTACAAAGCATTAATAAAAGGTTTTTATTTATTTGCTTGATGGAAATTTTTTTTCTTATGACAAATGAAAACATGGGATCAGTTTCTTGACCAAAGATTTTTTTACCCACACATATAAGTCCTATTGAGTATTGGGATCAGTATGATCAACTCAAGAGAAAAATGGTTTCCATGGACTAAGGGAAGAAAAATCCTACAGATTTTTCATGGATTAAGGGAATAAAAATTCTACAGATTTTTTTAAGGAAAATCGCCAAAGGGGTCAAGATTTTACTCTCCATATTGATCTAGACTATGCAAGGGATCAGTATGATAAGGAACAAGTGGTTTTAAGGTAACCTGAAAGGTTGACCACGAAATTATACTTAATGGTACGACAGAATTAGTCATTCTGATCGAAAAATAAACTTGATGCAAAGTTTAAAGGCACAAAAGAATTATCCCATAAATCTCACATTGTGAAACATGTACACAAGGGAAATTCATAAGGTTTGATTGTCACAAAGCATCACGAAATGGCATATTATCTTTGTGTAAGGGACAAACGATTTTATAGCATGTTCATGAGGGGAAGAATAGACACTCCGTGTGGTACATGACCATACTATAAAACCATGAACATGATAGCCAAAACGTGATAACTTGGCCTATAGAGCCATAACCTATGAGGTTTAGACTATAAAAGTCATGAGAAAAGTCATGAGCATCCGCAGATCACAGTATGTTCATGAGGGGGAGAGAGGATAACCCTATGATACATGAACACACCATAATCTAGCGGCCAAGTTAAACTCAGACATATTGTCCTTTAAAGACAATCAGATATATGAACTTCTAGTTCTCTGACTCTCCATACAGAGGTCACAAAGATATTTGATTAAGGACATATTAATCTTAAAGACTAAAAGTCTATATGCTTGGAGACATCAAAGTATTTACATGTATGAAAGGAATGATGCATCAGACCATTAAAGTAAAGCATAGATATTCCCATCTAAAGTATGATAAAGGGTCATAATCCAGACACCATCCTAAGAGATTATATATATAGACCACCACAAATATATGTGCCGTCTAGGATGGAACCTCATAAAGAAATGAGATAGAATGGGAATATATGTTGGATAAGGAAAATGTCTTTCTCCCACGAATCCAAAGGAACCATGAACCTAACATGGGTGATTAGATTATGGTTAAAGGACACGGATTGTATATCCGCTATCCAACATTAAATGGAGAAAGCTATAAGCTGGTAAATAATATATGAAACGGATTGGTATGAACCATCCCTGTCTTGGCAAGATCCTCGACCATAGATTATAAATCATGGACGCCCATACTAAGAAAAATCATATTAGATGATAGCCAGACAGATTAGACCCAATGACTAAGTCATTCCAGCTTAGCACCACGAAATAAATGTCCTGGTAGAGACATAATCAAGTGCTATAAAGTCTAAAGGATAGACGAGTATGTTCCATAAGAAAAGGAACCTCAGATAGAAAGAGAAAAGGCTCATAATAAAGGATCCGGTTCACTAAGGAAACCAGAACAGACATTGAGAAAAGGCTGCGAGCTAAACATCTAAGGTACCAAACCATATAGTCTTGGGACGCCAAGCTATAAAGGTAAACAAAGGTCCTTGATAAGAATCTCAAATTGATCAAGATCATGTCTGGAACATAATGGAACAACATAAGAGTGTTAACACCAATGATGTATATATACATAAAGCTCATGAGAAAGAAAGCACTTGAGTAAAGAGAGGATCATTAACCCACGTTAGAGTACTCATAAAATCATAAAGGAACGTGAGGTTTTAAAGTTAAATAAAGGAGATGGGTATGGGACATATATAATATGGAAACGCCATCTGACCAGTGACATAAGAGTCTTGTGATACCGTGAGATGTAGGACATAACCGGATAGGCAAAGGGTCGTCCATGTCCATACCTAAAGCATTCAATGAATGGCTTAATACACAAGGTTATCCAAAAAGACTAAGGAACATGTTACAAGGAAATAAATTCCTATGTGGTGGATGCTACTACAATCCGAAATTGGATAAGGTGTGGAAAGAAATAATGAAGTAGTAAGCACTATGATATTCACTGGATAAAGGATATAGAGGTACCTATATAACTTATGATCCAAGAGATCTTAAAGGATGAGAAAAGGAATTCTCATAAAACAGTGTCGTTCCCGAGCTGTTCATGGACTGTATTAGAAACAGCTGTATATAAAGGACTAAGTTATACTTAGTAAATAAGTTCTATCAAGAACAACCAGTCCATAAATTATGAAGGAAAATCCTTGTGTATATACTGGACAAATCCATAGAAAGTTTGAATGGTTCAAACCATTGGATAAACAGACCATATTTATATGTGTTATGACTGCAATAAAATTGCAGCAAACCATAGCGTGTTTATAAGTGATAACCACGTCCTAAACCATATAATGAGGTGGAAGATGACCACAAGGGAAGGCAAAGAAAGTCATCTGGTCCACGCCATTAAGTCCTTGCCGACCATGACCATGTCCGACTTAGTTTTCAGCTCAAATATTTATATGGCAAAAGGATATGAGCTTAGGTCATGGAATGGACTTAAGGTACTAACTATCAGTATAGATAATCTGAAGTATAAGTGATAGAAATAAGGTTCTAAAGGAAGCATAGGTTGTATGCAAACCTCACTTATATAATCACCACGATAAGCCATGTTGTTACAGCAACATTGAGTAATGAATACATCGACCATTGATTGGCGAGATGCAGGCATGAATGGACTAAGTCCATAACCTGACCCTCATGCATATACACGTGGTTTGATCTAAAATAAAGAAGGTCATGGGAAGCCATCAAAGGAAAACTTTGGATCACTTTGTTTTAAACAAAGATTATTGTGTGGGATTATAAAGGAACCCTTATATTTATCAATGGATAAAAGAAATCCACAATGGTACAAGAGTCTAACCAGAAAACATATTTAGTTAAAGCTAAATAGATCCATAGTTTGATGAGCAAGTATATATTAAAGTGTCAACAAGATGGCTAAGCCATATGACCTATATATATACATATGTCCGTGGACATAAGAGAAACTGCAGTACAGTTTGATCAAGGATTGAAAATCTATCCAAGTACAAGTCATTAGCCGTTCGACCATCACATGGAGTGACCAGCTATAGAGAGACCAGTTCACAGAGTGATTAGCTATAAGGGCTACACGTCTTGACCATGTCTCAATGGAGTTCCAGAAGATATGGGAGACATGTTACAATCCGACAAAGGAACTATTGCTACATCAACAAGCAAGAAGATCATCTACAAGAATGGAGTGCACCAAATAGAAGGATCTTCGAAGATGTAGTCATCAGGGGGAGTTCATGTGTTGTACTCTTTTTCCTGTCCTTGGTTTCCCTTTTACCATATTGGGTTTTGGGTTTTTCAGGAGAGGTTTTAATGAGGCAACATCAAAGCATGAATGAACCTTGAGCCTGGATGTGTCGATCATGGGGGAGTGTTAAGGATCACTTGGTGATCGACTCATGAACAAGCCCAAGTCATCAAAGCCCGTTCATCCATCCAACAGGCCCAATCTCTAATGCCTTAGAAGATTGGGATATTTCCATATTTATCTATATGTTAATGTTTATCCTTTTACATATTGTATAAGGAATATATATGTATTATTTCCTATTACCATTAGGATTAGGATTTATCTCATGTATATATATAGACCTATGGTCGAATGGAATAAGATGAATAAGATTTACACACAACTCTCTTTATTCACAACATATTATCAATTCTTGCCTTGGTGCCAAATTTTTTGTATCTTAAATATAAATTTTCCATATTTACCTCATACTGAATAGTGTATCAAGACAATTATATTCGATATTCAAGCATAAGAGTATTAAGTAATAGTATTTAATTGGTTGATCTAATAAGGAAAACATTATTTATACGTACCTAAATTACACTTCTTCGATGTATGTATACTGGTTTGCGAAGATTAATATGCTATCCGACCAAAGTTTTCTTTGAATGTTGTTCGGTTCAATTAAAAGATAACTTCCTCATAAAACTAACATCAACAATACAAAACCGGACACCTTCTTATGTTTTCCAATAAAAAATGTACAGAACACTAATGCCCTAAATGAAATGGCTACCGAGGTTTTATGTTGAAACTTTAGCTGAGAAGTAAATCGAAACTTATGCAATAAACAAACATCGTCGCACACCATTAATTTGTATTATAACTGTTACAGTATACTAAACAAAACAACTTTTGGCAAGCATAAGTTTACGACAATGCAGCCCGTATCCCTCATATTATATGTAACTTGTATGAGCAACCATTTGTCGTGAGTAAAACAATCACGTAGACATACAAAATCCCATATAGTTCTTACTATATGATTGTCGCTTACACAAAACTGTCCCTGTGAATTTTTTTTTTGTCTTCATCATAAATGAAAGACAATGTCATCGTGATTTCACTCCGGGTGTGAATGGTGACCAAGGGAATGAAGAGGAACACCAGATTACTTAACATTCCTTAAAAAATTTACCATTCATGAGAAATATATTTTTTTTCTCATTCCTCCCCATTCCTTTGGTTGTAGAGAATTATAGAACAAATTCATTCCTTATTGATTTTGATAAGGAATCATTATTCCTCTTCATTCCTAAAATTTTATTTCTACTCATTCCTTTCATGTCCATTCCTGTTGTTCCTATTATGGTTACCAGTCACATCCTCCGTGTTTTTTATACCTAAATAGACGCTTCTTATATTTTGGGTTAATAAAGCGTTTTTTTTGTTTTTTTTTGTTTTTTTTTATTTTTTTTATTTTTTTATTTTATTTTTTTTGTAAAAGGGCATAATATAACGTTCTTTAGCAATTATATTTTTGATTTACAAATTATTCAATTGAATCTTATACTGCCATATAAGCTAAAATGATATCATAATTATAATCTATTTTGTAATTAATACAAAATATATGTTACAATTTTTTAAATGATTCCCAATTAATATATAGAGAATTATATCACTAAAAATCAGATATTTTTAATAATGACAATTTTAAAGACTGGGAGGATGATTCCATCGTACAAAATATATGTTACAGTTTTTTTTAATGATTCCCAATTAATATATAGAGAATTCTATCACTAAAAATCAGATATTTTTAATAAAGGCAATTTTAAAGACTGGGTGGATGATTCCATATTAAAAAAAAAGCCAAATAGATGATCAATGAAGTTTCTTTTTATTCTTAGGTCTCTTCAATGAATCATTTAGCTATGCATACACTTTTAAGAAGATACCAATTAATATCATAATTTAAGAAACTAATAAATGAGATATTATGAACAAAAAAAAAGACAAGAAACAGGTACACCGAATGTTAAAAATGCATTTATTTCATTCACATTTGCATTGTATCACATACTACTATTTTGATCCACAAACAGTTTTCTATATTTACATATTACCCTTTGAGCCCAAAATATTCAGGCAAAGGTATTTCTTTCCATCTTTATTCTATTATTATGTTTCCCCCTTTTTACCCTATCGTATCTTCTATCTCACACTATCATGTTAAGCTTCTCTTTATACATTGCTTTAGACCACTATAAGTATATATATACACACACACATACCCCACAAACTACTGGTGATTGTTATTAGCATTTCGACTATACATTACCATCTTCTTAGTATTCTATGATTAGTCCTCCAAAAGGAGCACGATGCGGAATTCCCTTCCTTCGTTTCACAATTCGGCCATTTACGGCCGATAGAGGTGGTGTTGATGGCGTGAAACTATTGTTATTAATAATGTCATTGTTCTTCTTGAGCCTCCCGATACTAGTAGTAGTACTGCTATACGAATCATCAGAATCTGAAATATTATTTGTCCAATCCTTTCTTTTTTTGTCGAAATTCTTCGAAGTTCCAGAGATCTAGTAAAAAGAAAAACAGAATATAAATTATCGACGATGTAAATACGAGGATTATCTTATAAAATATCTTCTATAAACAACAAAGGTAAAGATATTGAAAGCCATGAAAACAACGTATGAAAATGAAAAGACCTTTCAAATGAGAGGTTGCTTAAGGTCGAAGCTTTTGATTGACTTGGAATATTCTACCCAAGTGCTTTTATTTCAATTTTTTGAAATAAAATTGTTATGATTGCTATGAAAGACGGTCTAAATACAAAACCGCATTTTCTTGGAGTTGCTATGATTGCCCCCGCATTTTCTCGCCCACCCAACAAGAAAATCCTTTTTCTCAATTCCCATCAAAAAAATTAAATAAAAGACGGTCTAAATACAAAAACAATATAAATAAAGAAACTATTGAATAGTATTTAGCTTACCTATTCAACCACAAGTTTATACTTCTTAATATCAAAGTAATTAACTCTTTTGTTTTTCTCATTTTTATGAGAAATAATAATATATTTTAAAAATCACTAAATAAAATATTTCAATAAATTTTAAATATATATAATTAACATTGAATTTATCCTCAAGTCATTTTGGATTATAAATACAAATGATTTCAAATTTCAGTTTGAATACAATTTCTCTTTCTTTTGATTGTTTTCACCCATTGTCACTGTATTTTGTTCACTTTCTCGAGGAAATAAACATAAAACTTTTTTTTTTCGTTTTACCTTGCAACCAAGAGAGCAGAATCTGAAGGAATCAACGAGGCTGCGATAACAGACTTGGCAGGTGTTGACAACACCTTTCCCTGATCGAGGCTGAGGTCTCTCGTTCAAGAAGACAACCTTAGCACTGTTAATCACATATGTCTGAACTCCTGTTATGTCCAGAAATTTCTGAATCTCCGATACTCTTATCACATCGTGATACGATGATCTCCTTATCTGTAAGTTTAATCAACAAACAAAGGTCAGAATCACCAAAAAGGATCTGTTTTTTTCTCTCTCTCCTCAGTAATGTAACATATAAACTTTATGGTTTCAAAGAAAGTAAAATAAATAGGAACCTGAATGGCGTGATGATCCTTGTGGAAAGAGAGGCAGCGAGAACAGAGAGGACCATTGGTACAGTCTAAACAGTACATATTACACTCACTCTTGTGTGAATCTGTGTGTAATTTGCATTGTACAAAGAACTTCTCTTGAAGCAGAGGTTTAATCCATGGAGGCCAACTCTTGTTGTTTTCTTCTTCAGCTCCCTGTAATCAAAAATAATTTCAAGAGGATCAGAATCAAACATACCAGAAAATAATCTTACTGGAACAGAGAACAAATACATAATCAATTTGGGTGAAAAGATTCGAACTTATTAGAAAGAACCCATTTGAAGAAGATTATCAGAGCTGATAAAATGAGAGTTCTTGGTGGAATCTAAAACGATTTCTGAAGTAAAGATGAAACAGGGCATTTAAAACCACATGAAGAGAACCCATTTGAGGAAATAAACTGAAACCTTTCTATTTATGACTATTATTGTTACCATGATTTCTCTGACTCTAGCTTGTTGATGATTCTCTTCGATCGCCAATTTTTAGTGTGAGAAACTGAAAGAGAGAGAGAGTTGTAGAAACAGAGCAGAGGAGAGAGAGAGATGCGCGAGTAGAAACAAGAACGAAGAGGCGTTCTTATCCGCACAAAAGTCGACTATTACCGAACCTAAAACCCGAAGCTGAAATATTGCTTTTAATATGGAGGGTTCAATGATCCGAACCCACCCTCCCACTTTCCATCTTTCTTCTTCTTTTTACATTTAGGGTTTGATTGATAAACAATGTAGTAAAATTAGAGTAAATATAAAAGTGAAACAGTGGAAATTAAAAGTGGTGGAAAAGTAGAAAGAAAAAAAAAGCAGCCTAACATCTGTTACTCTAGGCCTGCGACTTAGTATCCGATTTCCGGATTCGGTTCAAAATCCGATCCGGACCCGCTCCGAAAATTCGGATATCCGGGCCGAATCCGGATCCGGATAGTAAAATGTTGGATTCGTCAAAACCGGATCCGAATATCTAAATTTTTTAGTCCGGATATCTGGATCCGTAATTTTTATTAATAATTATTTTTAAAATAGTAATATCTATATATGAAAACTAATTTTATTTATTATATTTTCATTTTTATAATAGTACATATAACTTTTATATAAATTTTTAATGGCATACATAAAAATAATTAAAACATTATGTACAATTTTATTTTTAAATTTTTGTTAATATTTTATATATTTTAATATTGTTTTTTTATTTATTTTAAGGTTCCAAATCCGGATATCTGCCGGATATTACAATTTTTAGAAGGATATCCGACATCCGGATATCTGAGAACCCGGGATCCGGATAAGGAAAATAAAATCATGAATCTGCGAATAAGGATCAAGATACCTCAAAATGCTCAAGATACCCGATCCGTCTCACCCCTAAATTACTCCAGCAATATCGAGAGCAAAAATTGGTGTATTTTCCTTTCTTCTTGCACAGTAATTAGAGTAACAATAAAGTTATAGTATTTTATCTGATTGGTAGAATTGTAGCTGGACTTGGAGTAAAACTAAATATGAAGTAAAATATTACTATAAAACAACCAACCAATCACATTCTTATTATTGTTACATATTTCCACTAAAGAGTAGACCTGAGACGGATTTGGATATCCAGAATATTTGGGATATCCGGATCCGTGATTTTTAATATTCGGATTTGGATCCGTACTTTCCGGATAGTTGGATTTCGGATTTCCCCGTAAAAATAATTTAAAAATAAAAATATTTTTAAAATACAAAAAATCTAAAAATATTACATAAATTAAATATTTTTACATAATTTATGAATGCATTATGCATATAATATTATCAAAAATAAAATGTAATAAAAGACTAATTTTATGTATAAATATTAATAAATCAACTATACTTATTAACAAAATTGTAAATTTAATATATTTTAAAAAATCAGATCCGGATCCGGATAACCGACCTAAAAATCCAGATATCCGGATCCGGATTTGACGGATCCCATATTTTACTATCCGGATCCAGAGACCCCGAATATCCTATTTTTGGAGCGGATCCGGATTGGATCTCGAATCGATCCGGATTGGATCTCGAATCGATCCGGATCGGATTTCGGATCGACCCGGATCGGATCTCGAATCGATCCGGATCTCGGATAATAAGTCATAGCCCAACTAAAATGATCTTGTTCACTAGTATCGTTCAAGTTGTATAATCTTACACATTTTTAAATAAAGATTTTTAATTTAATACTTTAATTAATTAATTTGCGTATATAATCACATACTAACATTAAAGTTGTACATATTTTACACTTTAAATATAATAAATAGACAACATTGATTATTTTTTTATTTTTCACTAATAAAAAAATTTAATATTTAAGTTATAATAGTAATACATTTTTTGGGTGAATTAGAGTTATATACCCATTTGGAGCCCAAATTAGAGATGTGCTAACGAATTGACATAAGTAACCCAATATCCACAATTCGGGTTTTATTTAAACCCAAAAGTCCCCAGCCTTGGCACGATAAACGACGGTATGCAGACTGCTCCGACAGGCGAAGATATGCTCTCAGATTTCTTAGACTCTTGTTCTTGATATTAGGTCTCCAGCTATTTTGATCTCAACCACATGTTTACACAGGGGATTGTGCGACAAAGTGGATGCTATCTACGGAGTTACCTCGGAAAGGTAAAAGGAGAACACACGTTGTGTGATATCTCTTAAATATATAGGTAGAGAGAAAATCAGAATTTATCAGTTTGGGTTCATTAGCAGAAAAAAGGGGAGAGAACGAGAGCTGTGATTTGAAGATTCGAAGAACTGAGTTCAATTTACAGAGATTTTTTTCTCTTTAAACTCAGGTAAGCTTTAAATCTTTGATATCTGACATCTTAACCTTAAAGCTTTCAGATACATAAATATTTTGAAAGTAAATAGATACAACATATACAAACCCTAATATATATATTTTCCATTCAGGGGAAAACTTAGTAGAAATGGTTCAGCTGGTGAGGTTGGTTGTTAGTGACTGGGAAAGGGGAGCCCAGGGTAGGTGGAGGTTCAACAAAAACTACATCGAGACCAAATACGATGTCCAACTCAAAGAGAACGAAAGCTACAGTTCTTTTGTCGCTACCGTTAAAGAAAAGTATAGGCTAGATGAGTTCCTCTTACCCACCGAGCCTCTTCTTCTCACTTACGAGTTACCCAACTGAATGAAAGAACCGGGGGAGTACACCGCAGGGCCTTTGGAGATCAAAGACGACAGGGACGTGGAGGTTTTCATGGCCGTTAGAGTTGACTGTGTGTGGCTAGAGCTTTATGTGACTTACGGAGATGCTGACGTCACCTGATACCATCGTTTAAGAGCTTTGGAAGAGGGCCTGATACTTACTGCGAACCCTATACCAGCTCGTCAGCCATTAACACGTTGGAGAGGTACACTAATAAGAATATTAGTAGCTTATATGTATTTTAGTATCGGTTAAAACTTCTAATACTTATTAATAGTTATGTTAGCAGCCAATCTAATGACGAACATACTACATTTAACAGGTGCAACAGAAAGGGGTTATTTATTAGCTAGCGAGGACGTGTTGATGGAGATATGCACGACGGAGGAGCTTATGAAAATAAGAAGGCATTCAAAGGCTCTAACTCGAGAGCTGGAGGAGGATGATGAGTTCATCATTGGGAGTGATTCGGGGTCTTCAACAGACTCCTCTCGTCCACCTGACACGAAAGATGATCCACCAGCTACAGGGGGTGTGATAAGACTTGAAGACCTGACCGAGACTTTTGACAAAGGAGAAGGTGCAATGTTGGACAAGGGAAAGTCGATCATGACCCAAGACAGTGATGAGGTCTTGAGAAAAATAATAGGACCAGGAGAGGGAAACTCTTTTAGGAGCGGCCTTGGACCGAACTCGGGGACATTGGCGTTATTGATGGGTGAATATTAAGAGTATTGAGGTTATATATTTTCACGCTAAATAAGTTCTATAAGTTCAAAAATAAAAGCTAAAATTTAAAACCGCAGGTAGCACAGGGAATAATAGTGACCATAACAGTCTCATGTTTAAGGGAAAAGCAACAGAAACAGAGTGTAATTTTAGCATTATCAGGAATCTCGCCAAGGAGTTCGAGGAACCAACGCAAATGAATATCCTACTGCTTGTGAGAGGGGGTCCATTTAATGGAGACACTGACGACTGCCAGAGAATTGGTAAGGCAATTGACATTATTGTACAATCGTTTTTGGCATATAATGAGTTATTTAGTTGAAAACGATGTCTTCAACGATACGATTACAATTGACTGATAAATATGATAATAAATTGTAATACCTTTAATTGGCAGAAGGATCAGACTTGGCATCAAAGGACCATCTAAGGGTTGGGCAGGTATTAGTGAATAAGGAGGCGTTCAAGCTCCATATGACTCTATACGCAATCGCTAACAAATTCAGATACCTGGTAAAAAGATCCGAACGGGTAAAATACTGCTTTAGTGTGTTGGAGAAAAATGTGTGTGGCGAGTTTACGCAACAAAAATGGGTGGGTGTCCTAGGTTCGAGATAAGGACCCTCGAGTCACAGCACTCATGTTCTGTCGCTGACCACTGGGCCTTCCGGAATCATGCCACAGCGTCCGTGATTGGAGGAATAATGAGGCAACACTACGGGAGTGGGAGTGGGACTGGTCCACGCCCAGGTGCACTAAAGGAACTAATGCGTACAGATCATAGGGTCCCCATCACTTACTGGAAGGCATGGAATTCCAGAGATTCTGCTATTGATCAAGGTTCAGGAAGCTCCGAGATCTATCTTTGCCATCATACTTGGAGCAAGTTGCAACTGAAAAGCCAGGTTCAATTTCTCTCCTTCGTCGCAAGCGTCCAAGTCTTTCCCTACATGAGGAAGGTGGTGATTATCGCCGGCACACACCTAAAGGGGAAATACTCTGGGTGTCTACTCACAGCCAGTGCTCAGGACGGGAATTTTCAAATATTCCCCATCGGGTTTGCGATTGTCGACTCCGAGAACGATCAGTCATGGGGTTGGTTCTTCAGCAAGCTTCAAACTGTGGTCCCTGACTCCTACGATTTGGTTTTCGTATCTGACCGCCACACATCCATCTACTCAGCCATACGGCGGGTAAACATTCTTCGTTGTAAGCCATTATTGTGGAAACAAGTTAGAGTATAATAGGAGAGATAACCGTTAAAATAGGAAATTACGAGTAACCTTATCAATTGGCAACCACTAGCGTTATTACCTGGTATTATAGTACGTGTTATTTATGCCTATAAATTAACTTCGGAATTTAAAATTTAATCAATTATTATTCATTGTCTATAGTTGTCATCCAGTACAACTGCATTCTTCATTTCTTGTATATGAATAGAAAATAAATCTTTTTATATATATAACAGCTACATAAAATTTTATAAATAAAAATAACGCCAGGAGTTAGAATGTTTGCATGACGGCTTTCCTGATGGTTGCTGACATTTGAATATTTTATTTTCAGATTTACCCCCAGGCGCAGCACTGCGCTTGCCTCATGCATCTCCAGTGAAATGTTCAAACCATCTTCAAGAAGAAGCACCTTCTGTACCTTATAGCCAGAGCAGCAAGAGCATTCCGTGTGGAGGACTTCTACACACACTTCAACGAGATTAAAGTGATTGACATTGCATGCGCCGACTACCTCTTAAGGATAGGCTTCGAGCACTGGGCGAGATCTCACTTCGAGGTGTCGAGGTACAACATCATGACAACAACTTAGCCGAGTCTCTCAATAATGCCCTCTCAACAGCAAGGGAGTACCCCATAGTTGTTCTGATCGAGTACATCAGAACAATGCTTATGGGTTGGTTTTCAAGCAGGCGCTCTGCTGCTACCACTAATGGTAGTGCGTTAACTCCTAAAGTAGCTGCCATCATGTCTAGGAACTTCACAGTGTCTACCGGATATGCTATCCGACACATCATTAACGCGGAGTATGAAGTGCGTGATGATGGGGGGATCTTCCATAGAGTGGATCTCGAGAGAAAGAAGTGTTCTTGCAGGGAATTTGACATGTTAGCAATTCCTTGCACGCACGCTGTTGCCGCAGATGAAACGGGAAGCATGATGTTTAGGCGCTATTTGCTAGGGAGTACACAACTGCCTACTGGGGGTTGGCTTACGCATGGAGCATAAACCCGGTGAACCCATCAATTGTCACAGACGTGCAACCAGGAATGAGGCTTCTACCTCCAAGCACCCGTAGGCCAGCAGGGAGACCAAGAAAGGCACGAATCCCATCAGCCGGCGAAATCAGGGTATAACATGTTTCTGCTAACGAAATTATATATACCTGGTAATAGATGTTTTAACTTATAATTAAATTAGTGTCACAGAACACAGGAGTTTTCAAGAGGGGAAGGGCTTGTAGCAGGTGCGGGGATTATGATCACAACCACGCCACCTGTAAAATGCCTATCTGATCACTTATCTCTAAGTTAGTACGATTCGCAACGGATGGTCGGATGGTCTTTTGAAGGTCAGATCGAGGGCGGCCTTGTCTTTCTATGTAATATGTTAAACTTGTTCCCCTAAGCTGTTCTCTAGTTGACAAATATGTAAGTACGACTAGAGAGTGGAATAATGTTGCACTCCATTATAAGACTTGAACCTAAAATGTGGATGTGTTGAATAAAAATGATAGCACTTCCATGAAATGTTGGCTGTTAAATATGTATGTATCATATACTATGATCCTTATCTCAAATCAAAATTAGGTATTTAAAGTAACTAGTGATGAAAATGATAGCACTCCAGTAATGGCTATATTATGAAATACATTGATACAAACAGATCATAAAATTCAAAGAAAAAAATAAATTAGTTGGCTGTTAAGTATTTTGTTACAAAATACCAAAGTTGTTATCGAACAAACGGATAAGGTATTGTAATGAACACTAATATGGTTAAGGAAATAAGAATCTTTATCTTTGGTCTTGGCTTGAAGAGCATAGGTTTAGTTTAATCTTAAACATGTGTTGCCATAAATTGTAGAATAAAGTTTATCATCCAAGACAGGAATTAGTTCCCACATAAGTTTATTCCTGCTAAATTTGTGAAGGCTACACTTGCCACTCTCGTTGGGGTCACCGTGCATGAGGTATCTGAAGAACTTGACTACTAGCTGCTTCGCATCACCTGGCAGCACTCTGGGAGTTATTGTTTTGCACGCATCAAGACGTCCTTCCTTGTGGGCCCCGATAAGAAGAACGTTTATCACGGCTGCGTCTATAGGGCCTGAAGTCTGTGGGATTCCTTTACACCTGGTAAACGTGAAAGCCTTCACCGGTGCGCTTGTCTTGCCCTTGCTGCCTCCATATGAGAGGTAAGGCAACATGTTTGCGACAGGGGTCAACTCTTTCCTCATAAGGCTATCGCTCATCAGTGCTCTGTTGCAGTCGATCACATGAAGCACACCCGCCTTAAAATCCACGCATGCACAAACCCAGTGCTGTTGGTCAATGTTAAACAGAAAATACAGCCTTCCTTTAAAACCAGCGGTAATGCAGCTAAGCGCATCTCCGGTGAACTTAAACTTTGTTCAGTCTTTTACCGCCGTCCTCACAAACCTGGAATGATGGGACATAAGAGTGGCGGGAAGGTTGGTATCTGAGACGAGTAGCATGTTTTCCGTCTTGGAGGTTTGGCTGTTAATGAATGCCATTAAAGAGTCCATAACCTAGCAGGAGAGGATACAATGTCATACACAACGGTCGAAAATATAGTGGAATGCTTCGAAAATTACCTTCGGAGTCATTTGGGTTGATCTAAGTGCAATATCTAGGAAATCGAACGTGCTAACTGAGTGATCCCTCCCTATATTGATGGACCTGCGGATTTGAAGAGAGATAGGAAAATTTGTGGTTGTTATACAGAATATTATCAGCTACCGATATCATTATCATGAAACTAAATTTGAAACTTACGTCATCCCAGTGACCTTCTCAAGAACCTCCAAGTAGTGTCGTTCCAAATCAGTCATAAAGATCAGACCACCAACAACAGTGGGGTCACATTTAAAATCATCCAACCCTGCAGGAGTAACACGAGGACTTTTGCTTTTGCGAGGCTTTATTGGTGCCGCAGCTGTCTTGGACACTGGGAGAACATACTCCAGTGGCTTTGCATTGAGAAGTACTGTATTCGGTGCTGCATGGGAAACTCCAACACCAAGGGAAAAAGGACGGTTCATTCACCTAATCCACACCAACTGAAATAACAACTTAAACATATCAACCACACCTTCAGAATCATTCAATAATCTACACTACCATACAATCCCCATTTAGAACAACATCACCACTAGTATTACCTGCATTTGATGGGTTAACTGAGCATCTTCGGTCGAACCAGACTCCGAGACTCCCGTCCTCCGAACCTGTATGGGATTTGCAGCGACGGCGGGGCATTCTATATTAACCACTGATGGTAGAGGGAGGGGGCGGAAGTGATAGGTCCCAACGCCTGCCATTAGACTTGATTTAGAGCGAGCCATGACAGTATACTAAGATTAAAAAAAACATTTAATAGTTACCTCTGAATTGACATGCGACTTCTGTATATCACTGATAACCTTTCTAATAGCAGCACCAGGATCAACGTTGTTCGTGATACCCTGAATCGGACTACTATCCGCCACAGTAGATCTGTGAAAATCAGTCCTGTCTTGCTGCTTTGTCACTTTCCCAGTATCATGTTGGTTGAGATCATGTTGGTTAGCCGGTACAGAATTGTGAAGGCGATCACAAACAGAATTGATGACGGCATCCTGCATTTTAGAGATCTTATCAGAAACAAGGCTGAAAATCCTCGTCTCCATCCCTAAAATGGGGTTCATTTCTGTCTCCAAACGATTTATCCTCTGGTCCAGGTTCAGCCCCAAAATTGCATCCTTGACCTGAAAATCAACCACTGAAGACACCCTATCCACAATGCTGCTGATCTCATCTTTCAATTGCGTTGACACCATGTTAGCAATGGTATTGCTGGCGTTTTGGTCAAGAGTGTCAACCTCGGTGGAGTCACCCGAGTTATCCATGTCGTTCTTCTCCTTCGACACTTTTTCCTTCTGCTTCTGGCTCCTCATACGAGCTATGTCTGAAGCGGTCAAGCCTCCCTTAAACATATTCTCCTTGAAACGAAAACAACTAGCCACCAGTTCCACCAATGAATCGACCAGCGGATCTTCAAGTTAATCTGGGCATCCCAGGTCAACCTCAAGAGCCCACTCCTCGTGGGGTGCATCAAGTACCTACTGACCTACCACGCACCTACACAATAACAGGTCTTTGTAAGCCGCGACAAAATATTCCGGGTAAAATATTCAACAATTTAGCGGATATATTAAAATTTATCAATCTGAACACTTAGCAAGTAAAAATTGAACTCACGGTTACCTTGCATTCAAGGTCCATGGCCTTCGCGTGCGCAGGTATTAGGACATATTTGGCATTCTCTGGTGGTTTTTCGCCGACTGTTTGATCAGAGACCTCTACCTCATTCTCCTCCACATTCTCCTCGCCTTCACTGTCTGATTCTTGGACTACAACTGGAGCATTCGGAGTCACTTCTTCCTTTAGGGCAGGAACCGCTGCAATCATTACTAATTGAATAGCATCTACAAAACCTCTTAGCGCAAATGAGTCCTGCGCTAGTGCAATCTCATCTTTCTTCAGCATGGAAGACACTAACTCCTGGAAAGACACTCGCCCCCAAGGATATGCCATGAATTCATTTAGGTCACGAATCAACTCAACATGCTCAGGGTTGACCTTCGGTGTGTGAGAAGATGGTAACAGAACCAAAGAAACAATAGCGAGGCATGCAAACTTGATTCGGGTATCTCTGTCCTTCACCTTCTTGGTCTTCAACATGTCCACAATAATCCCTACTGTGCATGAAATAAGCGACCCAAATAGTTCGCTCCAATAGGGTTTCTCTATAAGGGGGTTGTAAGACCCAGACCCGGCCTCTCAGTACGCGGTCGATGCCTCACGTCGCTCGGTCCATACGCTGACCGAACCTCTAAAAATTTTGCCTTTATTTAAAACATCGCCCATAGGCGAGGGCTAACTCAGATCCTAGCTCAAGACTACCTTAGTCATTTCCTAGCCTAGATCATTTCAACTTATGCACAGCGGAATAATATCTACATAACAATTGGTCTAAAACCAATCTAACACTTGTCTGGTCACATCACCTCAGCTAATGGTCAGTATACTCAACTACCAGCTAGCTTCAAGGTCGATGCTGAACCCAAACCAAGTCATACAAAATCCGAGGTTCCATTCACCTAACCATTCTATCTAGATCTATGCAACATTGATAGATCATACCTTTGCCACATCCACGGAGCTTGTTAGCTCATTGTCCCAGCTGACTTAGCTGTTTAGCTAGCTCATCCAGCTAGCTGAGCTGAACCACTTCACTTGAGGTTCCATCTACTCTCCTCTAGCTGATAAAGCTGCGAGGTAGCGTTGCCTAGCTCCCCGTCCACTCGTCTAACTCTCCATATACCTGCATAAACTCTTCCCTTTGGTACTTAGTCATTCAGCCAACCATCCCCACACTAAGTACCTTCGGGAAGTCTTCACTGCAAAACGACCTCAAGCAAACATGCTCCAAAAAATAATTAAAATTCATGACAAATACTGATAATTCCCCACTAAGAGGAATCCACAATCAGATTGATCAGAACCGGCCTAATTCACATAGAATTTGGTCAAATTCCACTAAACCGGCCATAACTGACCATCATCAAACCGCCTGATAAATCCAATCAAATCACATGATAAATCATGATAAATCCTCACTAAGATGAATCCATGGTCGGATCCCATCAATTCCATCCAGAACTATGAGATCCGGACCTAGCTGCCCAACCAAGGCCATAGAGTTCCACTGAACCGACCAAGGCCTGGTTTAGTACCACCATGTCTCAGGTGTGTGCTCCCCTGTAACCAAGTCCTTTCATGGACTAACAAAGCCCATCAGATCCTAAGTCAATCAACCAACCACCCCACATGACTCAGAACTGATGAGTCTTCACACTTCCTAACCGCCATGGAACCATGTCCCACTGAACCTGATTAGTGTTGCTCTTACCACCAGTGCATCCTTTGATCAATCAGATCAGACACCTTGATCCACCATCCAGGGATCAGGTCGTCCATCCTTACCCATGATCAGATCACACACGGCCTTCCTTGTATAAACACACCAGCACAATACTTGTTGTCCACACCAACAAGTACTAGCCTTACTCCTCTCCTTTGCTTGCTGTTGGATCCAAACGAATTGAACTTGCACTCCACATGGTTCCTCTTATACTAGGACCCCCATGTATCTCATCAACGGGTCGGATCCATGGTTCACACCATGATCAAACCCAACATCAAACCATGAACCATCATGGATCACTATCCAATGAACAGCATCTAACTATCACCCCACATGGATGAAGTAGATCAACAATGATCCGCCCCTCCTCTCAGGGTCCTGGATCCTTAGTTTACATCACAATATATGGTCTTCAAGGGGCGTGCCTTACCTTGGCTTAACAGCACCACAAGAGACATAAACATAAACAGGAAAGTAAGTATCAAATTTGTTACCTTATACTTGATCTTATTAGATCATGTGCCTCCTCTTATTAGGTTCGGCCATGCTCCTCCAGAGCATGCCTCCATAAAGCCCTTATAACATACTTACAGTAATGATAAGATCCATTCAATGGTCGTGCCTCTCTTCCATACCATGAAACTCCCATGGAACCAGTTTCTGCACTGCATCCACCTTTGAGGCTGTGTTGGCCTTTGGGAGTGGAGTCTGGCCTTCTCCCTTCTCCTCTGACCATTTGCGTGTGTTCCCAGGACACAGAGGAAGCCTTAGATGTGTTCATCCATGATCAAACACCACCCAAAGGTCGTGCATCACTTCCCCCTTCAGTGTCTAAGAAACTGCCTTTCTACACTTATCTGCCTTCAAGGCTGTCTCAGCCCTTAGAAATTAGATCCGGCCTCCTATCTTCTCTCCAGGATATTTTCGTGTCTTCTATGGATGTAGAGGAAGCCCAAGGCGTGGCAAACAGCAATCAAAACATACCAGAAGGTCGTTCATTACCCTCCCCATGATTGCCCACCAAAACTGCCTCTTTGCTGCCTTTGATTGCATCTCTGTCTTGGATTATTGAATCCGACCATCTCTATGTTTTTCTCTGATTTTCTTTGTGTTTCAGGGTGGAAAATGAATGCCTGGCGTGCCTGTAAAGGCACAGACCTGCCCTCTTTTTATAGAAGAAGGAATGGTTACTTCTAACCATTGCATCCCTTCGGTTTTATTTCTGGCCATTGATTTCATCAATGGTCCAGATCACACTCATTCGCCTATGACAGTTATCTGGACGTCCTGGGCTTGTACAACCACTCCTGGGCATGTCCAATACAAGTCCAAACCGAATGCCAAGCCACTGGTTCAACCCCGAGAGCCCACCGGCCCATCGCCACATATGGGTTGGCCGCATGGCCCGGCCACTGTCCGGACCGGGCCCAACTGTCCGAGACCAACACTCAGTCAAGCTGAGTTGAGCTGATCCCCAGCTGACCCAGCTGAGTGAGCTAGTCCATCCAGCTCAGGGAGCTGACACACTCTACTTGAGCTCCAAGTGAGCTCCGTCCAGCTGGTCGAGCTTCTTGCTCGCATCCCCCAGCTGTGAATCACTTTGTACAGCTTGATATCTTTATCTTATTCAATCCCTCTAAGTCCCTTGGTCTATTTCCAGACCTAGACTTAGTTCTCCCATGATCCATTCTGATCATGCACCACATCACAGCTTCACCTAGCTGATCGAGTTTCACCCAGACCTCGTCCAGCTATAGAAACACTCGACCAACTCCTTTAAGCTTGTCTCCATCCTATTTTGGTTAAGTCTCAGCTGTATGATTCCCTTAACCACCTTTTTGGATCATGACACGCTTGTCTTTAGATCATATGACCTGTCTGGTGCGTCTCCACGACAATGGTCCATCCGGACGATCCTACCCAAGATCGGGGACATGACAAGTCTCCCCCACTTGATAAGGATTCGTCCTCGAATCCAGTGGTTCTGACTTCTTGTCTCGTTGACAAAAAGTTCCAACCGATCTCTTTGCATCCGGAACATGGAGCATGCTCGATTGGTTCTTTCTAACCAATTTGTGGCATCTCTTGCTTGTTCCTTCTCACTGATCACATTTTTGATCAGCATATCAACATGTCTCCCCCACTTGGACGGAACACTCTTGAATCCGAACCAAGTTGTCCTTTACAGACACCAAGGGTTCATGATCCCAGCCACATCGTACTGGATCATCCCTTAACCGACCACAGTCTATACCGGCTTGGCCATATTGTGATCTTAGTCCATACTAGACTAAACCACCTTAACTTGACACCTGTCCATCACCGGACACTGTCATAATTGATCAGGTCCTTTTAGGACGTGATCATATCCCGGCCCTGGTCCACTCAGGAACTCAACCGTGTATCCCGACCATAGGTCCATCTCCGAATAGGTCATTCCCTGATCCTTGTCCCTTACCGGACTTGATCATATTGCGGTTCTGGTCCACTCCAGAACTCAACTGTCTTACCCCAACCATAGGTCAATCTCCGACTTGGTTGTACTGCGACCCTCATCCATCACTGGACTTGATCGACTATATCCCAACCCTAGGTCAATCTCAGACTTGGTTGTAATGCGACCCAAGTCCCTTGCCGGACGGGGTCGACTTCAGCTCGGCCATCTCGGCAGGAGCTATACACAAGGAACTTTTGGATCTTTGGGGCCGTCCCTGGTCCAGATCTACTATGAACGGGTCAGCCCTACCAGGGGGAATGCCCTGTAGCACCCGAAACACATCATGGACTCTCGAACCAGCGGAATCCCATCCGGGTCATCACCCCCTACGACCTCCTTAGTGGCGTTTGTGGCCAAATAAGCTTCACAACCCTTCCTCAGCATCCAATCCACATGGATTGCTGACACCACTAAGCATCCAAAGATCGGACGTATACCTTGGAACCTGATCGGGAATTCACACCAACTCTCGAACTGCACGCGCCCCCGGTGACAGTCCAGAGTGGCCCGATACTTTCCAAGCCAGTCCATACCTAAATCGTGATTCTTTAGGCGGACAACAACTAGATCCACAGGCATTACCCTGTCCAGGATCAATACTCAGATCCGCAGGCATTACCCTGACTGTGATCAATACTCAGATCCGCAGGCATTACCCTGACTGTGATCAATACTCAGATCCGCAGGCATTACCCTGACTGTGATCAATACAGGGATGTCTTCACCAAACCTAGTGAACTCATTCTCTGCCCACCGGCCGCGTTCACTATGCAAGGACAACCCACCGTTCCCATCTGGAACAACCTTTAGACCAACATGAACACTGCATATGCTCACTTGTTTTGAACGGCCACCAAGGAATATCACTAACCCCTACAAGAGTGCTGCACGTTTCTTTCAACCTAAGCTACTCTCTGGTCCATGTTACTTCCCTGGTCCAGGTCGTCAATACAAAGATCTTGCATTGCGTCCATCATCCAATCCGTCTATTACTTCCAAATAACTAGATAACTAACCTTTCTGTTTCCAGGGTCTTGCCCTTGGAGAGTGCATCTTGGCTAAGCCAGCTCATCTTGGAACTTCCCCGTTCACAAGCATGAAACCCAACCTAACCTCAACTCCCACTTGGCTCACCACAGCTAAGGTTCCAAGTCATCTCAGTTTTCAGAAATAATTTCGGTTTGGAACACAACATCTTTGAGCACTGTCCTTAACAGGATCAAGCATGCTCTGATACAACCTTGTAAGACCCCGACCCGGCCTCTCAGTACGCGGTCGATGCCTCACATCGCTCGGTCCATACCCTGACCGAACCTCTAAAAATTTTGCCCTTTATTTAAAACATCGCCCATAGAGGGCTAACTCAGATCCTAGCTCAAGACTACCTTAGTCATTTCCTAGCTTAGATCATTTCAACTTATGCACAGCGGAATAATATCTACATAACCATTGGTCTAAAACCAATCTAACACTTGTCTGGTCACATCACCTCAGCTAATGGTCAGTATACTCAACTACCAGCTAGCTGCAAGGTCGATGCTGAACCCAAACCAAGTCATACAAAATCCGAGGTTCCATTCACCTAACCATTCTATCTAGATCTATGAAACATTGATAGATCATACCTTTGCCACATCCACGGAGCTTGTTAGCTCATTGTCCCAGCTGACTTAGCTGTTTAGCTAGCTCATCCAGCTAGCTGAACTGAACCACTTCACTTGAGGTTCCATCTACTCTCCTCTAGCTGATAAAGCTGCGAGGTAGCGTTGCCTAGCTCCCGTCCACTCGTCTAACTCTCCATATACCTGCATAAACTCTTCCCTTTGGTACTTAGTCATTCAGCCAACCATCCCCACAGACTAAGTACCTTCGGGAAGTCTTCAGCTGCAAAAACGACCTCAAGCAAACATGCTCCAAAAATTAATTAAAATTCATGACAAATACTGACAATTCCCCACTAAGAGGAATCCACAATCAGATTGATCAGAACCGGCCTAATTCACATAGAATTGGTCAAATTCCACTAAACCGCCATAACTGACCATCATCAAACCGCCTGATAAATCCAATCAAATCACATGATAAATCATGATAAATCCTCACTAAGAGGAATCCATGGTCGGATCCCATCAATTCCATCCAGAACTATGAGATCCGGACCTAGCTGCCCAACCAAGGCCATGGAGAGTTCCACTGAACCGGCCAAGGCCTGGTTTAGTACCACCATGTCTCAGGTGTGTGCTCCCCTGTAACCAAGTCCTTTCATGGACTAACAAATCCCATCAGATCCTAAGTCAATCAACCAACCACCCCACATGACTCAGAACTGATGAGTCTTCACACTTCCTAACCGGCCATGGAACCATGTCCCACTGAACCTGATTAGTGTTGCTCTTACCACCGGTGCATCCTTTGATCAATCAGATCAGACACCTTGATCCACCATCCAGGGATCAGTTCGTCCATCCTTACCCATGATCAGATCACACACGGCTTTCCTTGTATAAACACACCAGCACAATACTTGTTGTCCACACCAACAAGTACTAGCCTTACTCCTCTCCTTTGCTTGCTGTTGGATCCAAACGAATTGGAACTTGCACTCCACATGGTTCCTCTTATACTAGGACCCCCATGTGTCTCATCAATGGGTCGGATCCATGGTTCACACAATGATCAAACCCAACATCAAACCATGAACCTTCATGGAACACTATCCAATGAACAGCATTTAACTATCACCCCACATGGATGAAGTAGATCAACAATGATCCGCCCCTCTTCTCAGGGTCCTGGATACTTAGTTTACATCACAATATATGGTCTTCAAGGGGCGTGCCTTACCTTGGCTTAACAGCACCACAAGAGACGTAAACATAAATAGGAAAGTAAGTATCAAATTTGTTACCTTATACTTGATCTTATTAGATCATGTGCCTTCTCTTATTAGGTTCGGCCATGCTCCTCCAGAGCATGCCTCCATAAAGCCCTTATCACATACTTACAGTAATGATAAGATCCATTCAATGGTCGTGCCTCTCTTCCATACCATGGAACTCCCATGGAACCAGTTTCTACACTGCATCCACCTTTGCGGCTGTGTTGGCCTTTGGGAGTGGAGTCTGGCCTTCTCCCTTCTCCTCTGACCATTTTCGTGTGTTCCCAGAACACAGAGTAAGCCTTATATGTGTTCATCCATGATCAAACACCACCCAAAGGTCGTGCATCACTTCCCCCTTCAGTGTCTAAGAAACTGCCTTTCTACACTTATCTGCCTTCAAGGCTGTCTCAGCCCTTAGAAGTTAGATCCGGCCTCCTATCTTCTCTACAAGATATTTGCGTGTCTTCTATGGATGTAGAGGAAGCCCAGGGCGTGGCAAACAGCAATCAAAACATACCAGAAGGTCGTTCATAACCCTCCCCATGATTGCCCACCAAAACTGCCTCTTTGCTGCCTTTGATTGCATCTCTGTCTTAGATTGTTGAATCCGACCATCTCCATGTTTTTCTCTGATTTTCTTTGTGTTTCAGGGTGGAAAATGAAAGACTGGCGTGCCTGTAAAGGAACGGACCTGCCCTCTTTTTATAGAAGAAGGAATGGTTACTTCTAACCATTTCATCCCTTTGGTTTTATTTCTGGCCATTGATTTCATCAATGGTCCAGGTCACACCCATTCGCCTATGGCAGTTATCTGGACGTCCTGGGCTTGTACAACCACTCCTGGACATGTCCAATACAAGCCCAAACCGAATGCCAAGCCACTGGCCCAACCCCGAGAGCCCACCGGCCCATCGCCACATATGGGTTGCCCGCATGGCCCGGCCACTGTCTGGACCCGGCCCAACTGTCCGAGACCCGAACACTCAGTCAAGCTGAGTTGAGCTGATCCAGCTGACCCAGCTGAGTGAGCTAGTCCATCCAGCTCAGGGAGCTGACACACTCTACTTGAGCTCCAAGTGAGCTCCGTCCAGCTGGTCGAGCTTCTTGCTCGCATCCCCCAGCTGTGAATCACTTTGTACAGCTTGATATCTTTATATTATTCAATCCCTCTAAGTCCATTGGTCTATTTCCAGACCTAGACTTAGTTCTCCCATGATCCATTCTGATCATGCACCACATCACAGCTTCACCTAGCTGATCACAGTTTCACCCAGACCTCGTCCAGCTATAGAAACACTCGACCAACTCCTTTAAGCTTGTCTCCATCCTATTTTGGTTAAGTCTTAGCTGTATGATTCCCTTAACCACCTTTTTGGATCATGACACGCTTGTCTTTAGATCATATGACCTGTCTGGTGCGTCTCCACGCACAATGGTCCATCCGGACGATCCTACCCAGGATCGGGGACATGACAAGTTCTCAGTACGCGGTCGATGCCTCACGTCGCTCGGTCCATACTCTGACCGAGCCTCTAAAAATTTCGCCCTTTATTTAAAACATCGCCCATAGAGGGCCAACTCAGATCCTAGCTCAAAACTACCTTAGTCATTTCCTAGGTTAGATCATTTCAACTTATGCACAGCGGAATAATATCTACATAACCATTAATCTAAAACCAATCTAACACTTGTCTGGTCACATCACCTCAGCTAATGGTCAGTATACTCAACTACCAGCTAGCTCCAAGGTCGATGCTGAACCCAAACCAAGTCATACAAAATCCGAGGTTCCATTCACCTAACCATTCTATCTAGATCTATGCAACATTGATAGATCATACCTTTGCCACATCCACGGAGCTTGTTAGCTCATTGTCCCAGCTGACTTAGCTGTTTAGCTAGCTCATCCAGCTAGCTGAGCTGAACCACTTCACTTGAGGTTCCATCTACTCTCCTCTAGCTGATAAAGCTGCGAGGTAGCGTTGCCTAGCTCCCCGTCCACTCGTCTAACTCTCCATATACCTGCATAAACTCTTCCCTTTGGTACTTAGTCATTCAGCCAACCATCCCCACAGACTAAGTACCTTCGGGAAGTCTTCAGCTGCAAAAACGACCTCAAGCAAACGTGCTCCAAAAATTAATTAAAATTCATGACAAATACTGATAATTCTCTACTAAGAGGAATCCACAATCAGATTGATCAGAAACGGCCTAATTCACATAGAATTTGGTCAAATTCCACTAAACCGGCCATAACTGACCATCATCAAACCGGCCTGATAAATCCAATCAAATCACATGATAAATCATTATAAATCCTCACTAAGATGAATCCATGGTCGGATCCCATCAATTCCATCCAGAACTATGAGATCCGGACCTAGCTGCCCAACCAAGGCCATGGAGAGTTCCACTGAACCGGCCAAAGCCTGGTTTAGTACCACCATGTCTCAGGTGTGTGCTCCCCTGTAACCAAGTCCTTTCATGGACTAACAAAGCCCATCAGATCCTAAGTCAATCAACCAACCACCCCACATGACTCAGAACTGATGAGTCTTCACACTTCCTAACCGGCCATGGAACAATGTCCCACTGAACCTGATTAGTGTTGCTCTTACCACCGGTGCATCCTTTGATCAATCAGATCAGACACCTTGATCCACCATCTAGGGATCAGGTCGTCCATCCTTACCCATGATCAGATCACACACGGCCTTCCTTGTATAAACACACCAGCACAATACTTGTTGTCCACACCAACAAGTACTAGCCTCCTCTCCTCTGCTTGCTGTTGGATCCAAACGAATTGGAACTTGCACTCCACATGTTTCCTCTTATACTAGGACCCCCATGTGTCTCATCAATGGGTCGGATCCATGGTTCACACCATGATCAAACCCAACATCAAACCATGAACCATCATGGATCACTATCCAATGAACAACATCTAACTATCACCCCACATGGATGAAGTAGATCAACAATGATCCGCCACTCCTCTCAGGGTCCTGGATCCTTAGTTTACATCACAATATATGGTCTTCAAGGGGCGTGCCTTACCTTGGCTTAACAGCACCACAAGAGACATAAACATAAACAGGAAAGTAAGTATCAAATTTGTTACCTTATACTTGATCTTATTAGATCATGTGCCTCCTCTTATTAGGTTCGGCCATGCTCCTCCAGAGCATGCCTCCATAAAGCCCTTATCACATACTTACAGTAATGATAAGATCCATTCAATGGTCGTGCCTCTCTTCCATACCATGGAACTCCCATGGAACCAGTTTCTGCACAGCATCCACCTTTGAGGCTGTGTTGGCCTTTGGGAGTGGAGTCTGGCCTTCTCCCTTCTCCTCTGACCATTTGCGTGTGTTCCCAGGACACAGAGGAAGCCTTAGATGTGTTCATCCATGATCAAACACCACCGAAAGGTCGTGCATCACTTCCCCCTTCAGTGTCTAAGAAACTGCCTTTCTACACTTATCTGCCTTCAAGGCTGTCTCAGCCCTTAGAAGTTAGATCCGGCCTCCTATCTTCTCTCCAGGATATTTGCGTGTCTTTTATGGATGTAGAGGAAGCCCAGGGCGTGGCAAACAGCAATCAAAACATACCAGAAGGTCGTTCATAACCCTCCCCATGATTGCCCACCAAAACTGCCTCTTTGCTGCCTTTGATTGCATCTCTGTCTTGGATTGCTGAATCCGACCATCTCCATGTTTTTCTCTGATTTTCTTTGTGTTTCAGGGTGGAAAATGAATGTCTGGCGTGCCTGTAAAGGCACAGACCTGCCCTCGTTTTATAGAAGAAGGAATGGTTACTTCTAACCATTGCATCCTTTCGGTTTCATTTCTGGCCATTGATTTCATCAATGGTCCAGATCACACCCATTCGCCTATGGCAGTTATCTGGACGTCCTGGGCTTGTACAACCACTCCTGGACATGTCCAATACAAGCACAAACCGAATGCCAAGCCACTGGCCCAACCCCGAGAGCCCACCGGCCCATCGCCACATATGGGTTGGCCGCATGGCCCGGCCACTGTCCGGACCTGGCCCAACTGTCCGAGCCCCGAACACTCAGTCAAGCTGAGTTGAGCTGATCCCCAGCTGACCCAGCTGAGTGAGCTAGTCCATCCAGCTCAGGGAGCTGACACACTCTACTTGAGCTCCAAGTGAGCTCCGTCCAGCTGGTCGAGCTTCTTGCTCGCATCCCCCAGATGTGAATCACTTTGTACAGCTTGATATCTTTATCTTATTCAATCCCTCTAAGTCCCTTGGTCTATTTCCAGACCTAGACTTAGTTCTCCCATGATCCATTCTGATCATGCACCACATCACAGCTTCACCTAGCTGATCGAGTTTCACCCAGACCTCGTCCAGCTATAGAAACACTCTACCAACTCCTTTAAGCTTGTCTCCATCCTATTTTGGTTAAGTCTCAGCTGTATGATTCCCTTAACCACCTTTTTGGATCATGACACGCTTGTCTTTAGATCATATGACCTGTCTGGTGCGTCTCCACGCACAATGATTCATCCGGACGATCCTACCCAGGATCGGGGACATGACAAGTTCTCAGTACGCGGTCGATGCCTCACGTCGCTCTGTCCATACCCTGACCGAACCTCTAAAAATTTTGCCCTTTATTTAAAACATCGCCCATAGGGCTAACTCAGATCCTAGCTCAAGACTACCTTAGTCATTTCCTAGCTTAGATCATTTCAACTTATGCACAGCGGAATAATATCTACATAACCATTGGTCTAAAACCAATCTAACACTTGTCTGGTCACATCACCTCAGCTAATGGTCAGTATACTCAACTACCAGCTAGCTCCAAGGTCGATGCTGAACCCAAACCAAGTCATACAAAATCCGAGGTTCCATTCACCTAACCATTCTATCTAGATCTATGCAACATTGATAGATCATACCTTTGCCACATCCACGGAGCTTGTTAGCTCATTGTCCCAGCTGACTTAGCTGTTTAGCTAGCTCATCCAGCTAGCTAAGCTGAACCACTTCACTTGAGGTTCCATCTACTCTCCTCTAGCTGATAAAGCTGCGAGGTAGCGTTGCCTAGCTCCCCGTCCACTCGTCTAACTCTCCATATACCTGCATAAATTCTTCCCTTTGGTACTTAGTCATTCAGCCAACCATCCCCACGCTAAGTACCTTCGGAAGTCTTCAGCAAAAACAACCTCAAGCAAACATGCTCCAAAATTAATTAAAATTCATGAAAATACTGATAATTCCCCACTAAGAGGAATCCACAATCAGATTGATCAGAACCGGCCTAATTCACATAGAATTTGGTCAAATTCCACTAAACCGGCCATAACTGACCATCATCAAACCGGCCTGATAAATCCAATCAAAGCACATGATAAATCATGATAAATCCTCACTAAGAGGAATCCATGGTCGGATCCCAACAATTCCATCCAGAACTATGAGATCCGGACCTAGCTGCCCAACCAAGGCCATGGAGAGTTCCACTGAACCGCCAAGGCCTGGTTTAGTACCACCATGTCTCAGGTGTGTGCTCCCCTGTAACCAAGTCCTTTCATGGACTAACAAAGCCCATCAGATCCTAAGTCAATCAACCAACCACCCCACATGACTCAGAACTGATGAGTCTTCACACTTCCTAACCGGCCATGGAACCATGTCCCACTGAACCTGATTAGTGTTGCTCTTACCACCGGTGCATCCTTTGATCAATCAGATCAGACACCTTGATCCACCATCCAGGGATCAGGTCGTCCATCCTTACCCATGATCAGATCACACACGGCCTTCCTTGTATAAACACACCAGCACAATACTTGTTGTCCACACCAACAAGTACTAGCCTTACTTCTCTCCTTTGCTTGTTGTTGGATCCAAATGAATTGGAACTTGCACTCCACATGGTTCCTCTTATACTAGGACCCCCATGTGTCTCATCAATGGGTCGGATCCATGGTTCACACCATGATCAAACCCAACATCAAACCATGAACCATCATGGATCACTATCCAATGAACAGCATCTAACTATCACCCCACATGGATGAAGTAGATCAACAATGATCCGCCCCTCCTCTCAGGGTCCTGGATCCTTAGTTTACATCACAATATATGGTCTTCAAAGGACGTGCCTTACCTTGGCGTAACAGCACCACAAGAGACATAAACATAAACAGGAAAGTAAGTATCAAATTTGTTACCTTATACTTGATCTTATTAGATCATGTGCCTCCTCTTATTAGGTTCGGCCATGCTCCTCCAGAGCATGCCTCCATAAAGCCCTTATCACATACTTAAAGTAATGATAAGATCCATTCAATGGTCGTGCCTTTCTTCCATACCATGGAACTCTCATGGAACCAGTTTCTGCAATTCATCCACCTTTGAGGCTGTGTTGGCCTTTGGGAGTGGAGTCTGGCCTTCTCCCTTCTCCTCTGACCATTTGCGTGTGTTCCCAGGACACAGAGGAATCCTTAGATGTGTTCATCCATGATCAAACACCACCCAAAGGTCGTGCATCACTTCCCCCTTCAGTGTCTAAGAAACTGCCTTTCTACACACATCTGCCTTCAAGGCTCTCTCAGCCCTTAGAAGTTAGATCCGGCCTCCTATCTTCTCTCCAGGATATTTGCGTGTCTTCTATGGATGTAGAGGAAGCCCAGGGCGTGGCAAACAACAATCAAAACATACCAGAAGGTCGTTCATAACCCTCCCCATGATTGCCCACCAAAACTGCCTCTTTGCTGCCTTTGATTGCATCTCTGTCTTGGATTGTTGAATCCGACCATCTCCATGTTTTTCTCTGATTTTCTTTGTGTTTCAGGGTGGAAAATTAATGCCTGGCGTGCCTGTAAAGGCACGGACCTGCCCTCTTTTTATAGAAGAAGGAATGGTTACTTCTAACCATTGCATCCCTTCGGTTTCATTTCTGGCCATTGATTTCATCAATGGTCCAGATCACACCCATTCGCCTATGGCATTTATCTGGATGTCCTGGGCTTGTAAAACCACTCCTGGACATGTCCAATACAAGCCCAAACCGAATGCCAAGCCACTGGCCCAACCCCGAGCCCACCGCCCATCGCCACATATGGGTTGCCCGATGGTCGCCACTGTCCGGACCCGGCCCAACTGTCCGAGACCCGAACACTCAGTCAAGCTGAGTTGAGCTAATCCCCAGCTGACCCAGCTGAGTGAGCTAGTCCATCCAGCTCAGGGAGCTGACACACTCTACTTGAGCTCCAAGTGAGCTCCGTCCAGCTGGTCGAGCTTCTTGCTCGCATCCCCCAGCTGTGAATCACTTTGTACAGCTTGATATCTTTATCTTATTCAATCCCTCTAAGTCCCTTGGTCTATTTCCAGACCTAGACTTAGTTCTCCCATGATCCATTCTGATCATGCACCACATCATAGCTTCACCTAGCTGATCGAGTTTCACCCAGACCTTGTCCAGCTATAGAAACACTCGACCAACTCCTTTAAGCTTGTCTCCATCCTATTTTGGTTAAGTCTCAGCTGTATGATTCCCTTAACCACCTTTTTGGATCATGACACTTGTCTTTAGATCATATGACCTGTCTGGTGCGTCTCCACGCACAATGGTCCATCCGGACGATCCTACCCAGGATCGGGGACATGACAGGGGTTTTTCCTTTTCCGGAGCTTCAGATTAGGCAACTTCCCACAGTTAACCCCAGTGACAATTGCGAACTCTCTAAGAGAGATTCGAATATGAGTACCAGCGAAAAGAACCTGAATCTCATACTTTTTGTTGATCTTCAGTCTCCTAGCCAGAATAAAATAACAAAATGCGCCAGAGAATGGAGGATTATCATCTAAAGCAAGTATCTTGGAGAACGATGAATATCTGAAAAATTCGATTTCATCTTCAGTGAGAGCTTTGAGAATCGACTTGGTGAGTTTTAATTTGTGATAAGAGTTAACTCTATAAACCGATGGTTCTTCACCGGCGGCGAAAATCCTTGGAGGAAGATTCGGCGTCGACATTCGTGCAATTGATCTTCTGCTTGTGGAGAGGAATTGAGATTTTTAGGATATAGCTTTTTGAAAATGGGAAGAAGAGCTTTCAACAAAGAGAAAATGTCTCAACCGTAAAAATAATTACGAATGTGTGCCATTATAGAAAAGGAAACGTCGTATGCATTGAAAAATTTCCCTACCATTACGTCTTCACTCAGCCTCACACGCCCTTTCACAGTATGAATAGCTTCTCGCGAGAACTAAAATCCGACATGATCACAGGCCTAAAAAATCGTTTGGATATAAAACATAGGGGAAAAGTGGTCACATAAAAGCATGCAGGATTCCGGTGGCACAAGTCTAATTACTCTCCGTTTTAGGTGTAGGAGATCCAATTATCTCTTATAATAATTTCAAAAATCTCAAAAATCGTAAAAACCATGATTTTTTTTTTGTATTCTAGTTTCCTAAGAAGTAATTATTAAATTTAAATAAATATAATTTATTTTTACATTTTGAACCAAATTTAGATTGAAAATTTTAAATCAAATTCAGTTTAAGTATTTAATACATACTTTCAGATAAAATATTTATACCATGAAAGTTAATCCATATCATGGCTTTATGATCAAAGATCTTGTTTTTTGGAACATTAGTTTGAACTGATCATTTTTTATTTACTCAATGGTAAATTTATTTGTTATTTACTCAATGGTAAAAAACCTCAAACAACCTAATTTTATCGTTTAACTAGATATAAACCCACACTGTGTGCGGATATTTTTTTTATTAAATCTTTGTGAAAATTTTAAATATATATTATACGATTATCAAATTTGTGGTTTATATTTTGAAGAATACTTTTATTTGGGTATAATATATTTTCTTCACATGTATAGTATTGGTATGTTTTTTATTAGCATAATGGTGTTTATTTTGAATGTAAAATGTTCATAGATGTAATTATTTAGTAGTTTAACTTGGCTATTGATTTTAATATCTATCATATTATTTCATACACCTAAGGAGATATTTGTTTTCTAAAATGCATGTCTTTTAATTTCTTTATACAAAATTTATTACGTTAGCCTACCATCCAAGCTAAACTCGAGTTATATTTTTTCTGAAAAATAATCGTCTATATATCAATATATCAATATTTTATGTTGTGCTTATTGAGACTTTAAATAGGTTATGCTATTATATTTTCACATTGTGTCGTATAGTTTATCTAGAATAAAAATTTAATAATGTAATCTTTTTATTAATATTTGTATGGCAGTATATATTGCATATACTAAAATATCTCAAAATATATGTGCAAATTGCAAGATAATATAATATTTTAAAACATAGTTTTATTATTTGATACTGTATTGTTCAAATTTTGTATTGACAAAGTTTTGGTTTATCAAAAAGATTGTCGAGATTTGATTAAATATTTCTTTTTCATCTGATTTTATCAAATGGTTTTTAGATATATCAATGAAGAAGTTATAAAGTTGAGAATATCTAGGATGAATATTCCATAACACTATTGTTAGCTGAATTTCGGTTTACACATTAGATTGTGTAACTGTAAGTATTCTCTTTACATTAACATATAGTTTTGTTATGTACTATAAAATTGTAAAAAAAATAATTGAATTGATTATAATTAATCTTTATGGCTTGATTATACGCGAACCAAGTGAGAACATTGGACATGATATTTTTCTTTAACATGAAGATATGACCAACTCATAAAAATCATATGCAAGTGAATTTGATTTTGTAGTTATATTGTTAAACATAGCTTAAATATTTTATATATTCTTATTTGTTCAAGAGGAATCATGCATTCATTGTTTATGTAAAAAGAAATCTTGCGTCCATTATTTATGTAAAAAATATTTTGGTTTAATAAGAGTATATTGATATTAGTTAGATATAAAAATATTACTAATGATAATGATTAGTGGTTTTTTCACATTAATGTGTGAAAAAGTGTATCAACTGGACATCACGTTAGTTCATCAAATATGATCATCATGGAAAAGTGTATCAAACGCTTTTGAGCATTTCTAATATTTCTTGTTAGAATGTTTAATATGATGAAAGATGGACAAATATGAATTGATTAGATAAAGACATGTTGTCAAAAAAAAAAAGATAACCGAAGAGACATTAAATATGAAGTTGGTTTACTTTAACGTGACCAGTTAGGTTATGTTTAAATTGTTTGGTGCATTTATTTAGCGTGTAGTATTATTTTAACAATTTTGAAAGGTCCAAAACTTAAATGACAACTTAAAACAGTAGATAAAAAATAGGACTCTAAATTAATAGATTACATAGTAGTCCAAGAAGGTTGTTTTTGTTTCTCAATATAAATTCTCCATATAAAACCTTTATTTTACAGAATGTTATTACAATTTTTCAAAAATTGATATCGGACATATAGAATGGACCTAAGACCCTAATGCTAATTGAAGCTAAAACTAAACCTAAGTGATATTTGCAAAGCTTAAATAATTTTTATTAAGGATATATTTTATTTATAACTAAATCTTTCTTTTTCAAGCAGATCACGAAAAGATAAATATCATAATTTTCTTTTTAATCATTTTAATTTAATTAATTAATTAAAATAGAAACAGCATCAATTTTGAAATAATTAGAAGTTATGATTTATAATTTTTAGTAATTTTTTTAAAAATTTTCATTTGTATTCTAAAATTTAAAATTCAAATCATTATATTTCTCTATATTTTAAGGGAATTTCGCAAAAATAATCTAAAATTTGAAGTTAACTACGAACACAATCTCCTTTTGTCTACTATAATTTGACATTTTCTCCCTAATAATTCTTAACTGTTTCAAATATTTAAAATTTTAGTTTAATTAATTTTATTCTTAGAAAATTTCAAAAGCCATGAACATTCTAATTATTTTTTCTTACTTGCAACACTGTTACTATCTTGGTTTCTCCAATCACCGTAAACAACCAATTGACATTTTTAAAGCTAACACATTGACTTTTCAAATTTTTCTTTTCACTCTATTCATAAAAAAATTCATTTTCTCTCCATTTTAATCTTAATTTTTTTCATATCTTTCATTTTTAAAAACACAACTTTCATATTGTAGTGATTTTTCACTAAAAACGTTAAACCATCTTTTATTTGCTGATATTGGAAGTGTGGACAGTAGAAAATTTTAGAAACGAGTTTACACTAGAAAGATAACTATTTATATGGTTTTGCATCACTATTCATAAATGTATCGCGACGACAGACTTCTTTGTTTGTTTATGTTTATCTATAAATTTATTGGGCAGTCTACTTGTCAATGCAAATGTTAATTTTACAATTAACCAAATAATTTTTTTGCACTGTAAACTTCACCAAAAGTCTACTCTTTTCCATTGTAAACACAAGAAAATTATGGTTGACTTACGATAAATCTACGTTAGGAGATTAATTTTGCATATGACTAAAAAATTGGCTTTTTAATAGACACCGCATAAAGTTTACTATATACAAAGATATGTTAGTTTGTGTTTGACTAAGCTGTTATAAAATTAACCAGACTTCATATGATATGTGATGTATACTAATCTTAAAAAACTCAGATTTCAACATAAATCTACTATTTAATTAATTTTGACTTTGGTGGTCAAACACATAATTCACTTGTCGGGTCTGAAAGTGGATTCTGATGAAGTCTATACAGTTGTAGACTTTGAATGAAATTTACTCGTAGAAAGTTAAACTTGGTTAATTAAAAAAAGAATTTCTTTTAAAATATTTACAAAGTGTACTAGGTGAATTCTGGCCAATTACAAAACTAACATACTTGTAAAATCATAACCTTTTCAAATACAAAAAATAACTTACAAATTATGTAAGTACAAAAAAAATATAACGTAAATAATAGATTTTCTTGGCAGTCTACAAATATAAACTGCAAATTAATTCTACTTTATGTAAATAGAGTAGACTTCTTAAATAAGTTTGGTAATATATGTATTACAATCATGTTAGGTTTAATTTATTTTGTTGATTAGAGTATGTTATGATGAATTTGATAACTAACAAAAATCAATAATATCATATAAGCAAAATAAAACTAAAAATGAATACTATGTCTATGTCTATAGATTATGCATCAAAATAATAATCTATAGAAAAATATTATAGGGCAATTCTCCTAGATAGCCTCTTCTCAAAATTTTATCATAAAAAGAATTTTCAAAGAGGAATATAACCAAAAGAGATTTTATTAAAAGGGCAAAATATCCTTCTACCACTTGATTTATATACATAAATAAAGAAATAATAACAAATAAATAAAAAGGAAATATTTTTATAACATCGAATTACATGTTTTCAAATTCAAAATTTTTATAATATTTTCGATTTAAAAAAAACAAATTCTTCAATTTTTATTTTTATGATTTGCAACTATTTTACATTTTATTTTTAAACTTTAGTATTTATTTTTATTTTTAAAAATTTTATCATCACCACAAAACTCCACCCCTTAACTCTAGGCCAGGAACGGATCGAATATCCGGAATATTTTAAGATATCTAGATCCTTATCCGGCGGATCCATGTTTTTACTATCCTTATCCGGATCCAGCGTTCTTGGATATCCGGGTGTCAGATATCGTCCTGAAAATTGTAATATCTGACAGATATCTGGATCCGGATTTGGATCACTAAAATAAATAAAAGAAATCAAGATATCTGGATCCGAATTCGGTTTTGACGGATCCAACATTTTACTATCAGGATCTGGATCCGGCCCCTCCGGATATCCGGATTTTCGGAGCAGATCCGGATCGGATCTCAGATCGAATCCGAATTTCGGATAATAAATCCTAGGCCTACCTAAATCTATAGTTAGTCAAGTCTAGGGGTATAAAGGTATATTAACCTTTCAATAGAATTTCTTTTGGTCATTTTCTTTTTTTCTCGGACTTGTTGTGTAAATAAACTAAAAAGACTATCTTACAAATATGTTTACACAATATGATGATAATATATTACAAAAAAATTAATAAAATTCTTCTAAGAAATTGGATAATTCAAATGTTGATACTGAGACATATATTTTGATATTTATCATTCGATATTCAAAAATTGAATACAGTATAAAAATATTTTATTAACAAGTAAAACTTCTCTGAGAAAAGCCTCGTCAAAAAACTGACTATCCATATAAGTACTCTAATTTCTCAGTTTAATTCTTTAACTAATTATTTTATTTATTTTAATACATAAAATTTAAAACTTTGGTCATTTAATATCTAACTTATGTTTATTTTAATCAAAGTATTAACAAGTTTTAAATAAAAATTTAAAATCTTCAAAATTTAAGAAAAAATCTTATAAATTTCTACTTTTATTTTAAAATTCTAAGAAAGAAATTAACTTCATTATTGATAAATTTTAAATTTAGAAAAATTAATTTTAAAATAAATTAAAAAACTAAATTTGTTTTCTTTTTCAGAAACAAATTAAATTTGATATTTAAGTTATTAAACTCTTACTACACAATTTTAAATTATCCAAAATTTAGTTACTTTTATGTATGAAACTTAAAATAAAATTACAAGTCTTTAAGATTTGTTTTGTGATTTTTTTTTTAAAGTTAAACTTCATTTAAAACTTATCAATAGTTTTGATTAAAATAAAGGCAGTTAGATATTAAAATGAGTATATTTTAAACTGGATAGTGAAAATATGGGTATTAAAGCGCTTAATGAAATTTAGTTGATGTACTTTTTATAGAATTTCCCTAATATTTATCACTAATGGATATATATATGTACAAAAAATATTTAAAAATAAGTGGGAATTTATAGTTAAGTTTGTTGTATGTGTATAAATGTCACTAGTTAAAGTAGTTGGCATTAATTTTATGCAATGTGTAATGGGATCATGATGCTGTTCATGTTACTATTATCTGCAAATTAATTTTATTTAATTAGTGGATGTGGGTGTACAATGAGAAAAGGAAAGATACTGACAGCCATTATCAGTGGCCATCTTATTTATGTTATGTCATAATCTTTAACTTCATTCTGGTTTGCCTATTTTTTTGTTCCTAATACTATCTTATATAAAGAGTTCTATTTTTATTTTTACATCGACCTCCTTTATGTAATAGTGACAAAACATAGCCTTCTTTATTCTAAATATTAAAATCCAGCACTATTTTATTATAAATGATATCACTCAAATTACCGTGAACAATTTTACTCTATCAAATAAGAGGTTTAATTGTAATACTAGAGATCGGATCAACAGGGAGCGTGGACCGCGATAAACTCAAACAGTCGCGATTAAGCTATGTAAATAAATATGTAAGCATTAAATAAAGTAAAGCATGTCGATCAAGGCAGTTGTTCAGCTGGTTTATTGGTTTGTAAATAATAAGAATAAATAGCTAGATCTAGGGTTTATGCAATCAGGATTATAGAGATATAGAGTGCTTCAGGTGTGTAGATGACAATCCTAGAACTCAATATATAATGCACAAGATGTCCAGCTTCAGCTGCGAGTCTAATATATTGACTAAGTCTAGTATCTCAGCTTTCGCTTGTTGACACAGATAGAGCGTCAATGCTATTGAGTTAGGTCGATCGATGCTTCCTTATGCAAGCGTTAACGAACTGATCGATTAGATTCACTATTCCTACTAGATCAGCTGTTGCGTGTTTCTAGTAATCCTAACTCAAGAGAATTTATTCTGGTGCGAAATCTACTGTCGTAGTTGTCTACAATCCTAATATCAGAGTTCTAGTTAAATACTCTAGAATACAAGTAGTAAGAGCAAATATAATGAAGGATATCTAAGTATCAGCTTAGCAATCCTATAGTTTTGGCTAATTTTTAATAACCCTAATTAACCTTAAATCTAACAAGATGAATCTACTCAGACATGATCAAGCAAAACATGATACATATATAACTTAATAGAATGCATAGATAGAATAAGGTAGGAAAGCTGGAATTCTAATACAAACTTTGAAGGAGTCTTAGGTTTTCTTTCCAAACTACTAAAAACCCTAAAACTGTATGCTGTGAATGAAAGAAGGAAAGTGTGTGTTGCCTAATACAATAACAGAGCACTTAAATATCAGGTTAAAATCGGCCAGGGGTAGTCTTGTAATTATGTGGATCTTTAGGCTTAAGTCGGCCAAGAATCAAGTCGGGCTTCTTGTGCTTTGCTGTCGATTGACGACAAGAGATGTTTGTCGATCGACGATTGTCTCTGAATGTCAACTCTGGCTGGTTTCTTGAACAGCTACGAGTTTCTTCTATCTTTAGAATTCCGTCTACAACTAACTTAGTTATAATCAAATATATACCTTTATCTAAAATATTATTTTAATATTTCAAAATAAGATATCTAAAATATGTTTTAACTATCTTTTCTAACATTATATCTTAATAATATCTTTTAAACCTTTCTATTTAAAATATAAATATATATATCTCTTTTCACTTTTAAATAATAAATTTTTTTGTCATTTTATTAGTAGAATAAGATATAACAGTTATATAATATTTATATATACATACTTCATATTCATAAAATTACTACATCAATTAAAATATAAAGTAATGTAATCTATTTATTAACTATTTTATAATTTATAAAATTAAAATAATTACATACTTCAACTTCTTAAAACAAACTATTAATGTAAGATATTTAAAACAAAATAATTTTATATTTTAATTTACATATTTTAATAAGAATAATTAAAAATTCAATATATTATCTAATATCATATGGGTTGAATGACCTATAGTTAATTTTATTAAAATAAAATCATTTTTGACTAATATATAATTTAAGGCCTTAAAATAGAAGTTGAATTAATACTAGGAAAATTAATTGTCTTTTTTAATAAATTATATTTTTATAAGCTTTAATTAATCATTCATACTTTGAAAAACAATTTTATTATAAAAATACATATGTATAATTTTATTACTTTCAGTAAATCATTTTTTTGAATAAAAAGTTAACCCCTCACCCTGAAAGCGCGGATCAAAATCTAGTAGATGCTTAAGTTATATGTATGTTACCATTTAAGATTCACATAGATCGACTAACTAAATGATATATAATATTTTATTTTAAGAGCTTGAAATTAATCTTTTCAATTTAAATGTAGTCTTATCACTACAAGAATACAAGGTGATTCCCGACTGAATTTTCCATTAAAAAAAAAAAGATAACTCCCAAGAAATTTCCAATGAAGATCCATTGAAAATACAAATTGTGGATTTCGTCTGGAATTCCCCACGGATTCCCAAAAAAAATTGAGTCGTCGAGAACCAGTTTGAAATTTCTGATGGATTTTCAAAAAAAAAAGTTGTTCGGGAATTTCCCGATGAAATTCCAAGAGAAAAAAAACTATTCTTTACATATCTGTCGTAATTCTCGACAAAAACCCAAAGAATTCTCTACGAAATTTTCAGCTGGTCAAGCTATTCTCACTCGTTCTTTAGTATGGTCCAGCTCCATTTTCCGCATCTTTTCCCTTTTTCTTGGCTAAGTCTTGATCATAACTCGGACTTAACACTTTGTTCAGACCATGGAGTGCTTGCCCTTGTGTCTCTCGACTAGCTTGCATGTTCCCTCGTCCCATGGTATGTCTCAACGATCCAAGCAAAGATCGGGGACACGACAAAATTAATGAAGTACCATCTTGAACTTAAATCACAAAATTGGAGCAAACCTACTATCACTAACACCCTCTGTTCTGAATCTCAGATTTTAAACATGCATTTACTTAGGTTTGATCAGTTCACAAGGCACAGTAACATCGACTTAAGTTGGCTATGGAAACCTTTCTCATCTACTTATATTTTGGGAATTCAAACAAGCATTTTCGGTGCATTGGACTTCATAAATCAGAGGCTGATCAATCAAGTCTCAGCCTTAAAAACATCAATAGATAAAGATCCAAAATCATAAATCTCTAATATAACAGTTACTAATAGACTACTCACTCATAATCAAAGAACAACAAAAAAAATGATTCCAGAGAAAACATGAAATGCTTGCATTGAAAATGAGAAAGGGATAAGAAAATCTTCTCCAAAATGAGTACATGAGAAATGTCTTTGCAAGAGTCTACAGTATTATCTAAAGTCTCACCAATCACCTCAATCTCTCTCTAGCCTTTAAGAACAAAAACAGATGATAGAAAACAAAAAAAAACAAACGATTCATATAAAGGGTTTTAGTCTTCAAAATGAATCTTTTGCAAATATGGAAACTTGTCTCACTGTGTTACCAATCGATTGATCCATGTGGTGTGATTGGTCGATCCATGCCCTAGATCGATCGATCTAAGTAGCACCAGATCAATTGATCTCAGGTGTGGATCAATTGATTCTCATCAGTCTTTGGCATATCTCGACTAAATGATCCATTTTGATCCAAATTCCATCCTAATGGCATTCTTATTCATTCGTAGAAAACTCTAGTTAGTCAAATTATTAGGGTTTAGGCGGGGCCTAAACGATAACAAATTATTCATTAATATAAGTATATATTATATTTGCATAGATATTTTAATTTGAAAGCATAATTATAGAATTATTTGGAGTAAATATAAAATTATATATACAAAAAGACAAACTTGTAGATTTGCACTAATTTTTTTGCTTTATTTAACACATTCAGATTAATTTAGATCATTTTAGATCGATTTAAAATATTTTAATCAATGTAAGACAGTTTGAACCGATTTGAATCGCATAGATTGGATTTTAAGAAAGTTATTTGTGTTATAGCCGATTTTTCGCCTAGGTGGATGCCTACGCGTTGCCTTGACCAATTTTTAGAAAATTACTACATACGGTTAACTATAAGAAAATTGATGTATTAATTGAATAATTAAAACATTAAAATTATGTTTTACCAATTAGCTTAAAATCTAAAATATTAATTACATAGATAATTTTTTTTTGTTTTTTTTTGTAATTAGAAGTTCACTTTTATCATATATTTTAAAAATTAATAACCAACGTTTTAATATTAGTGTACATGAATTTCATAAAATTATTTAAAGCTAGTAGATTACTTGGGGGTGTATTCAACTAGGAGTTTGTGGTGATTTGTATTAAATTACAAATCCACAATTATTTAAACGTGTATTTTAAAAAACACTTTTAAATCTAGTGTTATTTAACTTGTCATTTCATATAACACTTTGAAATCCATTTTATTTAACAAAATTTACGCTCTGACTGATGACATGTAATATTAGAGTTGAGTTACATTATGATTTATAGTTCAATGTAACTTGCAGTAAAAAGTATGTGGTAAAAACTTTAGGTTTATGTGGTAAATTTGCAGTAAAAATAAAAGTTTGCATTAAATATAAAACTTATGATTGGTAACCTTTTTGATGTATAAATTGCAGTATGAGTTCTGAATAAAAGAATTGAATATATAAAAATATAAATAGAAATTTTTATTAAAACAAATAAACCATTGAGCTATTTTTAAATAAATAAAAATAATTTTTAATAAGTATATAAATTTTGAAAAATAATTTTATCTATACAAGATTTTCTAAGTATTAAAATAACTACTAATACTATTTATTCTAATATCAATAATAAGTTAATTAAATAAAGTAATAATAATAGCATGAACATTAAATTAAAAAAATAATAATAGCAAAAATTTATAAATGTTCATTCCAAACCATGTTTGCAATCTCATCTTTTATGTTATTCATGTATTGACCATCAGTTGTTATTTCTTGTTCTCAATGATTTGAAAACCGGACCGGACCGACTGGTCGGACCGGTTCAACCTTGAACCGTTAAATAAACCGAGTTCGGGTTGAATTAAAACTCGGATTTGAATTGAACCGCCAAAACCGGTGCAAAACCGGCAAAACCAGCGACTCGGGTTGATCACAAAACCCGGTTCAACCAAGGACAAAGCATAATCGATTAGTTTTGTTTCTTAGTTTTGACTTTTGATTCTTGCGAGATATACAGTATACCATAAATGACAATTCTTGATTGATTCCAGATCATTAGTCATTTGTAATTGGAAACAAAAATCATTTTTTCCTTGTTCACATTTAATAGATTTCATTATTCACAATTGCTATATGTTAATATATAATTTGTAGAAATAACTTTACATAAGTACGTTTTCTTTTGTGAAAATCATTAATGGTCCTGTATACTTTTAAATTTTTAATAAGTAATTGTTTTAACTTTTAAATATCTTTTCTTTACGTTATGCAATACTAAATATTTTCTAACTATCTTTAAATACTTTTTTTATCATATCTTCAAACACACATATATAATGAACATAATGAAAATATATGAAGTATTAGAAACCCAGTTACACCGGTTGGACCGGTTCAACCAGTCACCCAATAACAATGACGAATCGATGTCCGGTTTTCAAAATATTGTTGTTCTTCAAGCCTATTAAGCTCTTCTTCTACAATTCGTCGTCTTTGTTTCTCTTGACCACTGCTGTATATGTCTTCAAAATCAGCATCTGGAATTTTTTTGAAGCCTGATTTTAGTTTTAACATATCAACATGAACATAAAATTAGTTAAAATAATTAAAATACTATAACTTCATATAATTTTAGATTTAACATATCTTATTATATAAAGTCGACAATTCTCTTCTTTGAGAGTGCCACCTCATAAAATAGATTCTTCACAGAACAACACGTGGCATCTCTTATTACTTTACGACAAATTCATTCGCGTTTTTAGATTAAATGAGTCTCTTCTTGGGCTTATTGATAAGTTGTTGAGTTTGTGTTGATTAGGCCTGTCAAAACTCATTGGGCAGTATAGAGATGAACAATAGTCTTCATCTTCGACTTTTTGATATCTCCGTCTTTTCAATCGAGAGTCGTCGCTGCCGACATACTCCATCTGTTCCCAAGCATCGAACGTTACGAGAAAAGACTTAATCCAATCGTCATATGTAACATACTCATTAACATATACTTTCCACTACTCTCACGATCTATTATTCAATGAATCTCCCATTACTTCCTTCAATTGTCTGTGGGAATCTTCTATTATAAATAGGTAAGTCTCTATCCCTTGAAATTCATCAGTACAGTCCTGTCAATCTTTAGCTTTTCTAGAAAAGGAACAACGCTGCGAAAGATGTCACAACTCTCGCTCGAGAGCTCTTGCAGAGCACCATAACCCAGACACGTTAAAGAGGCTTGAGAGAGTTGAGAAGGAGTTGGAGCAGAAAGAGTATTTTCATCCCAGTAATGATGAGGCGAGAGAAAGATATTTGATTTTGCAATTATATCTTTGTAAAGCGAGTTATACTAACATCATTTTGTGTTTGTAATACATGTAATGAGTTGTTCAAGGAGCAGGTGTATATATCATGATGCTGTCAGACATCACACTGAAGCGATACAAAAAAGTTCAAGACCCAAGAGTTAGTCCAACTCTAATCATCTTTTGTGCTACACTATTGTGTACAAAGGCTTTCCCTGAAGCCTTTACGTCTTCCTTTTTCGGTTTACAGAGAACAAGTGAGCTAAGCATATTTATTTATTTTCTTCTTCCACACTAGGGCTAAGGGAATGCAAGACCCTGGCGATCCAGAACATTCTCACAGATCCTGTAATGAGACAGGTAATGAAACAAACTTTGGTTTCCTAGATGTCTTCTCGATTAGCAAATCAATGTTTGGCTAAGATTTGCTGCAGCAATCCAACTTTATGTTAATGATGTCTCACCAAAATCCAACGCTTTTCTTTGAACAGATTATGTCTTTTCAGGAGAATCCACAACTAGCATTGTTGCACAAAGAAAAAAAAACAGTAGCACAAAAACACATGCAGACCCGGATGATCATGAACAAATCCAAAGCATATAAACCTAAACCCAGAGTTTGTACTTTTTGTAGCTCTTGAACCAAAATTGAGTTTCTATCCATTGTTTCTGGATAATCTGATGTAACTTTTTCTTTTTATTCTATCCATTGTTTCTGGATAATCTGATGTAACTTTTTCTTCTTATATCAATCGTATTTCTATGAAACAGAGATTTGAATTTCTTACATTACTGCATAGCCGAAAAAAACACAAAAAAAAATCAGCACTAGGTTTAGTTATGTACAAGAAAAACGAAAATTCTTAAGCAACAACTTCTTCATCCCTGGACAAATGACAATAGGGTGGGCAAGCTCTTGGTGTTTTGTAAAATGTTCATTCGAGGACTTAGACAGGTGATGAAGCTGAGGCTCAGGAGGATGAGATAGTTAAGGAGCTTTAGGAACCAGAGCCATGGTTCGGAGAAGAGAAGGAGAAGTAGGAGAGGAAACATAAGCTTACATTGGAATCTTTGAAGGCAAAGATCACTTTTCCACGACCATGATTCAAGGGCTTTGGGATTCAATAGTCGGCTTTGGTGGAAAATGAGTTAAACTATACTCATTCCATTTGGTGGAAAATGAGTTAAACTATACTCATTCCATTTGGTGGAAAATGAGTTAAACTAAGTAAACTACCTTTCCCACAGCGAGTAAGGAATCATTATGAGATTCAGTACATTTGGCTTCTTGAAAAACAAATGATTATAAAAACAAAATTAATATAAAGAAATGTATGAGATGGTTCAAGAGTTTATATGATTTTATGACTTTTTATGCTTCAAAATCACCAAGAGGAGCATATGTTGATTTTGGAGGTCAATTTGAGAATATAGTCTTGGTATGAATATGAAAATGAAGTATGAAGAAGAAAAGATTTGGAGAGTGAAGGATTTGAAGACTGACTCGAGTGAAAACGAATCTTGACTCGAATTCTTAAATCTGTAGTTGATATTTGAAAGTTTTGAGATTGGTTTCCTCGGAAAGTTTTGTATATATATTTTTTTGGTCGAGGTTTTGTATGCTTTTGCCTTTGAATTCGTCTTTTAATTGGTAATTTTTTAAAGCTGAATAAAACTAAATGTATTAAAAGCAAACCAAAGTTAGAGCTCCAGAGGCACTTTAGCCTCATACAGATAAATATATTGTAGTTCTTTATTGGCTGCCAAATATGTAGTATGATTAAAAAAAAAAATATTCCCTATAAATATAACTTACCTCTAATAATAAATTAATACCATTATATTAAAGAGATATTCTGATTAAAAACCAAAACAAATCTGAGAAAAACTATAACTATTATAAAAGATACTTAAAGATTTAAGAATAAATTATAAATAATTATATGATTCATAAGAATAAAATATTTCAAAAGGTAAATTCATTATTTAATAGATACAAACTGAAACATGGATCAATTAAACCAACAAAATTGTTAATAGAGAATTAGTCGACGACCATAACACCTAAACAATCGATATATATGTATATATATAAAACATCCCAAAATGTATAGTTTTGTACAAATAAATTAATCAAACAAACACACAAAAATAATTAACCTGTATATATAAAAATAAGGTTGATTCCCTCACTCCTGAAGGATCAACGTCACTAATTAGTTGAAGTGACACGTGTCTTTAAGAAAAGAGATAGCAAACTTTGTTTATGCTGGATTTTTTATGGGTTAGAAACCTAATACCTTAAGTCCACCAACAATCTGAGTTACTCTTTCTTTTGTGAAACCAAGCGTCACCCTCGACGGATCCGTTTCTCTGCAATTAGTCTGACAGAGTAACACGTAGTGATGATGGTGTGGCAATCAATTCACTCCACTGCATGTTCTTCAATGCAGATTTTTCACCTCCCCTATCAAATGATTGCACTATATATATAATAAGATATGTCGTCTAGATCCTGGAGCGGATTCACAATCTTCGTCGTGCAAAATATCAGCAGAATAATATCCAGAAATGGCGATCACTAGGATCCAATTATCAGATCTGAAGGTTGGTCGTTGCAATAAGGCCGTCGTAACACGTCTTCTTAGGTTTGGGGAAGCTACGAATGTGAAAAGAGTCGAGAGCTCATGGGTGTGGACTGGGTTTTCCTCGATTCGTTAATTTAAGTCTATTAGTGATTCATTTTCCGAAAGTAGCCACCTGAGAATCGGTTTTTAGTTATCAGTCGACGTTGGTTCAAATGGTCTATGAGCTGAGCGTATTTGATATTATCTGAAGCAATAGCCACGTCAAAATGTTGGCCTCACCAGGTTCTATTCGCTTTGATGACTAGACCAAGTTTGTCGAGCTTGCTGAAACAACAGCCTCAATCCCGACTGAGCAGTTTAGGTTCAGCTAATGGATTTGGCTAATACAAACGTCGACTTGCCGGGTTTGTCATACTTCTTATGTTTTTATTAAGATGTAGCTTTTTGGGTTGGAAATCATTGCATCCCGAGTCACCATTTGCTTAAATTTAATCATGCAGATGAGTATCAGACGTGTAATGGTTACAATCCAACTTCACGGGTACAGTAGCTGAATTCTTTGGTTTCAAAGTTTTAAGTTTGTATTTTTTTGGGTTAGTCAATGGAGTTTGTCTAATTATAAATTGTTACAACTCTGCAGGAGCTACGGTTTGTGTGAGTGTATTTGATTATGATGCAGATCACCTTCATAAGAAATTAGAACAGTTACTAATATCAAGAGTCATCACTCAGATTAGAGCTGAGAACAACTCAAACAACGTCTGGCTTCAAACACAGGGCAGCCTTTTATTTGAGATGGTGAACAAAAAGAAAAGGGAAGAGAATTAACACCGGACAACCTTTCCACAATAAATAATTACACGACAAGAGCATTCATGAATGTATCAGTGGGACCTTCACGGCGAAGATAGAGGGAGATATTGAAACACATCTTCAGTAAACACATACACAAACACTTTAGCTAAGATTCTATGTGTTCTCCATGTTTTAATGTTAATGGCTATGGAGCAAAAAGCCATGGTTAAAAGATAAATACATTACAACCCCTTTATCACAACATTAAAAAAATGGGCAAGTTGCAGGTTTGGAATCATGTTCCTAATCTCTGGATTTAAGTACACTTCGTACATAAAGTTTCCATGATCAAACACCTTTAAGTAACCTGTTTGGACACAGCTCACCTCGGAAAAAGGTTCCCACCTCATAGCTCGGATAAATGGTCACAAACCTTCTTCCACCAATTCGTCGTTTCTCACACCATTTGGCTGCGTTTCCTAACACGTAGTTCCATTCTGCAGGTCACCATCACCTTAATCCATATGCACATGTTGTTCCACAGAGAATTTGAAAGTCCCCAAAGTTGTAGTGTCTAAACTTCTTCTGAGAACCGGATAGACCAATTCTTTTACTTTGTTAAATGCAAATAATTTTTTAAAAAAATCCATGTTTCATTAATCATCACCTGTAAAAGGTGGGACAAAAGGCACATAACGGGAATTACAAGTTTGAAGACTTAATAGCTGCTCGGCTAGCTACAAAGCCCAAAACAAAAAAAAAAACTTCTCGCCGAACATCAAAAGAAAGACAGCCAAGTAGCTAAACAAGAGTTCTAGCAAAGTCTGAGTTCTCAATCTATTACCTTTCACGTCATTTTCTCCAAAGATCTTTTACAATTCTATGTTCATTAAAAACCCATAGATTTCATTAGTTGCATGTTTTGGGAACAATTTATTATCAAACTCAAATATCCAAAAGTTATTAATTACTAACACTCCGTCAAAGAACAACTGACGACCCACACCCTAAATCGTTGTTAAGTTTACAAACATAGTGAATGAAATGTAAAATAGATATATAGTAGGTTAAGCAATAACTATCTCAGTAACTACAACCTATTAAGTAAAAAAAAAGCATATAGCAAGAAAATAAGAGTAACTAAACTTTAAAACAACACGGACATTATTAGGCTACAATATCTTCGCCAAGCATCAATAATTTTTGTATGACATTGACATTTATCTATACGGTATAATAATTGAGAAAAAAACTCTACCATAATTCTTTTATAAAAGTGGAAGTTAAAAAAAATATTCGGTAAAATACAACAACCAGACAAAAAATACATAGATGAAACATGATCGTTCATATAAGTAAAATAAACAAATAAAATTAGCTTACCAGCATTAAATCAAAACTGAACACTGCTCTCTTTCGAACCATTTTAAATACTATTTTATAAATTTAGCCAAATGCAACGGCTCTAAGATCCAATCTCCTTACATTCTACGAAAAACGATCCCATGAAATTTTATAATTCACACATATAACCAAACAATAGAATTAAAACTAAAAACAAATATCACTGAAATAACTAACGATGATAACAAACATGTTTATTAAAAATAACAATATTTCTCAGAATTCTAAACATTATTTGTTCTTTGATGATATCATAATATCATTTTCAATCTACACTGATTTAAATGCTTCAAAATCCATATATATTCAAACAGAATAGGTTTTTTTATAACTTCCCGCCCGTAGGGCGGACCAACCCTAGTCAATTATAAAATTTACCTTACGGCCTGTAGTTCACCGGCGTCTTCAGCACCAGCACCAACATCATAAACATTTTCATTATTAGACATCTTCATCCAAAGAGAATAAACAAAAGTTAATAAACATAAAAAAGGTACTCTATTATTTTTAAACAATATATAGAGCTACGCAAGTAAACAGTGAAAATAAATTGTGCACGTAAAGAAATATTTACGGGACATTGAAGTATTGTTCACAATTTCTTTAAACAATAAAATCAATCAAATTTGTAACGACTTCTAAAACATCGGACTTTGGTTGATGTAGGTTTTTGATTTGAGTTAACAATTTTATAAAGGGTGTAAGTCAAAATTAGGGGTGTTCAATCCGGATATCGGTTCGGTTTCGGTTCGGTTTTTTCGATTTTTTCGTATTTCGGTTAGTAAAATATAACTACCATTCTAAATCCACATTTACTTCTGTTCGGTTCGGTTTATATGCCGTCGATTTTCAATTTCTTCGGTTTTATACTAAAGAACATAATTATTTAGTGTGAGGTCATATTATATGAATTTTAGAGTCATATTGTCAACCCAGCCATTTATTAAAACATAATATATGTTCAAATAAATGAACATAAAATTAAAAACGCATCTACCATCAAGTAAAATAATCAAATCTAGAATTAAATTCAAAGCTCGAAATTTTGAAAATATAAATAAACAAAACACAAGGATGAAAGAAAAGTTTTTCCACTCTTCCATATGTAGTATTCATCAAAATCATGCTTTTGCGATTGAACACGAAACTTTGTATCGTTTATAGATAAGAAAAAAATTATGAAGAATTTCCACTAAGTGTTGTCCATCAAATTTATAACATTCACATCAATATAGTCAATGCTAAAATAAAGCAAAAAGATTAAAAATACACTAAAAAAATAAGAAGCATCGGTTGTGATGTATTGTTATTTAATTATGATTCATGTGTTTTACAAATTAGGACTTCTTTATCACTATAAAAAATATGGTTATGATTATTAACAAAAAATTAACTTATATAACAAACAGATTTTCATGTGTCGTTATAAAATAGATACATATTTACATGTTTCTACTTTTGTCCGGTTTTGTTCGGTTTATTCGGTTTAATCGGTTATAAACCTAACCATATCCAAATCCTACGGTTTTTATAAAATCACATCCATTCGGTTTATATGGTATATACCAAAACCAAACCATATTGTCTATTTCGGTTCGGTTCGGTACGGTTCGGTTTTACCATATTGAACAGCCCTGGTCAAAATTGTAACTCAAATACAACACATCTTAAATCAAATCTAAACTCAAAAAATTAAATTTAATACATGATTGGAAACATTTTTGAATTACAACTCTAACTTAAACTAAATCAAAGGTAACTCATGTCACCAATCAAAGTCTTAAGTTGGTGATTTTAATATGCTTTAACTGTTTCTAGAGTGTTTTAGAGGAGTTTCTTAGTTATAAAAATAAAAATTCAAATTCCAAAGTTTTAGATGAGACTCTAAAGTTGTTTAACAAAGTCACACCAAATTCTCAAATTCACCTACAATTATATAAACGCTTATTAAAAATCAAATCACTTCAAATTTCATATTCAATACACGCCCTAGATACTTAGGTGATATTTACTGCTAAATAATTAAATAATATTTGTTTCTAATACCAAAAATTATAAAATATTCATGTCAATAGTCAATTTAGAGAATATCTAAACTAAATATAAAATAATATTAAGATGTCATTTCATGCATATTGTCATATAATTAATAATTCAATACAAATCTAATAAAATAAATATATAACAGAAAACAAATAATATAATACAGTTTGAAATAATAAATTAAATTATTACCTTTTTTGTCTGGTTAATTATGCAATTACAAATAATGAAAAATATTACATAGACGATATTACAGCCGACAATACTACCTGTCTTATGAGGATTCACCCCTGACTGCATCAGCCTAAGTCACCCTATGAGATTCATTCTTGATGGTACTCCTTGCGCCATGCCAAAGATCTCTCGTAAGCATTTTCTCTAATTTTCTGCATAATCCGCTTTTTCTGGAAATTGAAACCCAAACCTCTTCCTGTAGAAATTGTGTCGCCTGGGATTCGAACCCTAGACCTAGGTGTATAAGTCTTTAAACCTTAACCAATAGATCACGGTGCTTCCCATAATTAAATTATTACCTATAAACCATAAAAAACGTTTATACCGAAACGACATATTAAAAATTATTTACTATGGTAAGTATTAAAAATATATGACGATCATATAAATCAATATTAATGTATATTAAATTAAAACAAACATCGTAACGATCAAACTCTATTCTACTGTAATTAATAATTTTTTATTTTCTCTCAATTCCCGGCAGCATATTTAAAATAGTATGACAACTATACTCATATAAAAATTACGATAGTTTTCTGACAGCGGAAATCAGATTCCGTTGTCACAAATAATTTCAAAAAAAAAAATTTGAAATGGTATCAAATTTGGAATAAAATTAGTTTTTTTCCAAAAAACAAAATACACATTAATTTTGCCAAAAAGTATTACATGCCGAAATATTTATACGTTTCAGGTGGGAAATAAAGTTAGATACTATATGGTTTCTCTCTCTCTCTCTCTATTTACTTACTTTGTACGAAAAATGTGAAAAATATACAAAAAGAAATAAATATATAGAAGAAAATAGAACCAGCAGAAAGCAGACAAAAATCGAAATGAAAAATAAAATAAAAATAATTACTATTTCTTTCATCATCTAGCTATAATATTTTCCTCTTTTCACATCTAAGATAAAACTAGATCTTGACCCACACAACCGTGCGGCGATTGTTTTATTTTTACATACATAATTATTTGTTTTACATGATTAATTGTAATATTTACCATATTATTAATTGTTTAATATAACATTTTAAAACACAACAATTTTATAATTCACATGCACTAATTTAATTTATTTGTTTTAAATTTTCAGTGATAGCATATTTTAAATCATGTGATACAAAATTGTAAATTGAAAAAAATCTTATTGGTTAAGGATCAATAATATATGTAAAATATTATATTAAATTAATATCGCAAATCAATACAAAATTGTACATGAGTCTAGTTATAATTACAAAATTAATTAGACATTTAAAAACAAATTAGTTAAAATGAAATATAAATTTAATTTTAAAATAAAAAAAGACATCAAGTAAATATTGGGAAGTTTTTAAGTGAAAATGAAATATTTATATATATATTATAAATAAATATATGAAAAGATTTTATTTTGATATAATTTTAGAGTAAATATAAGAATATATATTTGATTTGTTTATTTTGAATAATTCAAATAATTTAAATATTTATATAAAAATTAAATGAAACAACTTTCTACGAGATGATCCAAATGAAAAATCATACATGAATTAAGTTATGACTTCTGTTTTAATAGAAAAAAAATATATATATATATATTTCAGTATAATTTTAAAAGAAACAACATAGAAAATACGATGACACACACATTCAAAGTAACATATGCTGCATATTTTCAACCTCTTCAGGAAAATTACCGAAAATTTAGAAAACAATTTCCCACGTAAAACGTATTTTAAATTAAAGCTCGAGGCAGTTTATTACTGAAAAAAATCAAGAATTGAAGTGGTAAAAAATCAAGTATTTAATGAAAATTATGACGTCTACAATAAATAAATATTATTTGTCAGTGTATATATAAACGTCTATTTTTTCATTTGTGTTGCTGAGTGTGAATAATTTTTTTTTTAACATCAAACTTGAGATTTATATCATCTACTGAGGCTTTATAGCTTCGATAGTGACTCAATCGTGTTAAAAGATGAATCAGCGACCACGAAATAATTACTTGAGAGTGAATAGGACTGGCAAGTACAGTCGAAAGAGTATTTTCGATCAAGTACACACTAACGCTAACGCCATACCTCAGCAACCACGGCAACCGCAACCGAAAACTCAAGTGTACATCATTGACAAAGAAGACTTCAAAACAATTGTTCAGCAACTAACGAGTAATCAATCATGTGAGTTTTTACCTCAAAACCTTCTAAATCTTCAGAAGATTAGACCAGAGCCGACCTCACCAGTTCCTCTCAATTCCACAGGGGTTCATGTCTCATCGCATATGCGGTACATTGAAAGCTTACTTGAAGAATCATCTGATTCTAATGGTGACAATTTCCAACAAACATTTGATGAGAATCAATCTCATATGCAACCCATGTCATATTCCAATGGTCTTAAACCGGTCATGACCACTACTTTACCCTCTCGTTGGTTCAATGTTTCGACTCAACAAATGGACGGTGCTTACTCATTGCAATCAACAAGAGTTGAGTATCCTCAACCATTGACTCCAAACTTCACATTTTCGTCTCAACCTGAATTTTTCGATCCAGACCTAGGACGTTTTTAGCTCCTAAGTTTCATGTTTTTGATTGCTATCACCCACTCGGCTTTCCCTCCATCTTCAGATGTTCCAGAACAGAATATCCATTAAACAAGGATTAAGCTAGTTTGAAAAAGAGAGGTTTAGCTAGAGTGATTTTGCTAAGCTTTAGTTTGTATGGTGATGATTATTATATTACGGTCTTGTATGAAGTTCTGTTTGGCTTATCAGTAAATCAACAACTCTTTTTGTCTCTTCTAAGCGATTTTGTAGACAAACATCAATAACAAAGAACCACTAGATATTTTGAAAAAGAACCAACTGAACTTAATCACTCTTTGAGTCTTTGTTAATAAACCGATTATAAACATGAACCAGAAAAAGTTGGCTTAAACGATGAAAACCCAACCAGATTTCCTTAGGAGATTCGTCTGAAAACTCTCGGGTTAACCAGCCTGACCAAGCTAAACCAGCCACAACTCACGTGGATCTCCGCGATTCTGCAATCAGAGACACATGCGTTGAAGATCTCAACTGTATATTCAGGAACCCCGTTTGGAATCGGAAGTGGAACCGTTGACTCTTTAAAAACAACAATGTCGTCTTTTGAGCAATCTTGTCCGATCCTGTTGTTCCCGTCGTCAATAACTGAAAATGTCTCCGAATATGTTTCTTGAGGGTTCTTAAAACATAAAAACAGAGACACTAATCTTTTAATTCATATGTGAAGCCAACAATGTATATGATGAATTAATGAATGTGTGTTATGATAAAAAGTTTCTTTAGAGTTTATAAACACATAAAACAGATAGTGGTCTGTCTAAGATGAATAAAACACTACTATAAGAAAATGTGATGAAATCGTGTAAATATGTCTCTCTATGGTTTCATAAAACATAATTACCGGGAGATAGCAGAAGTTCCTGGAACTTTGACAAAAAAAAAAAAAACAGAAGTTCCTGGAAAGGGCAATACGGTTTTCATCAAGTTTCTTGCATTACGAGTAATGGTTCTTCTGCCACTGGGACCTTCCAAGGCATTGCACTTCACAACAGCTGTAACAGTGACAACATTCAAACGTGGAATGGGTTTATAGTAGTGACAAGTAGACGACAGAAGCAGGAGGAATATAAATATCAAACTCGACTTAAATGAAGCAAGAGATAGCAACATTCCAGGACCTATGAAGAAGACAAGTCGCTGTTGGAATTGATAGACGTTCTCCATTCTTTTTTCACTGACCAAAAGATGTGGTGGCTTCTTCTCTGTTTTATAGAGGTGTGATACACATGCATGCTGGGGAGAGAGAAAGAGACTTGAAAAGAAAATTAAGAAAGGAAAGTATGTGATTGCATGCATGTCTGCTGCTTCAAGAAGGTATGGACCAATATGCTTATACATATCTACCTAGAGATTCAGACAAAGAAAAGTATTTCTAATCTTTTGTCAAGAAATTGAACAAAAACCTGACACAAGGTGGTTGAATGGAAAAACATAAATAAGATACCCATAAAGAGTTAATAAGCGAACCAAATCCCAACATCTTCTAAAGAAGATAAAGCAATAGAGAGGCAAGTGATTTTCTCTAAAGTCCAGTACAAAGAGGAGGAAGTTCTAAAGAGCAACAACGGAGCTTCAGAACAAGAATGGTACAGAGAGATGGATAACACTTTGTTTGGATAATGATGATTTCCCACTACTCTATAGTTCTGTTTGGCTTTTAACAATATTATATTCACTCTTCCACAGTTATCATAAATATAGATTAGTAAATGGACAAAACTTCAAACTCAGAAGAAAAGAAGATAGGGTCAGTCATATTCCCCCCAGTGACCCAGTCTTGGTTTTTCTAAGTATATCAATCTACAACGGTAAGCAACAATGAAAAATAACTTAAAACATGTTCTTCTCTCTTCCTATATGATTCCTATATGAAAAACGATCACCACTTCTTGTTTACTGAAACATAAAGGATGTCCTCTATATATGGTTAAGATCAGACTTTCATGATTCTACTATTCTAGACAAGTCACAAATCTTTGCGTCTTATGTTGTAACATCACGCAACACTTTTATAGAAGAGGATGAGACTAAAAAATAAATCCCAGGCATCATCCATTTTACAAGCCATTCATGATGTCCAAGGCTAATAAGGTGGATGATGTTTGAGATTTATCTTGTAGTTACACGAGAAAAGAGGGGACCGTGAGACAAACCTCCATTCTACTCAGGGGCAAAAAACAAAAGAATTACGATCAAGGCGTCCTCTACTCTCTTCAAGAGTTGAAAAATCAATCCATGAGAGTTTTATAAGTCACTTCGTTTGGAAAAGCAAGAGTTGATTACCAAACCTAGTGACTTATAATACTCTCATAAAACAATATTCAGCAACTTCTCAAGAGAGAGAGAGTAGAGAGCATCTGCATAAAACATATTACCAGATACTCTGAGATCTGTTTCCATCTGTAGGAATAAAAGACTAAATGAAATCCTCATCATTTTCGACTGCAGAATAAAAACTTGCTGAAATTCAAAAACTGAAGGAAGAGCATCGCTGAACTAAATACAAATGGAAACCGATCACAGGATATACCTTTTTCGATGAAAAGACCTTTGATGACGAAGATCGCAACAGTAATGTATTCTGAGTTCTGTTTCGTGTGTAACAACGTAAGCGGCGTACGGCAATACCCTAAAAAGAGTTTGGCAAGGTAGCTTTACTATTAGACCATCAACAATGAGGTGTTTAAACTAGTTTTTGTTATAAATCATACTAGATTTTGAGCCGTCCGCACGGATTTTGAATTTTATTTTTAGTTTTGAGCATATGTAACAACCTTTGTACACTGAAAGTTTAAATAGTATACTTTTTAAGGTTAGTTTTGGTTCATCTGTTTGAAATACTACTATTCTGTGATTTGAAATATAAGCCTAATCTTCTAAATACTCGAGAGATTCAATTAAGGTTTGCCTTTTCCATTTGTTTGATCTTATTTCAGTTTAAGAATTTTTGTCGGATTTATTAAATTACTTTGTCGGATTTATTAAATTTAAACGTAAGGTTTGATCTTCTAGGTTTTGACCCGTCTTTGAAAGGGCGGATATTATTTTTCACTTTTATGAAATATATTATTTGTTTGTAATTATTTAATGTATTTTATCTTAGTAAACTTTCTTTATAATAAATTTGAAACATAGAGTCTCTGTAGAGTATGTGTTTTTCTGGCTTTGTTTTATTCTCTTTCCAATCAACATATTTATTTGGTTTGTTGTTTAAATAAATGATTTTAGAACGTCAATGTACAATACTTTTTTATTGATATTCTGTTTAAACAATGTGACATATTTCTATATTAATTAAATATTTACATTGTAATTTAAGTTTTTATACAGATTAACATATTTGTGTAGTTTGTTGTTAAGAAACGATTTTGAATCCAAATGTACAAGACTTTTATATTGATTTTTGTTTCGGTTCAAATATATTTATTTCAGTATAAGCTATATAAAAAATTAGTCAACTAAAGATTCTATAAATTAATAAGATAGATATATGAATATCGATTTGTTTAGATAAGTTTTGAAATTTCAATTAATTAATTTAAATTGATTTTAAATACAGTTATAGAATCTGTAAATAAAAAAAATACAAAAGGAAGTATCTAGAGAAAAATTTCAAAACCTAAAAACGTATACCCGAAACGATCCGTACCTAAATGGGTACCCGAATGTCTATGCATAATTGATTCTATACACAAATATTTTATTTTTATTTTTATGTGTTTAACTAAATTAAGCGAAATATTAATTTTTTTTATTTAGTAATATTTGTACAATATTAATAATGATCAATATATGAATATGGATTTGTTTAGGTAAGTTTTGGAATTGTAATTAATTAACTTAAATTGATTTTAAATATAGTGATAGAATCTGTAAATAAAATAAATACAAAAGAAAGCACCTAAAAAGAAATTTCAAAACCCAAAAAATCTATACCCGAAAGAAAAGACCCATACCTAAATGGGTACTCGAATATGTATGACTAAATGATTCCGTAAACAAAAGAATTTTATGTGTTTGGCTAAATTAATACATGAATATCGATTTGTTTAGATAAGTTTGGAATTGTAATTATTTAGTTTAAATTGATTTTAAATGTAGCAATAGAATCTGTAAAAAAAAAACACAAAAGGAAGTACCTAATTTATTATAAATGAAATGACTAATTATGTAAATAAAAGAAAGTATATATACTATTATCTATGTTTCCAAACAATTCTCAATTAATATTGTTATTCATGTTTCCAAACAAACCTCTTTTTTAAACTGCAATCCATGTTTTCAAACACTCCAATTTTGTATTTGACTGCTTTAAAAGCTGGATCGATATCCTTTTAAATTTTATTTTTAAAATATTTGTAAAATGTAATTTTTCATAGGTTTTATCTTTATTTATAATATAAATGTGTTATATAATTTCGTTGATTGTTTATATTTTATTTTATTTTAATGATTATCTTTATTTACAAAATAAAAATAGATTACTAAATACATATAGTTGGTTTTCTAATATAAATAGAGTTGTAGTGCTTTCAACGTATGTAAGACTTATGTTTTAAAAGGTTTTATAACTTGCTGTGTATGAAATAAAATAAAGGAACACCCGTCAATCCATAATAAAGACCTCACATAAATTCTTGCATCTCATAGACCTTTGATCATTGAGAAACATATTGAATGAAGGGTATATCATATATCTATCAAAAACGCATGTAATATATACCAAGATAGACCACCCGATTTCCTTTCTTGTACTTCCTTTGAGATACTATGTCTCCAGAAAAACATGGGACCTTTTAGTATTTTTGTGACCTCTTGTTCCTTTTATATTTGACTCTCCATCCCACTTAACTGGATCCCCAAAACCCCATGAACACAAGTAATCCATTTAATAAAATAAAAGAAAAGTACCAACCATAGTGAATCAAGTGAAGGAACCTCAAACACATATCCAATAAGCCAAAAAAAAAACTGAACAGAAAAACCTCAAAACAAAATGCATAAAGAGAAAACACTACTCCCGACAGATTTGTTTCTCGCCTCTCAAAATCTTTTCTGCAATATAATCTGGAAAGTATATGAGAAAAATCTTTAAAACCATTCATCTACCTCAAACCTATCAGATCCCATGGATCTCTAGAGCCACCTCAATCGAATTCTCAGAAATATTAAAAATCTCGACCTACTCTTACAATATGAGTGGTTTGTCTATAACTTAATAAGATAGATATATGAATATCGATTTGTTTAGATAAGTTTTGAAATTTTAATTAATTAATTTAAACTGATTTTAAATACAGTTATAGAATCTGTAAATAAAAAAATACAAAAGGAATTATCTAGAAAAAATTTCAAAATCTAAAAACGATAATTCAAACGATCCGTACCTAAATGGGTACCCGAATGTCTATGCATAATTGATTCCATACACAAATAATTTTTTATTATTTTTATGTGTTTAACTAAATTAAGCGAAATATTAATTTTTAATTTAGTAATATTTGTACAATATTAATAATGATCAATATATGAATACCGATTTGTTTAGGTAAGTTTTGGAATTGTAATTAATTAACTTATATTGATTTTAAATATAGTGATATAATCTGTAAATAAAAATAAATACAAAAAGAAAGCACCTAAAAAGAAATTTCAAAACCCAAAAAATCTATACCCGAAAGAAACGACCCGTACCTAAATGGGTACTCGAATATGTATGACTAAATGATTCCGTAAACAAAAAAAAAATTATGTGTTTGGCTAAATTAATACATGAATATCGATTTGTTTAGATAAGTTTGGAATTGTAGTTATTTAGTTTAAACTGATTTTAAATGTAGCGGTAGAATCTCTAAATAAAAAAAAAGTACCTAATTTATTATAAATGAAATGACTAATTATGTAAATAAAAGAAAGTATATATACTACTATCTATGTTTCCAAACAATTCTCAATTAATATTGTTATTCATGTTTCCAAACAAACCTCTTTTTTAAACTGCAATCCATGTTTCCAAACACTCCAATTTTGTACTTGACCTGCGCTTTAAAAGCGCGGGATCGATATCCTTTTAAATTTTATTTTTAAAATATTTGTAAAATGTAATTTTTTCATAGGTTTTATCTTTATTTATAATATAAGTGTGTTATATAATTTTGTTGATTGTTTATATTTTTTTATTTTAATGATTATCTTTATTTATAAAATAAAAATAGATTACTAAATACATAGAGTTGGTTTTCTAATATACATAGAGTTGTAGTGCTTTCAACGTATGTAAGACTTATGTTTTAAAAGGTTTTATAACTTGCTGTGTATGGAATAAAATAAAGGAACACCCGTCAACCCATAATAAGGACCTCACATAAATTCTTGCACCTCATAGACCTTTGATCATTGAGAAACATGTTGAATGAAGGGTGTATCATGTATCTATCAAAACGCATGTAATATATACCAAGATAGACCACCCGATTTCCTTTCTTGTACTTCCTTTGAGATACTATGTCTCCAGAAAAACATGGGACCTTTTAGCATTTTTTGTGACCTCTTGTTCCTTTTATATTTGACTCTCCATCCCACTTAACTTGATCCCTAAAACCCCATGAACACAAGTAAACCATTTAATAGAATAAAAGAAAAAGTACCAACCATAGTGAATCAAGTGAAGGAACCTCAAACACATATCCAATAAGCCAAAAAAAAATGAACAGAAAAACCTCAAAACAAAATGCATAAAGAGAAAACACTACTCCCGACAGATTTGTTTCTCGTCTCTCAAAATCTTTTCTGCAATATAATCTGGAAAGTATATGAGAAAAACTCTTTAAAAACCATTCATCTACCTCAAACCTATCGTAGATCCCATGGATCTCTAGAGCCACCTCAATCAAATTCTCAGAAATATTAAAAATCTCGACCTAGTTTTACAATATGAGTGGTTTGTCTAAAAATCGTTTAACAAAGCCATCTTTATACTAATGAGAAATCGTGTACGTGAAGCTAGGATTAAGATTAGCTTTAGGAACATATGAATAGCATATTCCAAACTTGAAAGATATTGTGTATCAAAATGTAAGTATATTTATTATTCTCCATAAATTGTGGATCTTAAAGATCTCGAAGTTAATTTATATTTCAAATGATGTATTAATGATTTTGATTGTTACCCATGTTTGAAAATATCTTAAAATTATAAAAGGTGTTTTTTTCATAATAAAAAATTATATATGACCAAGTAAATTACAAATTAACATGAAACTTTAAATTCATAAATTTTTATGCTCAACATATCTTCAAAATGATAATATTTTGTGAATTGTAACAATATTTTTAAATGCAAAACTTTTGAATAATGGTTATTGGAAAATATTTTAGTAAAATCAATTTTGATATATATATATATATATATATATATATATTTTGTTAATCAGTTTTTATATAATTAAACTTTAAGTTATTATTTTGATTTGATATATGTATATAAATTTTAAATTTTGTTTTGTGATTATTTTAGACAAAATATGTTTTTGGGTAATTAGATTGACCTGTTTTCATGAATTTTAACGATAGCCCATATAGATAGTTGATCATAATATAATGAACTTCTAATTTTTCTTAATGATAAGCCCATTGTTTTTTTTATTAATATACTGCAATCTAAGTTTCCAAACAAACTTATTCTTTAAAAATGACATCTATGTTTCCAAACACATTTCATTAAATCTACTAATCAAGTATTCAAACATATTGATTTTGTACTTCAGCTTTAATAATATAGATGGCGGACGGCCCATAACCATATGAAGAAGAAAGAGACGGTACATACTATGTTTTCCTTTTCCTTATCTACTTTGTACTTTTCCTTATTTGTATTTACGTTTTCCTAGTTAGACTAGGAATTGTTAGTTTTCTATTTATCTTATGACGGTTTAAACCTTGTATATGTATGGAGCCTTTAGGCTATGGAATAATATAAGTTTTCTCACTGATTCACAACATGTTATCAGCACGAGTTATTCTTTAAAAACCCTAGCTAAAAATCGAGCACCTCTAAACCCTAATCAAGCCGCCAACTACTTTCTCATAAACCCTAATCCTAATTTTTTTTTCTGGTTCGAGATCATCTCATAAACCCTAGATCGATCGACGTACCACCACGCGCATCGATCGTTATTGGCTCAACCGACATAGATCAAGATCCATCCGACTTGCATCCATCCGAGCAGTTCCAATCGGACCAAGGAGCTTCTGTTCTTGCGGCCGGTACCAGCTCGTGATCTCCTTCTCTTTGGTGGTCCGGTTTTCAACCCTTCAAATCTAAAGGTAATAAAAAATCTGAAACCCTAAAAACACCCATCATCGAATTTGGTTGATTGTTAAAGGTTTAAGACTATTAAAAATTTGAAGAACCCTAATCTAGGATAATAGAAACCCTAAATTATGGAACTAGATTTTGGTTAGATTGAATCTCTGTTTAGGTTGATAGATCAAACGGTTATTAGGTTGCTAGAAGCACATACTATATTCCTTATTCTATATTGAGATTTTTCTAACAATTAAAATCAAAACCATAATGGTTTTGAATCTCAAAACCCATGATCCAATGATCATATCGTGTGCTTAAAGTCTCCCTTGATCTATGATCAAATCAAAACCCTTAAACACATCAAACCCTAAAACCACATGATGCAATACGCATGCCATGACATCAATCCAAAACCCTAATTTAAACCAAATGTGTTTTGATTGATTGCTTAAATTGCTTGATCAAATTTCGTATTGCTTGATTTTAATTGAGGTTAAAAGTTTGGGCTTCTCTGTCTCGAATATCGATCGACCTGCCATTGCACGTGTCGATCGATGATGCCTCGCGTCTATCGATCGATGACTCTATAGGAGTATCGATCGATGCGCCTCTAGCAAGCGTTAGGAATGATGATTCATTATAGCTGTGTGGCTTCATCTAGTATGGTCGTGTGACCTAATGGTCGTGTGACTAATGGTCGTGTGACCTAATGGTCGTGTGACCTAATGCATTATAACCTTGATCATATTGTTTGCATCATATATTAATTGTTAGAATTTTTTTTTACTAATGCGTGTGTCATAATAGAGTATTGATATAAAGATATAAATTTTTTTTTCTTTCTAAAAGTATATATATGTTTGATTTCAGATATCAAAAATCAATAACCTGGATTTTGCTGCCCTAAATGTCTCTGGAGACAATTACTTACAATGGACTCTTGATACAAAGATCATTCTAAAATCCAAGGGTCTCGGTGACTGTATTACCGAGAATAACAGTGCCAACGAAAAAGATCGTTATGGGGCAATATTAATTATTCGCCATCATCTGATTGAGAGTCTCAAAAATCAGTACTTAATCATTTAGAATCCTCTAGAACTTTGGAATGTATTGAAACAGAGATACGATCATCAAAAGACGATCCTGTTACCAAAGGCTAGACACGAATGAAAAAACCTCAGGATCCAAGACTCCAAGTCTGTGGATCAATACAACTCAGCCATGTTTAAGATCGTGTCCAAACTTAAACTATGTGGTGAGGATATAACATATGAAGATATGCTTTAAAAGACTTTCTCTACCTTCCACACAAGCAATGTGTTGCTTCAGCAACAGTACCGTGCAAAAGAATTCAAGACTTATGCAAGCTTGATTTCATGCTTATTACTTGCTGAGCAAAATAATGAGTTACTGATGATGAATAGTGAGATGAGACCTCCAGGATCCACACCATTACCTGAAGCCCATGCGGCCACTGAGGCTGATAAAGAGGCTAACCACGTCTTTCATGGTAAACCACACGGTCGAGACCGTGGTGGATGGAGAGGACGTGGCCGTGGTCAATACAATTCATATGACCGCGGGAGAAGTAATCAATATGGTCGAGACCAAAGTAGAGACCGTGGCTCGTTTGGCCGAGGACATGGTCGTGGTCGTGGGAATTCTTTCAAACCCCAACACTCGACCAACTCAACAAAATCAGTGTGCCATAGGTGTGGAATGAGCAACCATTGGGCAAAGACTTGTAGGACTCCTCCCAAGCATCTAGTTGAGCTATACACAGAAAGTATGAAAGGGAAGAATCCTGAAGCCCACATGGTGATCCATGATGATGAGAATGATTTTGATCATGAAAAAGATGATCTTATGGAGTATGAAACTTGAGATATTCTAAAAGACTGATTTCGACATTTGTATTGTTTTATTTGTTTTGATACTTTGATTTGGTGTTTCTATTTTATATGTATTGGAATTTATTGATGGAATGAATTTTATTATTATGAATTATCTTATAAGAATTACTTTTATAATAAATATCTTATATAAATTATATGAAGTCTCTAAGTATCATCCTACATTTTTATTTTTAGAAATGAAAGAGGATGTATTCGTGGTGGATAGTGGGTCGAGCCACACGATCTTAAGAGACAAAAGATACTTCATAAATCTAACCCTTAAAAATGCCAACATTTCCACCATTGCGGGTATAGCTAGTCTCATAGAAGGCCACGGCCAACATTTTGTTGCCTATGGGAACACATCTCGAAATTTCAGATGCTTTGTATTCTCCCAGCTCTAAAAGAAGTTTATTAAGCTTCAAAGACATACGAATGAATGGATATCATATTGAGACTAAGGGCGAAGGAAATAAAGAATTCCTTCAGATTATTGAAATTGCCCATGGCCAAAAGAAGGTCTTAGAATCAATACCCGCAATATCCACTGGTCTTTTTCATGCTAAAGTCAGTATGATTGAAGCTAATGCCACATATAATCAAACAGCCATTGAAAATTTCACCTTATGGCATGACTGGCTGGGTCATCCCGGGTCAACTATGATGCGTAAATTGATTGATAATACCAGCGGCCATTCACTAAAAGAAAAATGAGTTATCCCTAAACACTTAATGTGTACTGCTTGTTCACAAGGGAAACTCATAGTAAAGCCATCACCTATTAAGGTGACAAAGGAAACTATTAATTTTCTGGAAAGAATACAAGGAGACATTTGTAGACCAATACACCCACATTGTGGGACATTCAGATATTTTATGGTCCTTATTGATGCATCGACCAGATGGTCGCATGTCTGTCTCCCATCGACCCGCAACTTGGCATTTCCAAGATTGCTAGCTTAGATAATAAGATTACGAGCTCACTTTCCAGATTTTCCTTTGAAGACTATACGTCTTGATAATGCAAGTGAATTTACGTCTCAGGCGTTTAATGATTACTGTATGTCCATGGTGGTAACAGTGGAAAGAAGCCATAAACGTGGAGTTAAACTCTTTAAAGAAGAGAGGTGTTTTCGTTCCAATAATCCGAACACCAAATGATACAAAACCAGTGGGATACAAATGGATCTTTGTGAGGAAGAGAAATGAGAATGGTGAAGTCGAGGTATAAAGCCCGACTTGTTGCACAAGGATTCTCACAGAGACCAGGAATCGATTATGAGGAAACATATTCCCCTGTGGTGGATGCAACCACTTTTAGATTCCTGATAAGTCTGGCCATAAGAGAAAATCTAGATATGAGATTGATGGATGTCGTTACAGCATATCTATATGGCCCACTGGATAATGAAATCTATATGAAAATCCCAGAGGGTATTGAATTGAAAAATAAAGAGAGCTCCCGTGAACAATACTGCATAAAGTTGAATAAATCACTTTATGGAATGAAACAATCTGGCCGGATGTGGTACAACAGATCAAGTGAGTACCTAGTAAAAGAAGGATACAGAAATGATCCTATCAGTCCATGCATTTTCATAAAGAAATTCAAAAATAAGGGCTTTGTGATTATAGCAGTGTATGTTGATGATTTAAACATCATTGGAACCTCTGGAGAGATTTCCCAAACAGTCGAATATCTAAAGAGAGAATTCGAAATGAAAGACCTAGGCAAAACAAAATTCTGTTTGGGATTACAACTTGAGTACATAAATGATGGAATCCTTGTGCATCAAATGGCATATACAGAAAAAGTACTCAAGAGATTTAATATGTCCGAGTCTCACCCTTTGTCCAGCCCTATGGTCGTGAGATCTCTGAACTTGGACACGGATCCATTTCGTCCGAAGGAGGACGATGAGGATGTCCTTGGTCCCGAAGTGCCACTCTCAGTGCCATTGGAGCATTGATATATTTAGCAACTCACACACGGCCTGATATATGCTTTACCGTGAACTTATTGTCTAAGTTTAGCTCCTGTCTGACCAAAAGGCACTAGGACGGGATAAAACATGTTCTTCGTTACCTACAAGGAACGAAAGATTTGAGTCTGTTTTATACCAACAAAAACAAAGATGGTTTAGTTGGATTTGCTGATGCTGGATACCTTTCGGATCCACACAATTCAAGATCTCAGACAGGCTATGTGTTTACACATGGTGGAACGGTCATTTCATGGCGTTCAATGAAGCAGACACTCGTGGCCACTTCCTCAAATCATTCGGAAATATTGGCTATACATGAGGCCAGCCGCGAGTGTGTCTGGTTGAGGTCGATGACCCAACATATACGATCAGATTGTGGGATGACAGAAGACAAGGGTCCAACCGTGATGTATGAGGATAATGCATCATGTATTGCTCAACTCAAAGATGGACACATCAAAGGGGACATGACGAAACACATCCTGCCCAAATTCTTTTCTACACACGAGATGCAGAAGGCCGATGTAGTCCAAGTCGTACAGGTCCGATCCAGTGACAATTCAGCCGACCTGTTCACTAAGGGCTTACCAACCGCAACGTTGAAGAAGCTCATACATCAGCTTGGGATGCGTTGACTGAAAGACCTTCACTGATGCATTCATCAGGGGGAGTAGTGTGTGTTGTACTCTTTTTCCTTCACCATGGTTTTGTCCCACTGGGTTTTTCTGGTAAGGTTTTAATGAGGCAACATTAAGCATACTACGAACACTGAATGGTTATGGCGTCCAAGGGGGAGTGTTATAAATCATATGGTGGACGGCCCATAACCACATGAGGAAGGAAGAGACAGCCCATACTATGTTTTCCTTTTACTTATCTACTTTGTACTTTTCCATATTTGTATTTACCTTTTCCTAGTTAGACTAGGAATTGTTAGTTTTCTATTTATCTTATGACGGTCTATTTATGACGGTCTAAACCTTGTATATATATGGAGCCTTTAGGCTATGGAATAATATAAGTTTTCTCAGTGATTCACAACAGTTTTCACAATTGAAATCGTGTTGATAAATTGTGTTAATCTATGTGGTTTTAATATCGGTTGTAAAGTTTCAACATGTGGATAAAATTTTATGTGGGTCAGTTTTGCCATATGATGCAAATTGATTGGACAAAAATGTTATGCAGATTTATTTTATTTTTATTTTCATCTCATAACGCAAACTTATTTATTATATAATATTTTTACTTTTAAATAATAAAAGTTATATCAAAATTCATAACTTTTACAATATATAAATAGAGAATACTCTCATTTCATTTGGATATAGAAAAGTCATTTTTCAACATTCTTTAGTGTTTTAATTTTTTTGTTAAATAAATCCTAATAATAACCTTTTAAAATTCAAAATTCTTCTTATTAAAAGTTACATTATTTTAGTTTTAAGTTAATTAGAATCAAAAATATTATTAATATATTTGTATTATATTATAAAGGTAAAAATATGAATTAAAAATGGTGGGGTAGAGTATTGAATTTTCTTAAACAAACTATTGTAGATAGTTAAGATGAAGTGGGTGTTGAATAAATTAGGTGCAAAAAAGAGAAGATGATGTGGCATGTTAAAAAGAGAAAATAAAGGTATTGATAATGAAATGGGTGTTGAAATCATTGTACATACTCTTAGGAAGATATGGAAACCAGTTGTGTAACAGTCTAAATTTTTCAGCCTGGTTAAAGTAAATTTTCGGAAAGAACCGTTAAAGTAAATTTACAACCGGTTAAATAACGCTTTTGACTAAAAATCAATTTTTTAAACAATCAAGTTTTAAGGGAAATAGATTCTCTATAATCCAGGAAAACTAGTTTTTTTTTCAAATAAATGTCTTTTCTAAAGAAAAACTAAAATCCAAGTTTCTGTGGTTTTTCTAAAAATCGACAGTTTTTATTTTTATTTTCTTTTTAATTAATGTTTTGCTATATTTATGTATTAATAAAGGAAAAAATAACTACTATAAGCAAATTAGATTTAGTAAAAAGCATTTGTTTAATATATATAATACAAAAATAATTTCTACTAAGAATATTATAAAAAATGTCAATAAAATAAAACTAAATATTTAAATTTAGTTTTATGTAAAGTTTACATGTTTTGTTAATAATCTATTGGTATTATTTTGAATTTTTCTGATATATTCTTTTAGTAATTTAAGTTTGTTTTAAAACATAAATTCATCAGTTAAAACTTCTTTAAAATAACATAAAATTAAAAAAAAAACATTAATCAAATTTTAGAAACATAAAAATCGAAAAACAAAAAAAAAATAGAATTAAGAAACAAAACAAATATAAAATCAAATATAAGGATCCAACTTTTTCTAGTTTTGTGCTTAGAAAATTTAAATTAATTTTTAATACAAATGAAAAAATTCATGATCCAGCCTACGTAAGTTTTTTTCAACTAATCAACACATATTAGTTGCTGATAATAAAAACCCCATGAGCACATATCAGTTAACTCTCAAAAAAAAATATAACTGATCAACCCAACGTAAAATTTTACATCTATGCAAATCATAACAAAGTTTTGATGATATCATTTCATTTTTTACTAGTGGTATTCCGGCGCTACGCGCCGGGTTCGTATATTGTATTTTTACATAGATTTATAATTTATTATATGGTCTTAGTATTGAAAATATGTTAAAATATGAAAATGAAAATATGTTAAAAGAAAATAATATTTTCTGATCTTTTTGATAGTGGTTAGCGACTGTAGTATATTACTTTGTTTGAAGTTGTTTAGCTCAAAGTAGAATAGCATAAATGGTTGTTACTAATCAATTTAATAAAAATATAATAAAAAGTTGATAGTCGTTTTCAATAATTTTATTGTTATATTTGTTATAGTTTTATTTTTGTATTTCAAACTATTTTTTAATTTTAATTTTGATTATATATTAATTCATTTATTTGACATTTTGTTTTGTTTTTTTTTTTGTTTCTCAAAACTTGAGTTTAGTGATTAAACTGGTCCCGCCTTCTGATTTGTTATCTCTATGGAAGACGTACCGGCTTCCTTCTCTCTTGTCGATTGCGCTGAAGAACGTTGAGGCCATTCTATAGATGCTAGCCATGGCAACCGGATCTTCGGGGTTAACACCCATTCTCTGTAGCTGCTGTTCTGTTTTTTTGATGTTCGGCTTCTGTGATTCAAGTGCTTGCTCAAATCTCGCTTTAAATAAAGCCTCCAAAACATACATACTTGGGCATACCCTACAATATAAAAGAATCAGCAGAGTCAGCCACAATGATTCATTAATGCTAAACATAAAGATTGTCTGAGCCAAAGAATTGGACTTTGAGCATGTCGTTAAGTTTCCAGAGCACTTGTGTATCAAGTTAGTCGTTGTTTCTGAACAGATCTTGAGCTCACGGTACAGTAGGGTTTTGCTAATCATGGTGAAAGTAGAGCCTTATAGTGAAGTGATCGAAGAAGCTGCTCGTTTAATGCATTTAGAGTTTAGGGAGAATCATCTTAAGTTGTTAGATGAAGGTAATATTCATTCCTCTGTGATTAAACCTTCTGATTCTTCCCAGATACATACTGATATCAAAAGCTTTAAAATCCTAAACCTAAGTATAGAGGGGAGTATGTGTGAGCACTGAATTTTCTATTTCTTCTGTTGTATTTCTTTGGTTTATGTTAAACTTTGTTGTTTGTTTACAAATAATTTTTTTGGGTTATTGGCAAACATGTGCGCAGAAAATACATAACAAAAGAGATGAGAAACATGATTAAACAACAAAAATATAATAATCAGGATTCTCAGTCTAAAAATATAACAGAGGTTACATATTTCTTGTGACACACGTCTCTGCTGAACATAAAGACAAAAGATTAGGAGTTTCTTGATTAATATTAACTAACGCTTCTCTAAGTCTTCTTCAAAATCTGCGAACTCTGTAGTAGCAGTTAAATATCCCATGTTCTTCGTTTCCTTCTTACCATCCTTCCCTACACGAAGGCCTGTTGGAGACCCTAGATTAATATATCCATTCACCATTTTCTGGTAAAACTTGAAGATATATAATGAGCCTAGATGCAAATATGAGGTTCAACTACAGCTTGCTGAAGAATCCACGCTCTTTGCTTCCTTGGAAGTTTCTTGGCTGATGATCTACCGGTCTAACCCAGGCATCGTCTGCACCACGTGGTCTCGGTCCTTCTATTGGCTCAGCTCCTGGAATCATTGGCCAATCCAGCCCCGGAATGTCTTCTTTCTGAATATGAACCGGTTCTCCCAGCACCAGACCCGGGTCTTTCAACTGGTTTCTGCCAGAACCTGACTTTGTCGTCCAACTCACAGGTTAGTAGTTCAAGATCTTTCTCTTTGCCACGTATAGTTTCTGGTAAGTCATGGTGATTACTATTACTCCTGGATTCTTGATCAGATTGCTTTATCGGCTCTTCAATCTCTTCCTTTAACATCTTCTCTTCTTCTGTCTCAGGCCTGTAAAAGTTGGGTTTCACAACAAATATAGCCGATTTTTCATATAAAGATTAAATAAGTATCACACAAGAAACATACATAATACCAATAAACAAATAGAAGTGTTATCTAACAACACAATTAATGCACAAAGAAGCTGGATCAAAATGACATAAAAAAGAATCCCACATGCTGAAAGAGATATATTGAGAGAACATTCAAGTTCACATCATTTGGGGAGATCTAGAACTCATGGACACTTAATAGCATGTTACCAAAACAAAATTCATGAAGACTCCAGAACTAAAGTACACACAAACCCTTCATGTAAATATCTGAAACCAGAGCAGAAATGACAAGCTATTTAATGTTTTCAGTTCCATACATTTCAATCTTCAGTTTAATCCAAGTGCATAAAGACTGACTTATGGCATCATATTATATCAAACAGTTAAATATAACTCGAAACTTCTTAGCGTCATATAAGCATTGGAAAAGCCGAGAATCACCAAGCAATAAAAAGGAGAAGAGATTATGTTACTTATGCTGAAACAGCCACAATATCAAATCAGTCTTTACATCTCAGTGGTCGTAGGAGAAGTCTTAATCGAGTGTCAAGGTTTTTAACCCGCGTCAATGCCTGGCAAAGCGAATGGGAGAAAATATCAAGAGAAAGAAACACACTATAACGCGTTCCTCATGCGTTTGAAAAACAGTAGCAAAGATCAAATATGTTATGTAATAAAATAGTCGTAAAGCTCTTCAAAGTAATGAGAATTTGAACAGTTTGTTGATACACTTACTATATATTTGCCAGAAAGGTCTCACGCAGTTCACATATCTGCAAGGAAAAAAGAATGAATCAAGAAAATAACATAACGTTTTCACCGGCAAGTAACTCTTCTTCTTCAGCAGATAACAACCTAATCTTTCAAAGAGTTGGTTTTAAACACGTTTTGAGAAAATAGTCTTAATCAAGATCCATGATGCACTAACACTAAACATAATGGAATGAGGAATTCAAACAAATTAAAAATCACAAAGAAACATTTTGGCTAGTGGTGATTTTCTTGAAGTATAAGAAGCACACGAAGAGGAATAAGATGATACCTGAGATGAGATCCACTTCATGGTTTCTGATAAGATTTTCTGTATCTAGTAAGTAGTTCAGCTTCCGAATACTCAACTCCATACTTCTCTCCAATGTTCTTGTTTATCTACAGAATCAGTAACAAAAACAAAATTTAAAATTTGCTGATGGAAATCTTCCATGTAAGCTTGTATTATATATTGGACCATATATGATGTATTACTTCAACAGTGGCAGGTTCAATGTCACGACATTGTCCTTTGGCACAAATATGACTAAACATATTCTTAGCCACAAAAAGTTTACACGGAGGCATCTTCCTGAGGATCATCATTTGTTTCATATATTGTCATCGTCATCCTATAGGTCATCAAACTCATCCTTATACATCTATATTAACTCAGCTCCCATAGTCACTGATATCACTGTTAGGTATCATATACGTGTGCTCCCTAAATCTGAAATCTCCCAAAACAAACCAAACAAATCCCAAAACCTGAGATGGAAGAATAATGGAGAAATAATCTTTATAGCTAGCCATCCTAGAGACATGAGTCTTTATAAACTTCCTCAGCTTCTCATCGCCTACTTTCAATCTCTTAAGATCCATGATCACGAAAAGGGCCTTTTTCCGATCACCTTCTTCCCTTTCCATAGAGTACCTGTTGGCCTCCTACCGTCGACCTGAGTGAGAAAAACCGGAAATGGATATACAGGAGATGAAGTGTAAAGTAACGGGTTTAGATTTAAGAACTAAATTTGATATTTTGTCCGATTTTTGTTAGGGCATAGAAGAAAATCAAAGCCAAATTTGCGGCTGGAAGGAGATGAATCGAGATGATTGTAGGGAGGGGCTCTGAAGAAGATGAACAGAGGGATAGATTGTGAAGCTTGGGTTAAAGAAATTGGAGAAGCTGAAAAAAGTTGGGAAAAGTGAATCGATTCCATTATGACGGCGTGTTAAATCTCCCAGAAACTATCATTTTGTTTTTCTAAGAAATTGCAGTTTTAATATAGAGGGCTGAGAAAAAGAACGGGGTTTCTTGTGAGATTAACACTTGGGCCTTTTCTAAAGAAAATAAATGCCCAATACTCAGAAATCAGCGTGGAAGCATCCAACGAAAAGCTAAGCCCGGGACGCGCACAAATAAACAAAGTCCCGTGAAAAACAAAGATAGATTACCGAGCCTACACATGTCCAAAAACGCCCCACCCTCTATGGTTACATCGACGTCTGTGTGAAGAGCACAAGGCAACTTTATATATATAGATTTTTTCACAATAATTTTTTTTACTATTAATAATATTTTTATATTATTAATTGAACACCAAAAACTAAAACTAAAATCTAAAACAACCATTCAAGTTTTTTCAAAACCTAAAATATAATATAAAATCAAAAATCAAAATCTAAAAACTAAAAACTAAAAACCAAAATCTAAAATTTAAAAACCAACAAAACAAGGCTGAGGGAATTTGAAATTACTCAGTTTTCATTTTATTGGATTCAGCAAACAACGAAGGATTAGTTTAACAAACCGGTAAACACCCGTCCCTAGAATTAACACGCAACTTTTTTCCCCTGAATTCACACTTAACCTTAAAAACCTCTTTCAATTCACTACAAGAAAAGAGCCTCCACTCCGACAATAGTTTCCGTGGATGTTAGTCATCGGAAACTTTGCTTCACTGTTACTAGAAATTACAGAGAATATATCAAATTCATCAGCAACTTCTTAGAAATTTCTGTGGGACAATATTTATCGGAATATGGTTACAATCAGTTATCAGAATCTCTTCAGAACCAAAAATAATTTCCGAGAATTTTTTTCATTGGGAAATTTGTTGGTACTCTCTCGGAGATTATCTACAACAACAAAGTCTCAGAAAATTTGTCGGAGAATTAGACGGAAAATCGCCAGAAGAGTTGATGTGGATATGCGTCACCATTGCAATAGTTTCCGAGAAGTGATCCTGGCATCAATAGTTTCTCGGTATGTGATAATTTGGTTGGAGTTCGAGCTAATTCCATGTCTTAAATCTCCCAATAAACATCTCACCATTTTCATCTAATCTTCTCACAAACTTTTCAACCACGCCTCTCTAATCCCTTCAGCCGACAAAGATAGCAATATCTTAAGCTTTGTAATTCTACGATGCTTTATAGTTTATATTCTTATTATGTAATGGTTTAGATATCTTCTTACGTTTGGCAGATCTTGTTGGTTTTGCTCTGTTTGTTGAAGGAAGGGAAGGATGGCTCTGTTTTTTGGTCCAACAGAAAGTCTTTTTACGGTGAGGGATGGGCTGCCTTGCCCACTTTCTTCTCCTCCAACGCTACCATTTCTTCTTCTCAACTAATTTTCGGCAAGGTAGATGCCTGCGGCGGTTAGATCTTCATGGAGTTTTGGTGGCAGATCTGGCGTTCCAAGGATTGAAGATGTCTTGTCCTTCGGCGAGGTGGTTAGGGCTTATGTGTATCCGGTTTGTTTCGGTTTCTTTATCAAATTTTGTTTTCTGTAAACCACTCATCTCTGGTTAGGGAAGATTTAGACATTAATGTATATTATTTTAAATTGCTATTTGTGTTTACACGTGTATTCAACTATTCATGGCCAATGTAACTAAACCGGGATTTTGATATGGTTTCGTTGAACTAAGTCCGACTTCTGGGATGCAATTTTTTTTTAATTAAAAGTTTTGGACTCGTCGATAATTTCTCGGAAACTTACTATAGGTGTGTTTATAGGAAATTAGCGACAATCAGTTCCGACAAGATTTCCGACAAGTGATATTCTCGGTTCTTTCCGACAATCGCCCGATAACTACTCATTTCTGAGACACAAACTCCGACGAATTGTGGTTTCTCGGAAAAGCTTCGGATGTAAGCAATTCCGCCGAGATCCCCAGAAATAGTACCGTCAGTATATGGTCCTCTTTCTTGTAGTGATTCAATACTTTTTATTCTATAACGAATGTTCTACAGAAATTAATTTCAAAAAAAAAAAAGAAGAGAATCAAGATCTTAGTAACTCATAAAAATTCTGAAAGGAAAATCAGCATTTTTTCCCAATGTCACACACGAGTCACGACTCATACTCTATTACTCTTGCACACATCCTCATATGTACATGTAAAATGGATGGGTGAATAATGAGATTATTCAGTGAAAGTAGGTTTTAAAAATCTAAGAATTCAAAAAAAAAAAATCTAAGAATTCATCCCAAAAATAACAACTAACACATTAAACGCAATCATAAACTAATAATATCTAGCATATGCATTAATCATAAACGCAACCATAAAATTATATTAATTGAAATTAAGCTTTTTCCAAAAAAAAAAATCGAACTGTTTTCCTCTTGACAACGAAGCTTATCTGCCAACATCTCACTGGCCAATCTCGACTCCTGTTATTTTAAGGTCATATCTAAAGAAAACTGAACTCGCAATCTCTAACCTTTATAACATACACCCAAACAACCATTGGTACTAAGAACTTTTTGTTAGGACCAAGGTCGGCTTAATAATCTCTAATCTATGTATAATTAACTAAATATAATACTATGAGCTTTTAAAAAAAACAAATCTGACTCCTTTTTATTATTAAATTCACTAAATTTTGAGTGAGCCCAGAACGAATGCACTGCTCACCTTCCCTCTTGAGCCGGCACTGGTCAGAATAGAACATTAGCTGAATACATAATCTCTGGTGATAGATTTTTTTTTCTACGTCTGGCTTTAGATACAAAAACATCAAATGCATGGATTTGAATTGTGAAAAACAGACTTTCTTCTCTGATGGCACAAAAAAAAATCACTTAAATGCCCTTAATGTACAACAAAATTTGATTTAGTCCGACTCTAAATGCCCTTAATGTACAACAAAATTTGCTTTAGCAAGATAAATCAGATGCATCAGGATAAATCAGTTATTGAGATTCTGAGCAGATGACGATATTTTATTTATAAAATGAATGATGGCGTTAGGGCTACCGTTGCAAAGTTTCTAAGCAGGACTGCAATACTTTTTGTCTTAACACGTCTCTGTAAGTGTCTGTCATGTATTATCTTCATGAAGTTATTAATGTTCTTGTAACACAAAAGAATACAGGTCTCACATGGTCAATCGCTTATACTGCCCTCAGTTGGCGGATCTAGAAATTGCTTTTATCCGAGGCAAAAATAAAAATTACTAGCAAAAGTATAAAATATGAACGGGCATCACTGAAATTTTACAAAAATTAAACACAAAATTTATAAATATCATGGTGGCCACCCTTACTCCATTTAGACTTTTGATTTAATACATAAACAAAAAAACAAAAGTAAGATTGACGTCAATCCTCTTGTAATTATCCCGGACGTTCTCAAAATATATGTCAATAAACGTTTACAAAGATTATCATCTTTAACACCTAATTACTTATTCAACTTTAAAAGAAAGTCACTAAACGTTTCCATAGTGATGATGATGGTGATGCCCCGTCGCCGTGGGAGGATAAGCCGCAGGATGGTTATGCCCGTAACCATGTCCCACGAGTGGTTGGGGAGTCGTCACAGGCGCGTGATGAGGCACATGACTTTGAGAAACGTGGTAATGAGATTGCTTAGCCATAAGCTTCTCTTGGGCATGAGCTTCTTTGGCCACATGCATATCCAGCTTAGCCTCTGCTTCCTTCGCCTTTCTACGCTCGTGTGCTATCTTTTTCTCCTCTCTAGTCCGTGCCCTTGCCTTCTCCGCCTGAATTAAACAAACAAATAATAATTAGGCATATGATATGTTAATATAAATCATTGATTATAGCTTTGATTGGAACCTTCTCTTCAGCTTTTGCTCGACATATCACCATCTTCTTTTTGGCTGTACTAGCCAAATCGCTTAGCTTCTGTTTTGCCGATTGCATTTTTGTATTTGTATAAAAGGGTTCTTGTTTGTTTTTTCTGGTAAACTTCTTGTTTGTTTTTCTTTACTACAAAATGGCTAGTGTTTAATATAAATGAAATGCATGATAGCCTCGTCGGTCCAAGATGAGTTATGTATGTGCCACGTATCATTAACTCACCACGTGTCTTGGTTGATTCCCAGCCTTCTGATTAGCTGCCACGTACAGATGCTTCATGGCTTACATATTGAACTACTCACGCGGTCTTTTACCCGGTTCATACCTTTGATTTCAACCGGCCAAAACTTTGGTCGTAAATCATTTGGTTTAACTAATCATCTAATTTATAAACCGGAAATAACCATTGGTTTAACTAATCATCCAAGCCTAAACCTACGAGAGGATAGAATTTAAACAAACCGAAAATACAAACCAAAACCCACTTCCGGTTTATGTATTTGCAGCGAATCACTAGTAAAAAACAAGGCCACAGCCACGTGAATTTTCGTGGATATGACCGAGATTTCGTGGCTATACGGAGCAGAAACCACGAAATGCTACGAAACGTAAAACGTACGTATACAAGCGTAGCAAAAAGAACGCGTAGCAAAAATCGTAGTAAAGTGGCATGTTTTGCTACGAAAATTTTCGTGGCAAGCTTTGCTACGATTTAAGTAACTTGCTACGGTTTGTTACGAAAAGTAATGTAGCAACAGGCACGATTTTGCTATAATTTCTTTCGTGACATATGCTACGTTTTGGCCACGAAGATTTTCGTGGCTAGTTTAAAACAATTAAAAAATAATAATTATAAATAACAAATTTTGTGGCTAGTTTAAAACAGTTAAAAAAAATAGTTATAAAAAACAAATTTGAAATATATATAAAATGCAATATGTGAATAAAAAGCCAAAATATCATTGAAACCGAAATATATTACATAAAAGTTGCAGCATTCAAAAGATTCATGAACTGGAAACAAAGTACACAAAATATTGCAGCTTAATACATGAACTGACCAAACCTTACATACCAAGTTCCTGGCACCACCTATCTAAGTTAGATTGGTTACTGGTCGTGAGATGTGGTGGTGGAGCCGTAGACTGAGCTTGAGATTGAACTGGAGCTTGGGGCTGACCTTGAGGTTGTGACTGAGCTTGAGGCTGAAATGGTTGTGCAGTTGAGGCAGGAGTGGAAGCTTGAGATTGGAGAGTTTGCAGAATCATGTTGAGAGTTGCTTGGCTTGTGACAACCCCGTGACTTCAGTCTTGAAAGCATTGATCTCTGTCTTCAAAGCACTGAAATCTTCCTTGACTCCAGCAATGTCTTCCTTGACTTCAGTAATGGAGGTCTCGAAGCCAGACATGCGCATATCCACGTCAAGGTTGCGCTGATGAGACAGAATTGGCACGAAGCACTGCTGTTCTTGTACTGAACACTGCCAAGGCCGTAGACTGTACCCTTATTTGTCTTTCCTCTCTGCAAAAAGAAAGAAAAAATAATCATAAGCTAGCATTTCCAATCACAAGCACCATTACTAATTAAGATAGTCACAAGAAATTCCAATCACAAGCACCATATACTAACTAAGACAGTGACAAGCATTTCCAATAATTAAATTAGACAATCACAAGCATTTCCAATCACAGTTGAATGACCAAGTATTAAACCAGTAAGCTGAAATAAATTAAATGAGGATGAGAGAAGAGATGACCTTGATGTATTCTTGGTTGAGAAGATAGCGCTTTGCATTTGAAGCAGCAGTGGAGTCAGTTTGACTGTCGCCAAGTGGAGATCCATCTTGTAACATCTCTTTAACGGCTTGCTCAACCTCTAGCACAAGTTCCTCTGTACGTTCGTCTACGAAGGAACCATCTTTTCCCGTGTGAGTCTCCCTTGCAAGGGCTGGGTATGAAGGTGGTCCATCCAAACCTTGATCAACCATCTATAAGAAAGGAAACAGATGGAAGTTAGACAGCACTTAAGGCAAAAAAATTATGAAAAAAAAACTCAAGGCAAAACTTACCATTTTATATTCAATGTTAAGGAAACAGCGTGGACCTTTACCGTGCTTGTGGATCTTCTTCCCAACTGGAGAAGACCTACGAGAATTTGCAGCTTTTTCACTCTTCTTTTTTTCTTGCTCAGTGCTGTACTTCTCAAGCATTGTTGCCCAGTGAGTTTTTGACATGTAGGCAGGTTGCCTGTTATCTCTCATGTTCTGGCTGATGCGGCCACAGACAGTAACCTGAGTTTGTCTCTTCCATTTCAAGTAGATTTCATCATGGAATTGGTCATCCCAGTAGTAGTGTTGCTACAAAAGAACATAAGTCATTAGAGTTAAACACTGATCGTTACTTATAGTTGAGAAAGGAAAAAGGAGAGGTAAAGAAGCACTTACAATGAACACATGCCACCACTGATCCTTCTTCTCAGGTGGAACGAAGTTCCAGGATGCCCACGACCCCCAGTAGTTTCCCTGCCATGTTGCTCGGATAAAAGCATGGACTTCAGGATCAATACCAAACCTGAGACAAGACAATGACAAACATCAAACAAAAATCATATATTAAACTCTACACTTAATCTACTTATACACGGTTCATCAAATTTCCAATCACATTTTAAGTTCAACTTACCACAATGCTCCATTGAGCTTGTCAGGATGGAGGTGTGGCTGGTTACGCCTGGATGGCGCACGTAGAAGAGCATCTTCTCTTCTCCTGACATAAGGGGCAGGAGCCGCAGGCACTGCACTTGAAGAACCGACAGAAGCATGAGGTACAGGTCCAGGAGGAACAGCTCCATGAGGTACAACTCCAGGAGGTACAGTTCCAGGAGGTACAACTCCAGGAGGATTTGAAGATGGGGCCATGGCAGAAGGCTCCGATAAGGTCAATTGAGGTATCCCTTGCCGCATATCTGTAGACAGACAAACAAAAAAAAAAAAAAAACTTTCAACCTTTGAAATTTAAACTTGAAATGGAGACAAAACCGAAAACAAAACTTGAAATCAAAACCCACACTTTTAGATGTAAACCGTAGATAAACATGCAAATTGAAACTGAAAAAAACCACAGTTTATATGTAAACCCTAACTAAAGACATAAATCGAAACTCGAAAAAAACCTAGACCGAAACCCTAGGAAGTCTAAATCGAAACCCAATGAACCCTAGAAGGAAGAGGAATCGAGAGAGAGACGAGGGGCTCACTAACCTGGGAGCTGTAATCCGGTAGAGCGGGGGCGACGATGGGAGTTTAGATGAAATCTCAAAACTATTAATTAGAATTTAAGAATATAAGAAACTAAAAAAAAACTTAAATATATTAACATTTTAAAACTAAGAAATCTAGTTATTTTATATTTCCAAATTTTAAACTTCATAAACTATAAATTTATTATATATTCCAAATTTAAAAACTTCATAAATTTAAAAACTTCATAAACTACTTATTTATTTTACAAATTTTTAAAAATTCATAAACTACAAATTACTAAGTGATTGCTTATTTATATTACAATTTAAAAAAACTTCATAAACGACAAACTTACTAAGAACTTGAATCAGATTCCGAATCCAAATCAGTACAAGCATGGTCTAATTCATCTTCTGAAACGTATTCGTCATTAGGAGGAACAACTGGTGTGGATTCATAATCTGAATCATCTTCGACAACATACGCCTCAATGCGCAACATCCCGCTCTGTGCAACAACTTGGTTGTGTGTATCATCTTGTAACACAACAGGAGCATCCTCAGACATTTCTCGAACCCCTCTAGGCATAACTTTTGTACATGCCCACCAATCGTTGGCTGATGTATGTCGTACCCGCGGATAAGGAATAAAACAAACTTGATCACAATTACCAGATAAGATAAAATGGATCATATTTCTCATACTGCTAGCACGGAGACACATCAACAATTCCTGATTTATGTTTTCGAATTCCCCGACCTTCAGTTGTATCAAACCACTTACATTTAAAAACCATGGCCTTCAGTCCAACAGAACCAAAATACTCAACCATCATTATCTCCTCGATCAAACCGTAATAGTCAGTATCTGTGGTTCCACGAACTTGGACGCCGTAATGTTGGGTTTTCTTATCTTGGCCATGCCTATGTGTGTGGTAGCAGTAGCCACGTGAATGGTAAATCGGCCAAGATTTATACTTACGTTGCGGACCTTGTACAAAACCCAACATCCACATCGGAAACTCATATGTGTTACTCGCTTGCACAACCTGTTAATTAAATTTATATCTTTAATTGATAAGTTTCATTCAAATTATAAATCAAATAATATCAGAAACTCACATAGTTTTTCACCCATTCGGCAAATTGTTGGTCTTTCAGTATTTGTAGGTCATTACTAGACATATATGGGTTTCTCTCCATCATAAACTCCTCGAACATCCTGTGGATTTTTTAAAGAGATTATAACTTCAGATATCCTGAAACAATAACAAAAAAAAAATAATCGAAGTACCTTTCATAGGGTTCGAATGTATCACAATTGAGCATCAGAAAAGTCTGGAGGACGGTGTAGTCATCATCGGTTAGCCATTTCTCTTCAGATTTTCCACTAACCCGACCTTCGTGATAAAACAAGTTAGGCACATCTGGATATTGATATGTAAACTGAACTTCTCCGGGAAGTGGAACCTCAGGTACCACTTGTGGATTACCAAAGAAGTTAGCAGAAGCGGTAGATATTTCCTCATTCACATATTGTGAAACGATGGAACATCCAATGTGTACCTTATTTTTAACTTTCTTTTTTTAGATGGTACATGTATCGCTCGAAAGGATACATCCATCTATATTGCACGGGACCACCTAAAGCAGCTTCGTCTGCTAAATGTACGACCAGATGTTCCATAACATCGAAGAAAGACGGCGGAAAAATCTTCTCCAAATTGCAAAGCTTCACCGCAATGTTTTCTTTCAAAATGGCAACATCTTCATGCTTAAGTATCTTCGCACAGATATCACGAAAGAAGAGTGCAATCTCTACAAAAAATAATAGGAGTTAGTCAATAATAACACATATCAAACTAATTATTAAGATTATGTACCTGAAATGGCAATGTGAACACTTTTGGGAAGTAATTCCTTAAACGCAAATGGGAGAAGTCGCTGCATAATGACGTGACAATCATGACTTTTCAGCCCTGAAATCTTGCTATTCGTCTCGTCTATACACCTACTAAACTTTGAAGCGTACCCATTGATGTGATCCTGACAAGCAGTGGAACTGAAGAGATGGGACAGCTTGAACCAGAGCTTAAGGAAGTTGCAGAAAGAACCAAAGAACAGCTCAATCCTGAGGAAACAAATGACAAGGACCTAGAAGTGCCAAGCGGTCCAATGACTAGATCAAAGCAAGCAAGATTTCAACAAGCCTTTCATCAACTCCTACACACTATCCAGCGCAGTCTAGAGTGTGTTTATCCAACCACACTGGTTGTGATTCAAGCCACCTAGATCTTTCATCAAGAGAGGTGTTGTGACTTGCACTCTTTTCCTTGGTTTGGTTTTGTCCCAATGGGTTTTCCAAACAAGGTTTTTAATGAGGCTTGGACACAGCACTTATACAAAAGCCTCTTGATGAAACGAAGCCAAACTAGGCCCATTTCTATCTTCAATTTCGTCCTGGAAGCAAGGAAGGAGCCTATTTTCAAATTCAAAACTTGGTCTTTGTTTATGTTTTCAAGGGAGCCTTAGTTTTAATTGTTTTGTGTGTTTCAAGAAGCTGTGCATGTACAGTCTTCTTCTCTGTATATTATGGACGAAAATCCCTCAATAAAATCATCAAACTCTTTTCTTTTCAAAGCATTCTCTGAATCTTGTTTGATCAAAGCTTTTGCAGGCAAATCTGATAGTCTGAGAGTTCATTCCGCAAGCTCTTAGAAGTATCACTCAACCCACTGCTTATTTGCACCATCACAACCATTGGAGAGCTTCAGGGACGTGATCATCTCAACCAGGATCACAACAAGTGGTATCAGAGCAGATCTCCATCACCAGGTTGTGTTTTTCCAGTTCTGCAAATTGTAGACTTTTCGTATTCTGTTATCAGATCTGTTCTAAAGTCTAGATCTTGTTAGAAACGTGCTTATTAGGGTCAAATCTACCTAGAACAAGTGTTGAAATTGCTAAATAACCTGACTAGATTCACGAAATTGCAGAAAAAAAAAGAATTAGGGTTCTTTTATCTTATTTCTGTGTTTAGTCTCTTCACATCCTTGATCAGAAATTTTTCGTTTTGCAGTGATCTGTTTCTGAGTATCAACCTACAATGAATCTGTGTTGTATTTATTTCTGATTGTCTGTTTCCATTAGAACTAGTTACTGGGTTTTGTTTTTCCTGTCTCAGGTACCATGGTGAAGGAGCACAAGGAAGAATTCAGCAAGAATGACAAGTTATTGATTGAAGAGTTCACGGCCAGAATGAGTCAAGTCTTCAACGATAAGTTTGGAAAACTCAGACAAGACATACAGCAGCTGAGGAAAAGCAGATCATCCAGAGATGAATACAAGCAAAGAGGGTATGATCAGTTTGAAAGAAACCAGAAGCATGATGTTGATATCAAAGAAACTTCACAACAAAGAAGGTTTGAAAGAGACAAGTGGAGCACAGATCGAAACCAACCATTTGAGACAAAGTTCTATCCTTCAATCTCAATTCAGAAACCACATGACAGTAAGAAACCACGTCTATCCACTGGAGTTGCTTCAACCAGCAAGACACCAACTTGTTTCAGAAAGGAGAAAACAGCACATAAGCCTTCTATGGATGATAAACATTCTTGGTTCAGTGAGGAGGATAAAAAGCAGTTGTTACAAGTGATGCAGAATGTGAGGAACCAGCTCAAAAGGACCAACACAGCACGTCCATCAATTGAAGCACAGCATCAAGAACCAGTTACTACTGTCTCAGATGTCAGAGTTGCAGAACCAGACTCAGCTGCACAATCAGACTTAGCTGCATCAATTCAAGAAGTCCAAACTGAAACATCTAAGGAAAAGGAGAAGTCTGAGGCAGAACAAGAGTGTTCTCTTTTCTTATCTCAGTCTGAATTTAATTTCAATAATTATTTTAATGAACTAATTTGTCTTAAACCGGTGCAACCGAGTAGCCTTGTTTCAGTGTCACAGGTTGCAAAAGAAGACTCAGCAGAAAAAGAACCAGAGCAATTAACACAAAGAGAAGACTTGGAACAGCAGAACAGCCTGCAGTCTGAAACTATTCCTGAAACCTTGTCTTATGACCTGCAAAAGCACTGTAAGGGGTTTAATATGGTTGCTTCTGTGCCTGAAATGTTTGTTAAAGTGAGTACTGAAGACATAAAACGTTTTGGTCTTGGAAAAAGAAAAGATTTTTGTGTTTCAAAATTTGTTTTTGATAACATGTTTAAATCTTTTAAAGAAATTAAACCAGAAATTCTCTTTGATCAAAAACGTTTTCAAACTGATAATAACCACATTTCTGGTCATGATTTGAGTCTTGATCATTTTCTGAAACATAGCAAAAGTTTTAGTCACTATGAAAAGGTTTTAGAGCTTGATTTGAAACACTCTGATTTCTGTTTTAAACCTTTTGATTCATTTGCTAGATCTGAAGAAAGAAGTTTTGTTATGAGCTTCCATGTGCATGAAGTGAACATTGATAATTCTTTTGCTTCTGCTTATGTCTTTAAAGAACCTAGGAAGCTGCATGAACAAAAATTGCAACATTTTGATACTAGGTTTGAAATTGAGAAGTCTGCAAATATCTCTGAGTTTGAGATTGATTGTTTGTGTGCTGAAATTGATTCTAAACGTATAGGATTGTTCTTTGATGATATTCTAGTGTATAACACTTTCTTTGATAAACCTGCTGCACAATTGAAACTAAAGATCACTGATTCTGAATGTGTGAACTTGATTCTTGATGACATTTGGGTCTGCAATATTTTCTTTGATATGCATAATAGATGGAGTAATCATACTGTTTTGTGCTTTGGAGACATTCTGGTCTACAATACTTTCTTTGACATGATAACTCACTTGACTTGTCCAAAACAAGTTGAGAAAGTTACAGGTGAAAGGAAGGGATATAATGATCAAACTAGCAATGATGAGTCCTTGGCTAAGTTGAAGTCACAACAAGCAAACCTTGAAAGCTGTCTAGCCGCCAGCTTTGACATAGGAGCAGTCCGAGGATCATATCTCAGCAGCCAAAGGAAATTAAGCCACAAACTCGACTGCAATGGAAAGTTAACTCATCAGGGTCTCACGTCGAATTGGAACCATGTCCAAAGCGTCTCAGGTGAAAGAGTTATGGGTTCTACAAATCGGGTGATCCTGTCCTTGCTTTGTTTGAATTTTTCTGTGTCTAGAAAATCTCAAACCTATCTATGGCGACCAGGTGAGCATGCTAAGGTAAGTGGTTATGTTTTCAAGAGTTCTTTTATTGATTACACAGATATGATGCACTTTTTTTTGTCAAAAGAGTCATGTGAAGATAATAAGAGAGCTTGGAAGCATACAAGAAGAAAGAACAAGCATGAGGAAGACAAGCGGTTCAAGCCACCTGATTTGAACCAGGAGAGAAATCAAGACGTCACTTGCTTCATCCTCATAAAAGAAGCACCTCCAGATACAGCATCCATGAAAAAATGAGCAAAAACAAATTTGGGATAAGACTCTTACTCTTTGATAACTTTTCATGTGCTAACTTGCTTCGTTTCAATGTATCAGGTCTGAGGAATGAATCAGGAACCAAATGGATCAATGCCTTCTACATATCCGAACCAGTCAGCAACAATGCCTATCAAAGAGGATTGCAAGGTAAGCGTAATCTGATTTTAAGCTTCAATGTTACTGATTTAGTTCCTTATAATGCAGGTGAAACGGATTTGAGGTCAAATCCTTCTCAAGTGGGAGAGGATGATGTGATCCTGACAAGCAGTGGAACTGAAGATATGGGACAGCTTGAACCAGAGCTTAAGGACGTTGCAGAAAGAACCAAAGAACAGCTCAATCCTGAGGAAACAAATGACAAGGACCTAGAAGTGCCAAGCGGTCCAATGACTAGATCAAAGCAAGCAAGATTTCAACAAGCCTTTCATCAACTCCTACACACTATCCAGCGCAGTCTAGAGTGTGTTTATCCAACCACACTGGTTGTGATTCAAGCCACCTAGATCTTTCATCAAGAGAGGTGTTGTGACTTGCACTCTTTTCCTTGGTTTGGTTTTGTCCCAATGGGTTTTCCAAACAAGGTTTTTTAATGAGGCTTGGACACAGCACTTATACAAAAGCCTCTTGATGAAACTAAGCCAAACTAGGCCCATTTCTATCTTCAATTTCGTCCAGGAAGCAAGGAAGGAGCCTATTTTCAAATTCAAAACTTGGTCTTTGTTTATGTTTTCAAGGGAGCCTTAGTTTTAATTGTTTTGTGTGTTTCCAAGAAGCTGTGCATGTACAGTCTTCTTCTCTATATATTATGGACGAAAATCCCTAAATAAAATCATCAAACTCTTTTCTTTTCAAAGCATTCTCTGAATCTTGTTTGATCAAAGCTTGTCTAGTGCACTTTGGATTTTCGATCCTTACATTGCAGGCAAATCTGATAGTCTGAGAGTTAATTCTGCAAGCTCTTAGAAGTATCACTCAACCCACTGCTTATTTGCACCATCACAACCATTGGAGAGCTTCAGGGACGTGATCATCTCAACCAGGATCACAACAAGTTGAGCACTTGTGTTTTTCCAGTTCTGCAAATTGTAGACTTTTCGTATTCTGTTATCAGATCTGTTCTAAAGTCTAGATCTTGTTAGAAACGTGCTTATTAGGGTCAAATCTACCTAGAACAAGTGTTGAAATTGCTAAATAACCTGACTAGATTCACGAAATTGCAGAAAAAAAAGAATTAGGGTTCTTTTATCTTATTTCTGTGTTTAGTCTATTCACATTCTTGATCAGAAATTTTTCGTTTTGCAGTGATCTGTTTCTGAGTATCAACCTACAATGAATCTGTGTTGTATTTATTTCTGATTGTCTGTTTTCATTAGAACTAGTTACTGGGTTTTGTTTTTCCTGTCTCAGGTACCATGGTGAAGGAGCACAAGGAAGAATTCAGCAAGAATGACAAGTTATTGATTGAGTGATACTTGTTCAACTTGTTGTGATCCTGGTTGAGATGATCACGTCCCTGAAGCTCTCCAATGGTTGTGATGGTGCAAATAAGCAGTGGGTTGAGTGATACTTCTAAGAGCTTGCGGAATTAACTCTCAGACTATCAGATTTGCTTGCAATGTAAGGATCGAAAATCCAAAGTACACTAGACAAGCTTTGATCAAACAAGATTCAGAGAATGCTTTGAAAAGAAAAGAGTTTGATGATTTTATTGAGGGATTTTCGTCCATAATATATAGAGAAGAAGACTGTACATGCACAGCTTCTTGGAAACACACAAAACAATTAAAACTAAGGCTCCCTTGAAAACATAAACAAAGACCAAGTTTTGAATTTGAAAATAGGCTCCTTCCTTGCTTCCTGGACGAAATTGAAGATAGAAATGGGCCTAGTTTGGCTTAGTTTCATCAAGAGGCTTTTGTATAAGTGCTGTGTCCAAGCCTCATTAAAAACCTTGTTTGGAAAACCCATTGGGACAAAACCAAACCAAGAAAAAGAGTGCAAGTCACAACACCTCTCTTGATGAAAGATCTAGGTGGCTTGAATCACAACCAGTGTGGTTGGATAAACACACTCTAGACTGCCCTGGATAGTGTGTAGGAGTTGATGAAAGGCTTGTTGAAATCTTGCTTGCTTTGATCTAGTCATTGGACCGCTTGGCACTTCTAGGTCCTTGTCATTTGTTTCCTCAGGATTGAGCTGTTCTTTGGTTCTTTCTGCAACTTCCTTAAGCTCTGGTTCAAGCTGTCCCATCTCTTCAGTTCCACTGCTTGTCAGGATCACATCACCCATCTGGAAATTTTATATCATTTTTCAACCATCGCAGAAATTCTTTTTTTTCCTCCTTCGACAATCGGAATATCGGGACTGGCATCGTTCCATCATCCTTCATATGTAACTCAGACCATCTGCACAAGGCAGGTAGATCCATCCTCGACTTTGCATTATCTTTTGTCTTCCCAGGAACATTAAGCACCGTGTTGATAAGATTATCAAAGAAATTTTTCTCAACGTGCATGAAGTCCAGGTTGTGGCGAAGAAGAAGGTTTTCCCAATACGGCAACTCCCAAAAGATACTCCTCTTCACCCATCTGTGGTCTTTGCCGTAGCCGTTTATCGTGCTTGCAGGTTTCTCGTGTCCATTTCCTCCACAATCGACAGTTTTCTTCAGTCCTTCGATGTTGTTGATTCTTTCGCGGAGAATTTCTTCTCCGTCAACCATGGTGGAGGATCATCAGTTACTGTCTGCCCCTTCCGAAAAGCTTGGACATTTCTTCTGTAAGGATGCTCATTAGGCAAGAACATTCTATGGCAATCAAACCAGCTATGCTTCCTTCCATGTTGCAACCAAAAAGACTTTGTATCATCAAGACAAAATGGACAAGCTAAACGGCCATGAGTCATCCATCCAGACATCATGCCGTAAGCGGGAAAGTCATTAATTTTCCACATTAGTGCGGTTCGCATCGTAAAATTTTGCTTCTTTGAGACATCATATGCTTCAACTCTAGAGATGGCAATTGATGTACTGGACCGCGGGCCTGGGCTTGTAAGGGCTTGGTGTGGGGCGGGTTTGGGCCGAGATATTGGTAACCCGCAAAATAGCGGGCCTTGCGGGCTGGGTTTGTTTGGTACCGGGCCTGAAGCGGGAAATCCCACAGAGATCCGCGGGTTGCCCTAGATCCCGCTTGCCATCTCTATCATTTTCCATTTCGCCTCTTCACCTGAAAAAAAAAACAAAAAGAGACCGAGAGAAAGCTTGTAGATGTAGTCCACCGCAGGAAGAAATGGAGCTCCGACGACTGCCGTTTGTTGTCCGACGGTGCTTCTGCTCACCACATAGTCTCGATCTGCAGCAGAGAAGCTAAACAGAGAAAGGTCCAACAAAGTCGATTATTGTTCTTTGATGCATGTACAGCTTGTAAGCTTCAGTTAATTTTTTTTTGAACAAATACATGGCTGTTTAAGTTTGCGAGTTTCAGTTATCTGAGCTCCAAGTAGCTTAAAGTCTTTTCATTTTTGAGTTTTTTTAGGGATCGTACATCTATTGTTTGAAATTATGATAGCTTCTTGAGCTTGTTTTGATCAATCTAGTGTATCACATGGAATTGATTGATCTTTAATTGTCACAGGTTCTGTGTGAGTTTGTTGAAGGAGTCAAGTCTTTTAACAATGTTCTGTGGTGAGGTGATGGAGAGATGGTGGACATGGGGACGTCTGGTTCATCTTCTACTCCTGTTTGAAGTTAAGACAAGACTTCTTTAATTGTGTCTGGTGAGAGTGAAAAACCAAAGATAAAATTACTAATCTATATTGTTGTATGGTTTTTCTTGATCTCTTAAAAGGATTTTGTTTTGTTGTTTGTCTTCGATGAGTTTCTCAGGTTGGGCAGACAAGATCCATGGAATGACGGTTCCAGGAGATGGTTCACACCATGTGCAGACGCTCCACGAGCCCATAGGAGTCTCTGGACAGATCATCCCGTGGAACTTCCCTCTTATCATGCTCTCGTGGAAACTTGGACCAGCTTTAGCTTGCGGTAACACCGTTGTCCTCAAGATGGCTGAGCAAACTCCTCTCTCTGCTCTTCTTGTTGGAAGACTACTTCACGAGGTAACCAACCATGTACTCTTTGTTTTTGCTTACATTTGTCATTTATCTGTTATGTCTGTGCTCAAGTATCTGATGTTTCTGACAGGCTGGACTTCCTGAAGGAGTTGTAAACATAGTTTCTGGATTTGGTCCTACAGCTGGTGCAGCCATAGCTAGTCATATGGACATTGATAAGGTTTAAAACACAAACACCTTGAAAACATCTTTGTCTTTCTCCTCATATATATTTTTGGCAGAGAATCTGTAGTCACGATGATATGAAAACATTCAATGGCTTAAAACATTCAATGGACATTGATATAGAATCTAAGATAAATCCTCTGTACTATACAGGTTGCTTTCACCGGGTCTACTGATGTTGGAAAGGTTATTCTTGAGTTGGCTTCGAAAAGTAATCTCAAGGCAGTGACTCTTGAGCTTGGAGGCAAGTCACCTTTCATTGTATGTGAAGATGCTGATGTGGATCAGGCCGTTGAGCTTGCTCATTTCGCTTTGTTCTTTAACCAGGTAACTAACTTTACTCAGACAAACATCTGTACTTGTTAAAAATCAATACCTTCCTGGTAATAACCTCTTCTGGCTAACTTGCAGGGACAATTCTGCTGTGCTGGCTCGCGTACATTTGTACATGAACGCGTGTATTATGAGTTTGTAGAGAAAGCTAAAGCTCGTGCAATAAACCGCGCTGTTGGAGATCCCTTCAAGTCAGGCATTGAGCAAGGCCCCCAGGTAGAGAATCTTTACTTGATGAAACCGTAAACATACTATCAGTGAAATACAAAAGAGCTTTTCGAAATTCCTAACTGTTTGTAAAAACAAAACAGGTGGACTCAGAGAAATTCGAGAAAATTTTGAAGTACATCAGACATGGAGTTGATAGTGGAGCCACCTTACAAGCTGGAGGTGACCGTCTTGGTTCCAAGGGTTACTACATTCAACCCACTGTCTTCTCTGACGTCAAGGTAAGTAAAATAGAATATTAACCTTAATCAGCAATATCTTACGGCAAATTGATTTATATGGTCCCATAAACTTGGCAGGACGTCATGCTCAAATATGTCTTGTGTAGAACAAGTAGGAATTGATAGGAGAACTCGTAGTATGGATAGGAGAACTCTGTATATAGTTAGGAGAACTGGCTGTCTTGCTTAGAGCTCGCTGTATTGATAGGAGAACTCACTGCCTTGCTTAGAACTCGATGTCTTTCTTAGAACTGGCCATACTGATAGGAGAACTCGCTGTCTTGCTTAGAACTACTAAGAATTGATAGAAGTCGCTGTCTTGCCTTGATCTGTTGTTTGATGCATGTCGTTTGTGAATAGATAGCAAGTTTTAATTTATTTTTTTGGCATTGCAAGTTTAAAATTTAAACTACAAATTTTTTTTATAAAATTAGTTAATATTTTAAAAACCCTACGACAATTTATCGGAGCCGTAAGTTAGAATTATCGACACACCAAAAAACCCTACCAAAACGTGAGAGAAGTGAGAGACCATGGCATCCAGAGAAAACTCAGAAGATCAGTTCACCTTCGATACTGACTACTCGCCACCAGATACCTGTGACTTGGGGACTCAACAACTCTTAGCCAGACTTTCTGCAGAAGAAGATTGCTGATCTCAGAGCTGATGGTGTTGCTGATGGAAAGAAGCAAGCAACCAAAAGAAAGCACATCAGTCTTGTCGATTCAGGAGATGATTCTGATGTTCAAATCACTCCCCCAACGACCAAGCCTCGCAGGAAAACCACATATGGAACAGCCACACGGAAGCCCATGTTGCAATCCACTCTAGATGGTGGTAGTGGCTCGTCCGCACGGGCTTGTAGTCAGAAGAATGTCCCTTTGAAATCTGTGATCCGTGGAGGGAGGAGAAGGGCATCGACTCAGGGCTTGTCTAGGCAGGCGCGAAAAATCCAGGGGTCCTCTAGTCAGTCGCAGAAGAAGAAGAAGATCCAAGAGGACATACCGGATTTTGGTGAGGAATTGGAAGAAGATGAGTTGGACGAGGCTGAAATCGATTTGCAAGAGATGGAGAAGAGGCAAAGATCAGACGTGTGGACTGATTTCAAGGTGATTGAAAAACCCAATGGAGATTTGAAAGCTGTATGCAATCATTGCAAGAATGAGTATGCTTGGTATTCTCACTCGCATGGAACAAGTGGGTTGAGAAGGCATCGGCTGAGATGTAAAATGTATCCAAGGAGTGGAGGAATGCAGCAACAACTCAATACTGAGGGAAAAGTAGTCTCTCGCAAGTATGATCATACTGTGTTTAGGCAGCTGGTAGCTAAGACAATTGTCCAGCATGATCTACCATACTCTTACGTGGAGTATGAAAGAGTGAGAGAGACATGGAAGTATTTGAATGTTGATGTCCAATTCATCTGTCGAAACACGGCAAAATCAGATGTGTATCGATTGTATGAAAGCGAGAGAGATACACTGAAACAGGAATTAGCGAGTCTTCCTGGACGAGTCTCCTTCACGTCTGACTTGTGGACGTCAGTGAAACGTGAAGGTTACATGTGTCTGACAGCACATTACATTGATCGGAACTGGAAGTTGAACAGCAAGATCCTGTCGTTCAGTGCTCTACCACCACCACATACTGGTATGAATGTTGCGATTCACCTCCTTGATACACTGAAAGAGTGGGGTGTCGATAAAAAGGTGTTCTCTATTACATTAGATAATGCTACAAGTAATGACTCGATGCAAGATATTGTGAAATCACAGATGAATCTGACTGATGATTTGTTGTGTGGAGGCGAGTTTTTCCATGTCAGATGTGCAGCTCACATACTTAACCTGATAGTGCAAGATGGTTTGAAGGTTATTGGAGGCGCTTTGCACAAAATAAGAGAGAGTATTAAGTATGTGCTAGCATCGGAAGCAGCGTGAAGAATTGTTTGAAAATCGTGGATGCTGCAGGTATAACTGACAAAGCGGGTCTGATATTGGATGTGTCGACGAGATGCAACTCGACGTACTATATGCTTGAAAGAGCCATCAGGTACCGTAAAGTATTTGTTAAGTTGGAGACATTTGATAGGAGAGGTTATAAAGTGGCGCCTACAGCTGAGGAATGGACACGAGCTGACAAGATATGCCAATTTCTGTGCCCTTTCGCAGAGATCACATCACTGATGTCAGGTTCTAATTACCCCACATCGAACTTGTATTTCTATCAGGTTTGGTCGATCCATGAATGGCTTCAAATAAATGAGTACAGCGAGGATGAGATTGTCAGAAAAATGGTGCCACCAATGAAAGAGAAGTTTGATAAGTATTGGGATGAAGTTAGTTGTCTTTTTGCGATGGCAGCTGTCTTTGATCCACGTTTCAAGCTTTCAATTGTCGAGTGTTGCTTAGGGAAGGTTGACATGAGTACACATGATGCAAAGATAAAGAACTTGCCAGAAGCTGAGCATTCTGTTCGAGTCTTACGACAAAAAATCCAAGGCTAACTCACCTTCTACAGAGCCACATGAGACGGTTCCACAAAATGCCAATTCTGCAGGACCAAAGGGACTGTTTGGGAACTACCATGTGAGTCTTTTTAAAATTTTCAACTTTCTGTATTTTTTTAAGAAACAAATCGTGGCTTATTTTTTTTTCATAAACTTCATAGGCATTTTTTGCATTTCGCAAAGTCAACGGTGCTGCTACTGGAAAGACAGCTCTAGAAGCTTATCTTGATGAACCTCCTCTGGACATTGATAGTTTAGAGAGCTTGGACATTCTCCAATTCTGGAAAACTAACACTCATCGTTATGGTGATTTGGCTGCAATGGCTTGTGACCTGCTTAGCATTCCTATCACAACAGTGGCTTGAGTCCTCATTTAGTATTGGGTCGCGAGTTCTTAACAAATATAGGAGCCGTCTACTCCCTCAAAATGTGCAAGCTCTGATATGTACTAGGAACTGGATCAAGGGATATGAGGCTTATGAAAATGGTAAATTACTCACATTATAAATTTTTTTTAGTTGCATTATCTTTAATACTAATTAACTGTAATTTTTGAAATTGACAGATGATGAAATTGATCCTAAAATTGAAGAGGAGACATTACCATCTTTTGACTCCATTGCCAATGCCGAAAATGATGATGCAGAAGTTTGATATGTTCTTTGATTTGGTGTTTGGTTTTATTACAAGTTGAGATTTCATGTTTAAGTTTCTTGGATTTGTTTCAGTTGGACGAGGTGTTTTTTTGCTTTATTTCTTTGTAGTGACTATGCTATGATTTGTTTTTTTTGCTAAAGAGACTATGCTATGATTTGGTGTTTTGTGTTTTGCTTTATTACATATGTGTTTTGGTTAAAGACAGCATGAAAGAAACTGTTTTCCAGTCGAATTATGTGAAACAAACTTACGGCTTTACCACTCTGGACAGTAACAAAAGTCTGGTCGTTTTTAATCCCTAGGGCATGATATGTTCAGCAACAAGTATTAGAACTAATAAAATGTATAAGCTGAAACGATCATGTAATATCTGATATAATAAAACAATCATGTGATAAAACATTTGTTTTGAGATCTGGTACGAGTATTGGCGATCATGTTCAGGCTGTATGTAATTCTTGTTTATGTTTGTTTGTGCAGGTAGAAGCTGGAAATGCAATATCCGATGTCCTGCGGGACGACCCGCGAAGGCCTGTATATTTTGCGGTACGGGATTGGGCAGCTAGTTTGAGTACCGCATCCCGCGCGGGACAGGCCCGTCATGTACCGCCAGAAGCCGAACCCGCAGCGGTCCGGGACGGGACGGGACGGGAGAGCCCAATTGCCATCTCTATTCAACTCCATAGCTCCACAAACTTTTTAGTTCTTCAATTAACGGCTGCAGATAGATATCAATGCTCTTCTTTGGATGCCTTGGCCCAGGAACTAGTACTGATAAAAAGAAATATTCTTTTTTTCATACACATACCAGGAGGTAGGTTATACGAGGTTACGATGACGGGACAAACCGAGTGGGATTCACCGCTCATACCCACTGGATTAAATCCATCTGTTGCTAATCCTAGATAAACATTTCGACTTTCCGCAGCGAAATCAGGATATACCTTGTTAAAATGCTTCCACGCTGCTGCATCAGAAGGGTGGTGCATTTCTCCTTCTGGCGACTCATGTTCTGCGTGCCATCGCATTTGTGATGCAGTAGCCTCTTGTTGGTAAAGACGCTTCAACCTCTCCGTAATAGGCAAATAGAACATTCTCTGTTTTGGACGCCTTTTCCCCTTTCCATGGTTCTTCTGATGATATCTATCTTTTCCACAAAACCGACACGCCAACAGCTCGCGATATTCTTTCCAAAATAACATGCAATTATCCTCACAAATATCGATCTTCACAACAGGGAGACCAAGCGACTTCGTTAACTTCTTCATCTCATAATATGACTCAGGAGCTATATTTGGTTGTGGCAAAACATCTTTAAAAGTTTGTGATATCTCATCCATACATGACTCCGCCAAATTATGATCAGTTTTTACTTTCATTAAACGAGATGCCAAGTAAAGTTGAGAAATACCTTCAACACATCCATCATATAGTGGTTGATTAGTGGCTTCGAAAGCTTCAAACACCCTCTCTTCATATTGCTCTTCATTGGGTTCTTCCATCAAATTCTCTGGTATTTCTGTTGACCCAAAGTCTACTCCAGGAACGTTCTCTTCATATGGCCCGTCTGCATATCTTGCTTCATCTCCCATAAATTGACCTCCTGTCGATGATTCTCCAACGTCATAGTAAGTTTCTCCATGACTTGACCATACATAATAATTACTTTTGAAGCCGACTCGGTAAAGATGACGAGATACGGTTCTTACATCACGTTGCTTTCGGTTTCCACAAGTTACACAAGGACATAACATGGTTTTTCGCTCCTTGAAAGAATTTTGACTCGAGGCATAGGCGATAAAAACTTCAACACCTTCGCTAAACTCTCTCGAAACATTATTATCAACTGGATCAATGTGTCGATCCATCCACTCTCGATTTTGAAAATAATAGGACATTGATTTTTTTTTTTTGGGAAAAATGGTTTGATATCACGTTTTGATTGTTGTTGCAAGTGATAGAACTCTCGGGTGTTTGCTTGCTTATATAGAACAAACCTTCCCACGTTTCTGCCTCGATTTGCCACGAAATTTGCTACACTTTTTGCAACGAAATGCCACGAATATTTCTACGGTTTTGCTACGATTTTTTTCGTGGCACCTTTTAGAATCTTTTCTGCGCCCAATCAGACGGATGTGATTGCACTGAGAAAGCTTGCCATGAAATTACACACGAAACATTTTCGTGGCTTCTTTTTTTTGTATTTATCACTGCCTTATGTGCAGGATTGGATTGATGGCATTTTTTCGGTGGACTAGCCACGGTTTTGCTACGATTCTGTTCGTGGCAATCGTGTTTTTTTTGTTTTTTTTCTGGCCGACTAAGATAAAATAATAATATATATCGATACCCACAATTAAAACGTAGCAATGCCTTGCCACAAATATATACCCACGATTAAAACGTAGCAAAACGTAGCAATTCCTTGCCAATATATGCATAGCAATTTCGTAGCAATCTTTGCTACGTTTTGCCAGTAAAGTTCCACGTTTTCGTTTTCGTAGCATATCGTAGGTGTATCGTAGCTTTTATGTTTTTGCCACGAAATTCGTGGCATTTTCGTGGCTGTGGCTCTGTTTTTTACTAGTGAATGGTTGCTCTTTCGCTTTATCTTCAACCTCTCGACGACGCAAAAGCCGCAAAAAGAATAAAAAATCACAAAAAGATGGCTCTGGTTCTCCCATGTATATTTCGTACTCCACTTTAGTGGCAAACTTCTCCGACCAGTCGCCGGTATACTCTGAGCATCTGTCGACAAGTTACGACGTGTGAGTTTTGAATTCTTGTAGAAATTTCTAGTCCAGCAGATAGAGGATCGTTAGCTGTGCCTACGCACAAGGTCACTGTACACGATCGACAAAGAGGCGTAGTCACGAGTTCGAGGTTCCAGAGGTGGAGTCTTTTTCCTTGTTTTTCGATCCGTATGTATCTTTGATTCTGCTGTTATTTGCTGATGCTCGGCTCAGTTCATCACCATCGTTAGAGATTATGATGATGAAAATGACTGTATTGTTGAAAGATGAGAATGTATTCTAAATGCAGGATCAGTACATATTGCACTCAGCTGAATCTCAGAACATTACTCTTCCCTTTGCTTGCAGGCATGGTACTCTTCTCTTCACCCCATGTTCACTAAGTCCTATAGTGTGTGAGTGTGTCTGTGTGTATGTTTAATGACTATGTTAGAGCCACATGCGTGAAGAATATGGTCTTGTGATGTGCTATGTATCTTCACTACTACAGTTTGAGTTTTAGAGTCACTGAATGTCCCTTGTTATGTTGACAGGTTGCTGTACTAGTTGTGTTGTACGTGTTAAATCTGGAGAGCTGAGGCAGCCACAAGCGTCAGGAATATCAGCAGAAATCAAGTCTTAGGTAATATCTCTTTAGGGAGGTTAGAAATTGTGATGGTGATTGGAGAAATCAACACTGTTGTGTGTTGAGTCAGCGAGAACAATGCGAAGCTTTTACCAGTGATTCTCATCGCTTTAGAGAATGTACAACGTAGTTTAGGTGGAACATCAATTCCTTTACTAAAAGCATAGTGATTTTGGTTCGTAGATCTTTATCTTGAATTTGAAGTTCTGAGGCTTTTAAATGCAGGGATATGCACTTCTTTATGTGGGTTTCCCTACATCTGATCTTGAAGTAGAAACACAAGATGAGGACGAGGTAACAATACCTGCCTTCTCTCATTTCATTATAGTGACACAGTTCTAAATCTTATTGGAACACACAGGTTTACTGGCTGCAATTTGGAAGATACTTTGCTCGTGGACCAATTGTAAGTTCTCTGAGCGAAAACAAAATTTAACCTTGGTCCACTTTTCTTGTTACAAATCTTCTAAATCTAAGTAACGAGTAGGAATACTAATGATGAAGTATATCTATCTCAATCCATAGAATGCAACCCGTTAAGAAACTTAGGGAGTATGTTACTCCGTACTTAAACATAACAAACAATCGACTAAAAAGACTAATGTTGAAATGTATTGATAGATAGACTGTTAAGAGACTCAGGGAGTTTTGTATTATAATTGGTGGCCGTTTACTAAATTATGGAATCCATGTTGTCAAAGAGATCAAAACTTGTTATTATCAAGACTTAAAATTGATTTAGAAGGCTATTAGCCTTTTGGCATTTGAGATTTTAAGAGTTTGTATCGATGACTGCAGGAAAGAGATGATTGCGCCCTTGAACTCGCAATGGGAGACGAGTAGAAACAGAATAGAACGTCGCAAACTTTCAGTATTAGAAGTAAGTATATTTGTTTTCCTGAATCTCGTGGTCAACTTTCGTAAATCTTTTGATAAACTCAGACGATGTTCCGAGAAACTTCCCAGCAATTCAACGTTTTATAAAAAAAATTGAGCACCTTTTAACCACAAACGGTATTCTTCTTCAGTTTTGGATGTGGAGGAATACATAATTTCATATTTGTGGTCCATATTAGAGGGAAATGCAATGATCATTCGATCGTAAGAGACGATATGAGATAATAATGTGTGTGGGCATATGATGTGCGGGAAAAGCCAAATTTCTAGACTTATTGATCCCTGTTTTTTCATATACAGTCATGCCTAAAACATCAGGAATTTATAAATTTTTAAATTTAAACAACAAGTTATTAATATACAGAAAAAGATCAGGATAGCATCAAACCAATCCCAAACTAGCATTCAAACCCAAAAATCACAGAAATAGGTTTCACTAAAGGGGATCATTTACTCCTATGGCCCTCTCTCTCTCTCTCTCTCTCTCTCTCTCTCTCTCTCTCTCTCTCTCTCTCTCTCTCTCTCTCTCTCTCTCTCTCTCTCTCTCTCTCTCTCTCTCTCTCTCTCTCTCTCTCTCTCTCTCTCTCTCTCTCTCTCTAAGCCATGGTCACTCGCAGATTTCGAGATCGGGAGACAGTTAGGTAAAGGCAAATTCGGTAGAGTCTACTTCGCTCGCGAAGCCAAGGTATACTGCCTCCTTCACCTCCACTCAAATCGATTACATTTGAATCCTCTATCGTTTAGGTTAGAACTATCTGATGATTTTGAGCTTCAACCTAATTTTGGAATCTCAACTGTGTGTGTGATTTAGAGTCACTTCGTGGTGGCGTTGAAAGTGATATTCAAGGAACAGATCGAGAAGTACAAACTCCATCACCAGCTAAGGCGAGAGATGGAGATCCAAACGAGCCTAAGGCACCCCAACATCCTCCGTCTCTACGGTTGGTTCGACGAAGACGACAGGATCTTCTTGATCCTCGAGTACGCTCATGGTGGTAAGCTCTATGGTCTCCTCAAAGAGAACGGTCATCTCACTGAGAAACAAGCCGCCACTGTGAGTCTCCTCAATGTTACCTTATTCGCCTTGAATCCATGGCCTTAACTTTGGTTATTATTGTTCAGTACATTTCAAGTCTGAGTCAGGCACTGGCTTATTGTCACAGAAAGACTGTGATTCACAGAGATATTAAACCTGAAAACCTATTGCTAGATCATGAGGTATGTATGGTTGGTTGGTTAGTTGTAGTGTTTATATTGTAGAGTGTGGAGCTTTATCATTGGTTTTGTGATATTACATTGCACAGAAGGTTGAAAATTGCTGATTTTGGGTAGTTAGTGCAGTCGTGTAACAAGAGGAAGACAATGTGTAGGACTTTAGATTACTTAGCTCCTGAGATGGTTGAGAACAAAGATCACGATCATGCTGTAGATAACTGAAATTTAGGGATACTGTGTTACGAGTTTCTCTATGGCAACCCTCCTTTTAAAGCTGAGAGTCAGAAAGATACATTCCAGAGGTAAAAGCCAAGACTAGACTTTTGTTTAAACTTGAAAACCTCAGTTCCTGATGAAGTTGTTCTATATATAATGATTGTATATGCAGAATTGTTAAGATTGACCTGAGTTTTCCTGCAACGCCAAATGTCTCAGCAGAAGCTAAGAATCTAATCATTCACGTAGACCTTAAGCTAAAGCATTACCCATAAGGACTCTCTTGCTGGACTAATTATGGAGCATTAATGTATATTGCTTTGTAATTCTCTGAAGCTTCTTGTTAAGGATCCTTCAAAAAGACTCTCTCTTACCAAGATCATGCAACACCATTGGATCGTCAAGAACGCAGATCCTAAAGGTGTGTGCCTATTTAATGCTTAGAAGTGGCTTATTATGTGTGATCTAACGTTATGGGAAGAAAGTCTTAGAAGTTCAGAGAATGCACATTTCCTTGATGTATGTTGTCTCAGTTCAGCACAATATATTATAATCTAAATGAAATTTTGTGTCTTTATTTCCTGTGTTTGTCATCTTCTTACTTCTAAACATCATATTAAGAAGGATCCATAGATAGAAACTCGAAACATTAGAACCACAACAACTTTTCTATGCTTTTAAACACCTGAAGAACACAATGACAAGACCTCCTCATTGTCTTCTTCACCCCTTAAAGCTATGTTAGTGACTGTGGTGTCGGTGCTGCAACTGTTAGTGTTCTTTTCAACTGAAATTCGGGACAGTTGAGCTTCCAAACCTGAAACAGGGAGCTTCTGGCCATCTCCATCTTTTTAAGGCACATATGTAACATCTGGTCTCACAGTTACCCGGATAAAACCAACATTCTCATGTGAGTGAGTAGTTTCCACTAGATGCTTCTTCTTAATGCTACCTCTATGCATGTGCTTATCACAATACTTCTGACCAGACAACACATCTTTGCTGCATCTCCACTTCTTCCCATCAGTTCTTCTGCACCTATCGTGCATGTTGTTTTGACTATGTTGTTTTGGAAGATTAAATTCCAATTTAGGATAGCCATCCTGAACAAGAACATCGTTTTTAAGTTTTTTTTTTTGTGTTTGTATGATTTTATTCTTTCTTTGATTATTAAGGATATGTTTCCTATATATGTATTAAACCTTCTAAAAAAACTTGACTTTTGGAGACTTTTATTTATGAAGGTGTTTCTACAATTCTAAATGTTATTCCGGATTTTAGTCCTGTCCATATTGGATTTTCACCAACCACGAGAGAAGCTGGTGATATTAAGGTGAATACCTCATCTGCCTAAAGAGTTTAGCCATCTATACCTGCAGAGTTTAGCCATCTATACCTGTTCAGGAAATTCAAGAACTGATACATTTTGCTTCTCATGCTCCATTGAATGGTATTCCAGTTTTTGGTTCTACTGTGCAGAGAGAAAAACAGGTACATCATTTCTATTTTTTGTTTGCGTTTGTATGATTTTCTTCTTTTCAGACTATTCAGGATACATTTCCTGATCATGTACTAAACCATTGGCTTAGTGGCCGCACAATATGATTCTCTTTCTTTGAGTTCTCAGGTTCGACTGGTGGGAGATGTAAAATTTTTCCTTATTTTTGATTTTCAGAATTCTACATCACCATTTGAAACTTACCAAACATGAAAAATCAAGTCCTTATTTTTTTTAAATCTCATTTCATGTTTTTAGTTTAAACCTTGCTTGATAGAAATACACTAATATATTATTCTGGAAATCCATCCAAAAGTTACCAAATGATTTCCAACATCTATAATATTTTTTTTTTATTTTTCGGTTTTGTAAAGTCATCAAGAATATGTACAATGCTTTCTTGTTACATTTAGAAATTTGAAAATTTTCAATAATCAACATAAATCTCCAACTATTTTGCCTTGACTCTAAACAATATGATACTTCAGCTCAGGTACTGTTAGTCTGAGAGGTAATAGAACTCCCATCGTGTTACTATCCTGCGTAACTAAGTAATAAATACTTTAAAATTTGTTAACACCAAATCTTCTAGAAAGCTTTCCTGAAACTATACAAATCCTTCCTGAAAAAAAACCACATAGTTTTACAGGCACAAGCAATTGTCTAGAAATGTCATAAGCAAATTCAAGAGACTACCAAAGATATCAACAGGCGTAATCCAAACAAGAAGACACAAACCAAAAAAAAAATTCAAATTTGTTATAATCGAATATCTGGAAAGCTTTCCTGAAACTACACAAATCCTTCCCGAAATTTTAAAAATACTACACAGTTTCACAAGCACAAGCAAGAGATTAACAATTTCATGAGCAAATTCATGTGCCTACCAAAGATATAACATGCCTAAGCCAAAAAAGAAGACACCAAGAAAAAAAATTCAAATTTGTTAACATCAAATTTTCTGGAAAGCTTTCTTGAAACTACATAAATCCTTCCTGGAATTTTAAAAACACTACACAGCTTCACAAGCACAAGTAAGGGACTAACAATGTCATAAGCAAATTCAAGAGGCTACCAAATATATCAACATCCATAATCCAAACAAGAAGACACAAACCAAAAAAAAAATACAAATTTGTTATCATCGAATTTTCTGGAAAGCTTTCCTGAAACTACACAAATCATTCCTGAAATTTTAAAAACACTACACAGTTTCACAATCACAAGCACAATCACAATCACAAGCACAAGCACAAGCACAAGCACAAGCAAGAGACTAACAATGTCATAAGAAAATTCACGAGCCTTCCAAAGATTTAACATGCCTAAGCCAAACAAGAAGACACCAAGCGAAAAAAAAAAATCAAATTTGTTAACATCGAATTTTCTGGAAAGCTTTCCTGAAACTACATAAATCCTTCCTGAAATTTAAAAAACACTACACAGCTTCACAAGCACAAGTAAGGGACTAACAATTTCATAAGCAAATTCAAGAGGCTACGAAAGATATCAACAGGCGTAATCCAAACAAGAAGACACAAACAAAAAAAAATACAAATTTTTTATCATCGAATTTTCTGGAAAGCTTTCCTGAAACTACACAAATTCTTCCTGAAATTTTAAAAACACTACACAGTTTCACAAGCACAAGCACAAGCAAGAGACTAACAATGTTATCAGAAAATTCACGAGCCTACCAAAGATATAACATGCCTAAGCCAAACAAGAAGACACCAAGCAAAAAAAAAAAATCAAATTTGTTATCGAATTTTCTGGAAAGCTTTCCTGAACCTACATAAATCCTTCCTGGAATTTTAAAAACACTACACAGTTTCACAAGCACAAGCACAAGCAATAGATTAACAAGGTTATAAGCAAATTCACGAGCCTACCAAAGATATCAACATGCGTAAGCCAAACAAGTAAAACAATGAACAATCTTACCAAAATTTATATGTGTCATTGGGTGTTCAAAATTTCTTACCAAATTTTGTAGATGGTCACGAGATTTTTTGTAGGTGGTGTTTCTATTCAGCTACAAACAGTACCAAACAGTCATATGAGGTACTGAAGCTCGCATCCTGTTATCCTGTTACTGTCCTGCAAACCAAGCCAATTCTTTTTTCAAATTTGTTAGTATCAGATTTTCTAGAAAGCTATCCTGAAACTTAAAAAACTCTTCCTAAAATAAAAAAAACCCACAGAGTTTCACAATCACAAACAATCAATACTAAAACCATGCTCCGTTTGATTCGTTTAAAAAGAGAGAGATATGGGCTCATTTACCATACCAGTATAGCTGTGTAAAAGGCATAACAACAATCAATACGATTTAAAGAAAAATAATAAGCAGAAGTCTTTTGAAATACCTTCCCAAATGAAATGTTCTCTAACTTTTTCTGAGATTATACAGATTGTCTTGATCATGTTTATAAACTCACAAAGAATTGGATAAACTACAACATTTACTAAATTTGATCATAGGTTTTGCTTGTCTTAGGTGACTGGAGTTCAGCAAACATACAGCCAATTCCACCACGAAGGAGCTCCACGAATCTTCTCACCAGAGCTTCCAGTTTCAGCCTACCTTGGGAGAGTCATTTCTTAGTGGTTTGACATTTCTCTGTTAGGATCAGTTTTTTTGGTGATCAGATTGGTTATGTATAAGTTTTTGCGATGCAGGTTTCAGGTCCCGTCGTTGTTGCCGATGGTATGGCTGGTGCTGCTATTTATGAGTTAGTGCGTGTTGGACATGATAATTTGATTGGAGAGATCATTCGTCTTGAAGGAGATTCCGCCACGATTCAAGGTTTGTGTTCATTCTCTCTCTCTGCTTCTTTACTTGTCAAAGACTTGCATCTGGATTTAGAACGTTTTGTGTGGCCTTCTGTGATGTCAGTTTACGAGGAAACAGCTGGACTGTCTGTTAATGATCCTGTTCTTCGTACTCACTAGATGCTCAAGGTGATGCCCATTTTCTTTTTACTTATCTACTCTCATTGAGAGATCTTGGAGTAATTGACTTTTTTGCGTTTTTCCATTTCAGGGGACGCGTTATTTGCGTTGAGGATGTCCTTACGAGCATTGCCTGATCAGCTTAGTGACTGAAACCAGAATCAAGTGAATTCTTGCACTTGGTCCCAAGTCATTTGCGATGATAAAAACTTTGTCACTTCTCTAACTAGCTTTGACTAGTTTGGATTTGGAGGACAATGAGCTAAGTTGTTTTATACCATCCACTCTTGGTAATCTCAAGAAACACACTTGGTCCCTCCCAATGCTGCACATGTTCTATTAGAGAGCGAGCATGCGTCTTTATTAACTGTTGTATTTGGCCAAGCAGGACTTTGAGTAGGAACAAACTTAACGGGACTATTCCTGTGTCACTCACTGGTCTTCGAAACCTGATAAATCTGTAAGTTACCGCTCTCTCTATCTGTGATCCCCTTCCTTTTTGGAAGTTTCTCTTTTCTTAATCAATTTGAAACTATTTTTTACAGTCTTGTTGATTCCAATAATCTCAATGGCCATATTCCTCAAACTCTATTTCAGATCCCAAAATACAAGTACGTTCCACTACTTTAAGTTGAATCTGTTTTTCTTTAGCAGTGATCTGATATGGTTTTATCAACTTTAGTTTCACAGGAAACAACTTGAATTGTGGTGTTGGTCAACCTCACCCTTGTGTATCTGAGGTTGCCCGTTCAGGTAGCTACGTTACTGTGCGCCATCGCTTGAACCATATCTTCTTTACTTCAAACAGATTCAAAAGTATTAAAGTTTTTTAATTTATTTCTGCTGATGGCGTCTTGTCTGTGGTGAATAGGTGATTCAAGCAAGCCAAAAACTGGCATTATTGCAGGAGTTGTTGCTGGAGTTACTGTCTTCCTCTCTGGAATCTTGGTGTTCTTGTTCTGCAGGGATAGACATAAAGGATACAAACATGACGTGTTCGTGGATGTTGCAGGTCTGTTTTTCTTTTGTATGTGGTTTGTGCAATGAAGAGGCTAAATTCTTAAAACTTTATCTTATCTCTTAGGATAGCCATCCAGAAAAAAAAAATATTTCCTTAGGATTTCCTTACACGTTTTATTGGATTGTTTTGTAAGATAATGTCTCTGATGCATAGTTGGTTGATTTCTTTGAGATTTGGTTTTGATCTTTTTTTAACAGGTTTTTGACAGATGGTTGAGATTATTTGTGATTGTGGAGAATGGAGTTCAAAATAAACTTTCTAGTGGAAATTTTATGCGGATAAGAACATGACTGCATCATTTACTAATTTAGATATAATACACTTGGCCTAGTGGTCGCACACTATATTCTCCTTTCCTAGAGTTTTCGGGTTCAACTTGTGGGAGATGTAACTTTTGTCCTAATTTTTTTTTCAAAATTTTCCATTATAATTTTATTTATTAAACCTTCCAAAAAATTTTGAGTTTTGCAGGTTATTACTGATTCAGCTAGCTTTAACTAGCAAACTACTCATACATTTTTGAATTGTTTTGTAAGACTTCTTTCAAATTTTGGATAGCCATCAAGAACAAAGATTGTTTTAAGATTTCCTAGTATGCGTTTTGAATTGTTTTGGAAGGTTTGTTCTATTTTGGATAGCCTTCCAGAAAAAAATATTTCCTTAGGATTTCCTTACACGTTTTATTGAATTGTTTTGAAAGATAATGTCTCTGATTCATAGTTTGTGTTCATCTAACAATCTGTGCACAAAAGAGAGTTTGTATTCATCTAAGTTTGTGATCTCAATCAAAGATTTGCAGTTCTGCCTTGAATTTTACTTCTCAACCCGGCTTTATCGCGTATGTATGTTTATAACAACCGACACAAGTTTAACCTCGAACCCGTCTTTGACATGTGTCTTAACTTCACTTCTTATAGATATAACTTCACTTCTTACTTGAATGTTATTCAAAACTTATCTCATATTTATATAGGGATTTCACCAACGGTTGTTCGATGCTTTACCACACGCTGCTAGTGAAAATTACAAATTTGTTTTAGCCTAGTAATTATAAAGTTTTACGTATTATGTTGCATTTGACTTTTTGTTTTGCTGGTCTTGGAAGACTTTGTTCTAATTTAGGATATGCCATCCTGAACAACGATTGCCTTAAGATTGCCTTAAATATTTAAAACTAGTGGGAAATGTAAATTGTTTCCCTTCTTTCTAAAAGTTCTACATCACAATTTGAAATCCTTATTTTTTAATATCATTTCATGTCTAGTTTAAACTTTGCTATAGGAACACACTTATATATTATTTCTGGAAGCCCATCCAGATATTGCCAAATTCTTTCCAACTTTATAATATATAATTTAGATTTAAATAAATTTATGTGTTTGATTAAAACATATGATTCTCCTGAGCCTAACGGCTAAACCACTACTTTTCCTAAACCTGAAAGTCACTTACCCCCGCGTTCGATTCCCCACTGAATCCAAACGTCACATGTTTTTTAATTGAATAAAAAGCTGTTGGTTATATTGTTTTACTTACATAAATAAACAGTTATAACACCCTTGGTCTAGTGGCCACCCACTATAATTTCCTTTCCTAGAGTTTCCAGATTTGACTAGTGGGAGCTTTAAGTTTTTTTTTTTCCTTTTTTTTTCTCAAAATTCTACATCACAATTTGAAATCCTTAGTTTTTGATATCATTCATGACTAGTTTAAACTTTTCTAGATATGAATACACTAATCTATTATTTCTGGAAGCTCATCCAAAAATTGTTAAATGATTTCCAACTTTATAATATATAATTTAGATTTAAATAAATCTATGTGATGTAAATTATTTCCTTTTTTTTCTTCTAAAAATTCTACATCACAATTTGAAATCCTTATTTTTGAATATCTTTTCATGTCTAGTTTAAAATTTTCTAGATAGGAACACACTAATATATTATTTCTGGAAGCCCATCAAGATATCGTCAAATAATTTCCAACTTTATAATACATAATTTAGGTTTAAATAAATTTATGTGTTTGATTAAAACATATGATTCTCCTCGGCCTAACGGCTAAACCACTACTTTTACTAAACCTGAAAGCCACTTGCCCCCGCGTTCGATTCCCCACTGAATCCGAACGTCTCATGTTTTTTTTTTAATTGAAT